>CM056049.1:721794091-722164954 GCA_029574335.1 Rana kukunoris | reverse complement strand
TTTTTTTGGGGAGTTTTTCAAAAAAAAAAATTGGGGAGCTTTTTTCAACAATTTTTTTGGGGGAGCATTTTTCAGCCATTTTTTTTGGGGAGCATTTTTCAGCCAATTTTTTGGGGAGCTTTTTTTCAACAATTTTTTGGGGTAGCTTTTTTCAACCATTTTTTTGAGGAGCTTTTTTCTAAAAAAAAATTTGGGGAGCATTTTTCAGACAATTTTTTTTGGGGAGCATTTTTCAGCCAATTTTTTTGGGGAGCTTTTTTCAGCCATTTTCCAGAAAGTTGGATCCCGGGGGGTCAATCAGGCACTGTAAATAAGGGTATCCCTCACTGGATGGTTGCCCAGGATTATCTCCTCTGCGCGAAATTAGCAGGCACAGCTGGTGATATCTCCCACCGATTGTCTCCGGGATGCAGACAGCCTTTCCAGATCCAAGGGAGCGTGTGGCTTACTGATCTCCTCAGCCTTCTTCTTCTCCTCTGAGGCAAAAAGTAGTTCCGGTACACCTCAGCGGAGGGAGATGAATCACTCGCACATCTGGTTTTTCAACCCCACCCAAGGTTTTTGGGACAATGAGCTTGTCCCATTTAATTCTAGGTTGTCTAGTATTCCATATAAATTTTAGGCACATTTGTTTAAATGTTTTGAAAAAAGTGGATGGAATTCTGATGGGAATGGTTTGTAGTAAGTACAAAATTCTAGGTAAAATATTTATCTTGATTATTTCTGCTCTTCCAAAACAGGAGAAAAATCCCTTGTCCCATTTAAGCACATCAGATTTTATTGTGTTAATTAAAGGGATAAAGCTATTTTTATATATATTTTTAATATCAGGTGTTAAATTAATTCCCAAATAAGAGATGGAGTTTTCTTCCCATGTAAAGGGATAATTGTGTTTACACTGGGTAATTGTGTTTGTGGGTAAAGAAATATTAAGGGCTTTAGATTTTGAGAAGTTAATTTTCAAGTTAGATATGGTTTTGAACAATGAGAAATCCTTTAATAAGTTGGGAATTGTTATGATGGGGTTTGTCAGAAATAAAAGGACATTGTCAGCAAATGCTGCTAATTTATACGTTTTGTTTTCTATAGTGATTCCCCTAATGTCTTGGTTTTCTCACAGTTTGCATAGAAGTGGTTCTAAGACAAGTACAAAGATAATTGGGGACAGGGGGCAACCCTGTCGTGTACCATTCGACACAGAGAAAGCCTCCAACAGTCAGCCGTTTATTTTTATTTTCGCTGTTGGAGATGAGTAAAGAAGGTCAATATAGTGCATTACTCTATCTTGTAAGCCCAGTGATTTTAATGCTTCATGCATATAATCCCATGCTATCCTGTTAAAGGTCTTCTCTGCTTCGAGGGACAGCATAAAACCAGGACATTTAGATTTAATGAGCCAATTTTGTATATGTAGAGCTTTGATGGTATTATCTCTTGCTTCTCTGCCTGGTATGAAGCCGAACTGGTCTAACGAAATAATGTTAGATAAAAGTGGAAGTAGGCGATTTGCGATTATTTTTGCGTAGAGCTTAATGTCCACGTTTAGCAGCGAAATGGGTCTATAATTCGAGATTTTCCTAGCGTGTGACGGAAAATATTGATTATATGAAGACAGGAGGCGAGTATCTTATGCATTATCTTTCTTTAATAATGCTCATAGCAGAACAATTTCTAAAAACAGTTTAGAAACTAAAGTCAATAGAAAAACTGAAAAAAACTATGTTTCCCAGCAGTCCTTTAGCCTATGGCCACTCCCCTCTTGCCTCTATATAAGGACTGCTGCCTTGAAGAACTTCCTCTTTCTTCGTGCGAATCCCAACAGTAAACGGAACTTGACATCGGAAGAACCTCCCGCATCCGAGTCTTCGGTCAACCAGTTTGTTCCTCGTCCCGGAGGAGGGATCTTGCGTGTCGCAGATAAGTCCCAACGAGGACCAACAATCATGAGTCGTAGCCAACAGGGCGTCCGAGCATGCTAAAACAGTCCTGAAGTCCAGATCGCCGATATCCAGGGGAAACGGATGTTATCAGTATCCTGAATTAAAATAGATGTATGTAATAGGGATGGGTAGGGAGTGAAGATACTCGCCTCCTGTCTTCATATAATCAATATTTTCCGTCACACGCTAGGAAAATCTCGAATTATACTTCAGACAGGAGGCTCATATCTTATGCAAGTTCAAAGCTTAGCATCAAGAACAAAGTTTACATTCAATAGAGAGACTTATGCAGTATACACAATAAGGAACATCATTGCAGGATTGTCATGGCCATATGTTCCTCTGGTCTGAAGTAAAAGGAGCAAAAAACGGTCTCTGAGGACCAGTCGGCCGCAAGAAGAAGGTCCGTTAAAGAACCCCCCGCTTTAACCACTTTGGTAGCCATGGCTCCCCTGGAAGAGTGTGCCCCAAACCGGGATATGTCTATGCCCGCCATGGCCATAGTTGATCTAACCCAACGTGCTAAGGTAGCGGAAGTTACTGGGCGATGGGGTGTCACGTAAGAGAGTAGGAGTTGTGACGACTCCGGGGAGCGTAGATCAGCCGTGCGTGACTCGTAAGTTTGAAGACACCGTACCACACAGAGTCATGGGTGGTTGGTGAAGAAAGGATAGAAAACTGACGTCAGGTCGGTCTTGGTCCTACGAGCTATCGAGAACTGTACGCCTTGCGGCGAGAATTGACGTCTGGAAATCTCCAAAGCTTTCACGTCAGAGACCTGCTTGACTGAGACCAAGCACAAGAGGACAGTAAGTTTAAAGGATAGGATCTTGAGAGATAACGCCTCGTTATCGTCCCATTCTGAAAACATGTTAAGGATTCTGGAAACGTCCCAGGTTGTTTGGTACCTAGGACGAGGGGGGCGTTTGAATTTAATGCATCGCATTAATTTGCAGATTACAGGATGTTTGCCCACCGGTAATGAGTCCACCAGGCCATGGTGGGCCGAAATGGCAGATCTATATACGTTGATAGATCGATACGCCTTACCAGTATCGAAAGCATCCGCTAGAAAATTAACGACAAGTGTTATAGGTGCCTGGAATCTATATGCCGATCGAGTCCCGGGGGCCCAGGCCACGGCGAGAAGGTCCCTAGCTGACTGTGAAAAATCGTCGTCAGTACTGGTGACCCCGACACCAGGCAAGCTAGAAGGGTCAGAGAACCGTCCAATACCAAAGGATGTACCTCCTTGGACTGGTGCAGGAGGATGTGCGGAAATGATGGAAGCACTCTGGGATGATCTATGACCATCTCCAGCAGAAGGGGAAACCATGGTTGCGTCGGCCACCAGGGTGCGACCAATACCACCGTTGCGTTCTGGGAAGTGATCTGCAGTAAAGTCCTGGGGATCAGTGCGAAGGGGGGAAACGTGTAGTGTGTCTCCCCACTCCAACATTGGCGGAAAGCATCCACCGCTGTGGCCCCCGGGTCCGGCCTCCAGCTGAAAATTGCGGGGTAGTTGATAGTTGAGATGGGAGGCGAACAGGTCCACCCCAGGGGCCCCCAAAGTTGGTTGATTTGGGTAAATATGAATTGGTCTAGACTCCACTCGCTGGAGTCGGATAGATATCGGGAATTCCAGTCTGCTACTATATTGGAAAAACCCGGGATGTACTCCGCCATCGGAACAATATTGCGATCCATGCAGAACTGCCAAATGTCCGTGGCGAGGTTCGACAGAACCTTGGATCTGGTGCCCCCCAAGCGGTTGATGTATTGAACCGCCGCAATATTGTCCATGCGTACTAGAACGCAACAATTGGAACTCTCCGAGAGAAAACTCTGGATTGCGAACAGGGCCGCCAGTAGTTCCAAAGCGTTTATGTGCAGCCGGGATTCCTGGTCGGACCAAAAACCGCCTGTCGAAGTCTCGCCCAAGCGAGCTCCCCAACCTTTCCGACTCGCGTCTGATTCTAGAATGATATCCGGTTGCGGATTGAAAATCGACTTGTCATTCCACTCGACGGCATGTCGAAGCCACCATTGTAGTTCGGTTCTGGCTTCCGTGGACAATGGGATCACGTCCGCGTATCGGAGACCCTGCAGAAGATGCAGGATCTTGAGACGCTGAAGGGCCCTGTAGTGGAGGGGGGCTGGGAATATGGCTTGAATAGAGGCCGCTAAGAGACCCACTATCCTGGCCAGAACCGTAGTGATACGCTTTGTTTGCGTAGCACTGACCTGATCTCCTTGCGGATCAGTGCGAGTTTCGTCTTGGGGAGACGGAGGATCGCTTGCTTGGTGTCTACCAAGAAGCCCAGGAATTCCAACTCTTGAGTCGGGATCAGTATGGATTTCTCTAGGTTGATGAGAAAACCTAGCTCTTCTAGCAAATTTAGAGTCCAAGTCATGTGTGACAGGACTTGGGATTTGGAGCTCGCGATGATGAGGATGTCGTCCAGGTATATATTATGAGACGTACACCTCTGCTCCGTAATGTCGCCAAGACCGGTTTCAACAGTTTGGTGAAACACCACGGGGTCGATGACAGCCCGAATGGCAGGCATGTAAACTGCCACGCGCGTCCCCCCCACAGGAAGCGCAGCAGGTGTTGTGAGCCCGGGTGCATGGGTACTGTGAGATAGGCATCCATCAGGTCCACCTTTACCAACCAATCGCCTGTTTGGAGAAGATCTCGGAGGCAATGGATCCCCTCCATTTTGAAGTGCCGATACGTAATGTGTTGGTTTAACTCCCGCAAGTTTATCACGGGGCGGAAGCCGCCCCCTTTCTTCTTGACTAAGAAAAGGTTGCTGATGAACCCCGGGGAGTTTGGATCGACTTCGATGACGGCTTTTTTGGATATGAGGTCTCGTAATTCGTCGTCTATCAACATCGCGTTTTGCGTGTTGAAATGAATGGGGGCAGGTATAACGCCCAGTTGAGGTGGTGACATAAGTTCTATGTGAAATCCCCTGACGGTATTTAGTACCCACGAGTCTGCCGTAATCGCAGACCAAGCGTGGGTAAAATATCTCAGCCTTCTCCCAACAGGTGTGTGATAACAATTGGTAATACTGGGACTTACCGGTAAAAGGACGAGATCGAGGATCTCCTCTGCTCCCTCGTCCTCTCCATGGCCTCCCTCGGGGGGGGGGAAGAAAGGCGCCGGTTGTGCCACTGCGGCGTATGAGGTCGGGTTTTGAGCATAAGGTGGTGCTGCTGTTCTGTTAAATGGCCTGAAGGAATGGCTACGGCCGGCAGAGCGGCCTCTACCTCTGCCGGCCCGGGCAAAAATCTTGTTGTTGCCAGTTCTTTTGAGTGAGGTCTGAGTCTTATCTAAGCTGTTGAAGAGCCCCACAAACTTATTAATATCCTTGACCAAGGAATCCCCGACAGTAATCCCTCCGCGGCGGCCGGGCCGGCTCGGTTTCGGCTAGATGAGCCAATTGAGGGTCCAGGCGCATAAGGATGGAGCGTCTGCGCTTTGTGGAGCAGGCTGAGTTTGCATTTCCCTGCAGGCATATGGCCCGTTGGGCCCAACCCCGGAGTTGGGTCACGTCGACCACAGTATCTGAAGTCACCGCTTGCTCCGAGAGGTTCAAGATCTTAGTCAATGGGCCCAGGAGATCCAGGACACGGTCCTGAATGTTCCTGAAAGAACGGTCAATGCCCTTTTTGGGGAATTTTCCCGATTTAGCCAAGTATTTGGCCAGGATGGGGTCAATCTCTGAAGTGTGGACCACTTTTTTTGGGATGTGTGGGCGTGGACACTCGGCTCGCAATTTATTGCTGTTGGCCCTATCCAGGGGTCTGCGTGCCCAAAATTCAATATATTGGGACACATGTGGTAGAGGGGACCAATCACCCGAGCGGGGATGAGAAATGGCATCCGGATGAAATAGTGGTTCGCCAAGGGCGTCCGTTATGGTAATGCCCTGATTATCAGGGTTGGCGTCGTGGGGATGCGCCAATGACCCAGCATCCGCCCGTCATCATCTTCGGACCCAGAATCCTCGAATTCGGATGCAGCCGATGAGGTATCATCCGAATCGAGTACGAACGAATCCGGCTTCGTTCGTCTAGGGGGATCATGCCTCTGATTTGACTCCCTGAGGCCCAGGGGTTGAAAAGGGTCCGAGGGGCGCGTGGGGTGGCATTCCGTGTGGGGTAATGCCTCAAACATATTATTTACTTCCCCTGCCGGGGAGTCATCATTTGTTGCCATATGCTTCCTCTTCTGAGAGGATTTACCCCTCTTCACCTGTGGGTCATCACATATGGCCAGCGGTGAGGGGGTGGTATGGGATGGAATCTGCGATCCCGGGGGAAGGGAAACCGCAGCCATAGCAGCCTGAATGGATTTAGTGATGAATTCCTGGATCTGAGTAGTGCTCAGGAATCCTGCTGCTCCCTGTGGCATGGAATCTCCCTTGGTGGGAGATGAATTTCCCTCAGCCATGGTATCGGTTTTAATAAGATTGTACCTGTAGATTAGATTTATGTTCTAATTAGCTTTAGGCGGCACCGCTCTCACCCTTCCCTCACACCTCCACAGCGCTTCTGGTGTTGCTGTGAGGGAGGGGAGGAAAAAACGCTTGTTTTCCCGAAATCCCGCGAGATTACGGCTCCCGGGGCCTTTTCATTGGCCGGCGTAATCCCGCGAGATCTTGGTAGGGAATGTCCACCCGAGCGCGAATGAGGGACAGAGCCAAACAAGATGGCGGCGGCGCCTCAGGTAACAAAGAGAGAGGCGCCGTCAGTACCATTAATAGGGCAGGTTAGGGGTAAAAAAAAACGCCGTGGACAGCGACGACCGCGCTGAGACTATTAATGTCTCAACCTAAAAGAAAAAACAATTCATATAGACAATAGTAATAAATACTTTTTAGAAAAATATACACTTATCTTTGTTCCATCTATGAGCAGAAAGAAAGAGGAAGTTCTTCAAGGCAGCAGTCCTTATATAGAGGCAAGAGGGGAGTGGCCATAGGCTAAAGGACTGCTGGGAAACATCGTTTTTTCAGTTTTTCTATTGACTTTAGTTTCTAAACTGTTTTTAGAAATTGTTCTGCTATGAGCATTATTAAAGAAAGATAATGCAGAAGATATGAGCCTCCTGTCTGAAGTATAATTGGAAACTAACTTATCTCTATTTGGTTTGGGAATCATAACGATGTGTGCTTCTAGAAGATCTTTGGTTAATGGTGATGGTATAGGGACTGAGTTGAAGGCTTCCACAAAGTGTGGGATTATTAATTCTTTAAAAGTTTTATAATAATTTATTGTAAAACCATCAGGTCCAGGGCTTTTGCCCGTGTTAAGTTGTTTGAGTGCTGTAAGAGTTTTGGTTAAATCTATAGGTTTATCTAGTTCTACAGCTTTGTTAATCTTTAAAGGTTTAGGGCTGTATGATTTCAGAAATTCCAATTCATGTCTTTCCTGGAAGGTGAATTTGTGGGTGGGGTTTCAGTTGGTAGATTTTACAATTTTGCATAAAAAATACAAAAGTGATTGGCAATATCTGTAGAAGTGATACATTTTCTACCATTTAGATCTGTTATAGAGTATATGTTATTGTATTTTTTGTTAGATGGATTTATAGTGTTGGCTAAGAGTTTACTACTTTTATTGCCATACTCATGAAAAAGTTTGAGATAAAACAAAATTACATTTGACTTTTTTCCACAGAAGCAGTAGTAGTTCTTCCCTTGCTTTGGAAAGTTCTGCAAGAGTGTCCAAGGCTAGTGAGTGTTTATGCTTATTTTCTAACATGTTACGGTAATTTGGTCAGTCAGAGATTTTATGTGGGCTTGTCTTAATTTATTCCTTTTTGCATGCATAGAGATCAGTTCATCTCTGAGTACACATTTATGAGCGAGCCAAATAGTTAGAGGATGGACATCATCTGTTCTGTTTTCTTTAAAATAATGTGACATTTTTGTGTTAAGCCTTTGTATATTGTCGCCATTGTTGAGTAGAGAGTTGTCGAGTCTCCATATTTTTTGGGAGTATGGGTTTGTCTCTGAAGGTTAAGGAGATGGTAATAGGGTTATGATCGGATAGAATAATTGGTTCTACCGTGGCATTAATTAAAATATCTAAATAATTTTGGGATAGAAATAATCTATTCTAGAGTATGTGTTGTGGGGAGGAGAGTAGAAAGTGTAATCTTTGGAAGTAGGATTCATGGTTCGCCAGGTATCATGTAAGGATAATTGTTGTATTGAGTTTTTAATTATACGTAGGGTTTTATATGAAGTTTTGGACGTGCCAGAGGAGGGGGTTAAGGGCTAAGTTAAAATCTCCTCCTCCTACTATGAGTATACCATTGGAAAAAGATTCCAGAATTCAAAATGTATCTTTAAAAAATAAGGCATGTAATCTGTTAGTGTTACGAGTTTATTATATAAAGAGCCCTTGATGAATACAAATCTTCCATCCTCATCTATTTTGGTATCTAGAATTTGAAAAGGGCAATGTTTTGATATTAATATAGAGACACCTTTAGATTTAGATCCTGGATTGGTTGCGTGAATGATGTGGGGAAATTTCTTGTCTTTAAAGGATGAGCAGTTATCAGTTTGGAAATGTGTTTCTTGTAAAAAAAATAATGTCCGATTTAGATCTTTTCAATAATAATAATAATTTATTTTTTCTGGGATATTAACCCCTTCCCTACCGCCGTATAGGGGAATCACGTCATGGTGATCCCCTTGCCGATGAGACAGGACGTTGCACAACGTCCTGTCTTCACGGCGTTCTAGCGCGCGCCCGCGCGCCGCCGGCGGCGCCGCGCGCGGCGGCCCGCGGCACCACCCGCGATCCCGCGCGCGTGCCCGACGGCCGTGATTGCCGCCGGGCACCCGCGATTTCCGCAAATCACTGCAGGAGTGTGGATCTGTGTGTGTAAACACACAGATCCACCTCCTGTCAGCGGTGAGGAGACTGATGTGTGTTCCCAGTACAGAGGAACACACATCGATCTCCTCCCCCTGTGAGTCCCCCTCCCCCTACAGTTAGAACATACTTTTAGGACACATTTTAACCCCTTCAGCGCCCCCTAGTGTTAACCCCTTCCCTGCCAGTCACATTTACACAGTAATTAGTGCAGTTTTATAGCAATAATCGCTGTGTAAATGTGAACGGTCCCAAAAACGTGTCAAAAGTGTCCGATATGTCCGCCGCAACGTCACGGTCACAAAAAAAAAAACGCAGATCGCCGCCATTACTAGTAAAAAAAATTAAATAAAAATGCCATAAATCTATCACCTATTTTGTAGACGCTATAACTTTTGCGCAAACCAATCAATATACGATTATTGCGTTTTTTTTTTTACCAAAAATACGTAAAATACGTATCGGTCTAAACTGAGGGGAAAAAAAGTTTTTTTTTTTAAAAAAATATTGTGAGATGTATTAAATAAAAAGGAAAAAATATTGTGTTTTTTTTAAAATTGTCGCTCTTCTTTTGTTTATAGCGCAAAAAATAAAAACCGCAGAGATGATCAAATACCACCAAACGAAAGCTCTATTTGTGTGGGGAAAAAAACATAATGATTTAATTTGGGTACAGTATTGCCTGACCGCGCAATTGTCATTCAAAGTGCAACAGCGCTGAAAACTAAAAATTGGTCTGGGCAGGAAGGGGGTGAAAATGCCCTGTATGGAAGGGGTTAAGACCTTTTACATTTAGGGAGTAGAGTTTTATCCTCTGTTGTGGATCTAATAGATTTTTATTGGGAAGTGCCATGTTCCAAGGAAGGGATGGTGTTGTATGTAGTTGTTGTAGAAAGGGAAGAGGAAAGAGGGTGGGGAGGGGGAACCTGGTATCGAGTAAGAATAAAGAAGGATGGGTGGGGGTGGTGGCGCTGTCACTGTATTGGTTGATATATTGTGCCAGTAACCATGAACTTAATGAATAAGTGAATGTGGCCTGCAGGGACAACCTCCCCTGTGCTAGGATAAAATAATATGGAAGTATGGATAAACCATATACAGTGGTATGTATAAGAAATCACCGAAATGTGAGTGTACTAAAACAATACTTGAAATAGTTAGATTCCTAATAGGTGGACCAAAGTGTCCATATTGAAAGGTAATCTGATAAATCCAATGTGAATACCAGTACAATAAAAGTGTGATAATACCACTAAATTAATGTACAAAAAATGACAAATAAATCAAAAGTGGCCAGAAAAGTCCAGTACTGAAGGTGGATAGTCTCCTGATTATAGCACTAAATGCACAGTGTGTAATACCATATAACAACGAAAACAATTAATCAATCTATAAGAGTTTGATCCAATGAAGGCAAACAATGAATAAGTACAAAGTCAGTGGTCCACGTGCACTAAATCCATAGGTAGCCAAATGGGGAAAGTCTATTCCAAGGTGCACATAGGCTAGGTGGATGATCACAGTGAACACAAATTGTGCTTCTCGCAGTGGTTCCGGTGCTCCCCCTCCTGGGTCCCTACTCACCAGAAGCACTCACCCCTGCAGGGGTAAAGTGCGTAGAAGTATGGTTTGCAGCTGCTCCTCCACACGGCTCTCCCGTCCCAGGATTCCTAACGTAGGTCCATGTAGCAGGGTCCCTTTAGTAATCCAGACTCCTCCAGGGAAAGACACAAGCTTGCATTGCGTAGTATGTTTGTTTAAAAAGGCAAGATTTTATTGGCATTGCCAAAATTAATGGCATGCACAAAAAGGAGACAATACAAAAATATGTATGCAATAAAGAATTAAAACTCTAACTATAGCCTAAGGTAATGTTGCATGAGCTAAAAAGTAAAAATAATAATGATAAAAGTCCGCCTAATATGATTAGGCAAATACCCCACCACTGCACTTGTTTTCCATGTAACGATCACACCAGCAAGGGAACGGCGTGCGTTCCACTGAAAAATTAGCTGGTCAACCCGGAAGTGCGTGAGGGTGTGCATGTATCTGCTTTATGCACGTTTCGTGAATTTACGTCTTCTGAAGCGGGTACACACATACCTAAGCTTACGTTTTAAATAGTGGACGTCATCATGATAACGCCCTCCCACTAAGCGGCAATATCCAATCAGAATATAGTGCAGGGTTGCCCATCCAATCAGGCAGGTTTGGAACAGACCTATGGTGTTCCTCGTTAGCATGTTGGCGTCCAATACTATATGATTTCCAGCACGACTAAGAGTTCATAGTGCAAGGCAAAATTAACAGTCATAGGGCTAGTTACCTACAATAGCGGTATAAGGTCCTGTGTATGTGTAACCCATCCAGGTTCAAAGAGTGCCTAAGATAATGATAATATAGTAGGACTAAGTACATTTAGGTGTTACCATACCTATTGCACAGGCGGTGCAATAGAGCCCATTAACCACTTGCCTACTGTGCACCTACACCCCCTTCCTGCCCAGACGAAATTTAAGCTTCCGGCACTGCGTCACTTTAACTGACAATTGCGCGGTCGTGCGACGTGGCTCCCAAACAAAATTGGCGTCCTTTTTTTCCCACAAATAGAGCTTTCTTTTGGTGGTATTTGATCACCTCTGCAGTTTTTATTTTTTGCGCTATAAACAAAAATAGAGCGTCAATTTTGAAAAAAATTCTATATTTTTTACTTTTTGCTATAATAAATAACCCCAAAAATATATAAAAAAAATATTTTTTTCCTCAGTTTAGGCCGATACGTATTCTTCTACATATTTTTGGTAAATAAATAAAAAAATAAAAAAATGTATAGCGTTATCGATTGGTTTGCGCAAAATTTATAGTGTTTACAAAATAGGGGATAGTTTATGGCATTTTTTTTTTTTTACTATTAATGGCGGCGATCTGCGACGTTATGGCGGACACTTCGGACACTTTTGTGACATTTTTGGGACCATTTACATTTATACAGTGAACAATGCTATAAATATGCATTGATTACTGTATAAATGTGACTGGAAGTGAAGGGGTTAACCACTAGGGGGGGGGGGAAGGGGTTAAATGTGTGTCCTATGAGTGTTCTAACTGTAGGGGGAGGGGGGGGTGACTGGGGGAGGTGACCGATTGTGTCCCTATGTACAAGGGACACAACCGCTCTCCTCTCTCCCTGACAGGGACGTGGAGCTCTGTGTTTACACACAGAGCTCCACGTCCCCGCTCAGTTACTGAGCAATCGCGTGTGCCCGGCGGCGATCGTTGCCGCCGGGCACTCGCACGGGATCCCCGCAGAGCGGCGTGCGCGCGCCCGCCCGCGGCTTTAAAAGGACATCACGTCATATGACGTGATGTCAGAACAATGGAGTCCTCCGCCCGCCATCATTTGACGTTGGGCAGAGGACAAGTGGTTAAAGTATGTCAAAAAATAAGGATTTGGTAACACCAATTACTACCTTACTGTACCTAAAAATATGATTAGATCATTAGAAAAGGGGCTATGTGTGTATATAAAATCTGTATATTTACAACACTATATAAAGTATGTGTGGTCAGATTAATCAAATGACTCGAGTAACGGACCAAGCAGTTAGTGTAAGATAAAATTGCAAGTGACATTCCAAGGAAGGGATGGTGTTGTATGTGGTTGTTGTAGAAAGGGAAGAGGACAGAGGGTGGGGAGGGGGGAACCTGGTATCGAGTAAGAATAGACTCGAAGTTTGTTACCGATGCAAGTAAAATAAATGAATAAATAAATAGATAAGTAAATGGAACATAATAGAAGTAATAATTAATATCCCTTTAGGGATATGTATACGGTAAGTAGTGTACTGTAGTAGTCACTTCCTGTCTTGTACCAAGTCGGAATAAAGACACAAAGAACTACTATGTGGGGGTTGGAACGAACCCAGTCAAAGATGTGCAACAAAAAATTTCCAGGCTGCCCGCCGCTACAGATTGGGAAGGTAGCTTAAATATATGTACATTTTTAAATAAGAGAAAAGGCTGCTTAAAAACAAACTGCAGTATTATTATAGTCCGGGTATAACTTTCCTTTAGTGTGTAACAACCCAGTTAAATAATATAATTACTATTAAACATATAAATATGTAGCAATATTATTGTTTGGACTAAAACATTTGGATAAACTTCTAATGAATAAATACGATGAGGGTAATTATTAGATTACCAATTGGTTCTAGAAAATATAAACACTGACCTTTTTGTAGTTATAGACAATTAGAAACAAGGAGGGACATAGGTGTCGCATTTAGGTTTAAGAATGACCTTCAATTACTATGATGCAATTTGAAGTTTTAATCAGCTAGCGCGGCTAATAAAAGGTAAATATTTACGTTGAAGGTATTGTAATGTGAATATTTCAAATCAGAGGATATGAAAAGGCGTTAAAGGGTATCATCAGTAGTTATATTTTAAGATGGTATTCAATATAAATAAAACATAAACATGTATATGCTACACTACATATTCTAAAAGAATTGTATAGGAATTATCATGGCATCAGTGTTCACGTCTGGATTTCCTGGAACACGCTGATCCTGTTGATAGGAGATCGGTATGTTGTTCATTTGAAGAGGTAAGTTGTCTTTCACTGGATTGAGAATGACGTCTTCGGAATCTGGTTGGGACTGTTTCCATTGCATCATCCTTCGTGAAGTTTTTAGCTGTTTTTTTTTTTTTTTTCAATCAATAGTTTTTATTATAGAAGTTTTCAAGGGGTACAGAAAAGAAAAAGGGGAAAAGTAAAAGCACAGGGTAATGGGGGAATGCACAGTATACAAATAGTACGTGAAACATAGTCTAGTACAGGACAAAATATGAATAAATGCATTGAAAACAGAAAAGTCAATGGAACAAATATATGAGAACCTTATCAGTTTTGGGGCCATATGGACCAACACTGGTCAAACTGTCTTGTCGTCAAGGAGTTAATTGCTATAAGTTTTTCAAAAGTGAAATTCCTGTGGACCTCTGTTATTATATCAGAAATATTCACAGTGTGTTTAGATTTCCAATTTCGTAGAATGGACGTACGTGTTTCCAATAAAATGTGTGTAACTACTGTCCTCATGTGGAAAGGGAATCTATCAATGTGTATGTTGAGAAGAGCTAGCGCTGGATCAGGTTGAGTCAATATCCCTGTGGTGGAAGAAATGAGTTTAAAAATCTGATTCCACAGGCTTCTTATATGTGGACAATACCAGAATACATGCATGAGATTGCCTACTTGGCCACATTCTCTCCAGCAGTTGGCTGGTGTGCCAGGATAGAATGTGGCCAATCTCAGAGGAGTGTAGTACCACCTGTTGGTTAATTTAATGGACAATTCCCAGTGTTTTACACAGTGAGAAGCTTTATGAATCGTCTGAAAAGCACACGACCAATCCTCTTTCGTGAATCTAGTACTAAGGTCTACTTCCCAGTTTTTCATTGCAGTCGTCTTAGAAAATGTCATCTTATCTTGAAATAAATTGTAGAACAGTGATATGCCCTTTGAGGTAGGGTGAGCTGTGGAATAAAATTTCCACATTCTCTTAGGAAGGGATATGGTCGGGGAAGGTAACGATTGGAGGAAGCGCCCAATTCTGTCACAGGTATGGAAAGATCTGGCAGGTAAATGGAATTGGGATACAACCGTGGCAGGAAGTAGGGGCGTATCATTTGCGTACAGTTCCGAAATAACAGTCACCCCATGTGAATCGAGTTCAGAGACAGTCAATCTGGGTATCTTGGCTTCAAGTAGTCGTAATGGTAATTGGAGGTCAATATCATGAAAGTCTTGATGGTCTTGGTTCAGTATATGTCTCCACGCTTTCAACGAAGTCTGGATGGTAGGGGGTAAAGAGGTTAATTTCCAAGGAGACCATTTGTCACTGAGCAACATTATTTTCACATTAGCCGTCGGTGACAGTGTATTTTCTATGTTCACCCAGGGTGGAGCGTCTAGGTCATGGAACCAGTGTTTAAGTTGGTCAAGTCGAGCTGCCCACATATAGTCATGTATGTCGGGTAGACCTGCTCCTCCTACTTTTTTGTGAGACACAAGATTTTTACGTGAACACCGTGCCCTTTTACCCTGCCAAATATACTTCCATCCTAATGTTGTGAGGCGATTAAGGTAATGGCACGGTATACACAATGGAATTACACAAAAAAAGTATAGGATTTGAGGCATAATCAGCACTTTGAAAGCAGATATTCTACCCATCCAGGACACTTCCTTCTCAGAGATCCTTTTGAGTTGGGTTTCAATTTTTTCAATCAGTGGGGGGAAATTAGCTTTGATAAGCTTAGAGACACTACTCGTAAGGGTGATACCAAGGTATTTGATAGAGCCTGAGCTCCAAGTGTAGGGTAATCGGGATAGTAGGTAGCTCTTGACATGAGGTGGTACCCCTAAGTCAAGGATAAGAGATTTTGTAAAATTGACTTTGTAATATGAAACCTTTCCAAATGACATCAGAACCTTGTGCACTTCAAGTAAAGATTCAACAGGGTTGGTCAATAGTAATATCACATCATCAGCAAAAAGACTGATGGTGTGATTTTCATGGCCAAATTGGAAACCGGAAATCTTTAGATTAGACCTGATGGCTTCGGCTAGAGGTTCTATTATGAGATTGAAAATTGACGGGGATAGAGGGCAACCTTGTCTTGTGCCATTTGCTATAGGGAAAGACTCTGAAAGAAACCCAGAAGAGTACACCCGAGCAGAGGGACATGAGTATAAGGCCAATATCGCAGATAAGATAGAACCCTGGAAACCAAATTTCTGTAGAACCATTTCCATGTATGTCCAGTGTACTCGATCGAACGCCTTCTCTGCATCAATGGACAATAACAGAGAAGGCGTTCGAGTTTTTCCAGCGTGGTGCACAATATCAATAATACGCCTGGTGGCGTCAGAGGCCTGTCTCCCCCTCACAAAGCCCATCTGGTCGCTTCGAACAAGTGTAGGAATGATATGTTTTAATCTAGTGGCTAAGAGTTTTGCATAGATCTTGGTGTCAGTGTTAAGGAGGGAGATAGGCCTAAAATTTTCGGGAATGTCTGGGGATTTGCCAGGTTTTGGAATTGTCACTATGTGGGCTCGTAACATTTCTTGGGGAAGTGAAGTGGTGGATATAAAATTGTTGAAGACAGTCGACATATATGGTGTTAAAACTGCATGGAATGTTTTGAAATATTCGTTGGAAAAACCATCGGGACCTGGTGATTTCCCCATGGGAAGGGAGTGTATGACTTTTAGTATCTCCTGCGGAGTGATAGGTAAGTTAAGATCCTTCAATTGTTGGGATGTTAGAGAGGGAAGTTTCAGTGTATGAAGGAAAGATTGAATCTCATGTATGCTAGGTTGGGGAGCATTAGCATCATTTTTGAGGTTATATAGAGAGCCGTAGTATTTTGCAAATAAATCAGCAATTTTTTGGGGGTTTGTGACTTTGTGTTGGGAGAGTGGGTCAGTGAGAAAAGCTATTCTAGATTTATTGCGCATGACTTTCAATCTATTTGCTAAGTATTTACCTGCCTTATTAGCATTGTTATAATGATTGAGTTTAAGCCTTCTCAAGTGTTTGTCATATTGTTGCGATAATAGTTCCCGAAGTTTTTCTCTAAGGTCTTTTAATTTGGCGGTCAAGGGGGGGATGGTGATTGTTTATTACTGTTCTCAGTGTCTTTAAGGTCACTGAGGACAGCTTGGATTTCTTTGGATCTCTTTCTTTTTTCTATTGCCCCTATTTGTATGATAATACCTCGTATGACTGCTTTGTGAGCATTCCACAAGGTATTGGGATCAGTTACAGAGTTTGAATTGAGTTGGAAATAGTTATTGAGATGTTCGGTAATAGATTGTTGGTGGTGTGGATTCAGTATAGTTCTATTGTTACAGCGCCAGATGGATGAGGAGGGAGAGACCCCTCTTTCAACAATCGACATGGAGATGGCAGCGTGGTCAGACCACGTAATATCATGAATTGATGTCTTATCTATATCCTGTAGTAGCCACTTGTCTGTTAAGAACATGTCTATTCTTGAATAGGAACCATGTCTCCCTGAAAAAAAAGTATAGTCGCGTTCATTTGAATGAAGGCATCTCCATGTATCAAATAGTTCTTCTGAATGTAGAAGCGGTAGGAGTGTTGGGACTCCTCTTGTCCTTCTAGGTGAAGAGTCAATCATCGGATCTGAAATAATGTTAAAATCACCGCATACCAATAGTCTGCCATATTGTAAAGAATGAGCTCTCTTAAGCACTCTGCGTATGAATCTCAACTGGTGGGTGTTTGGAGCATAAAGTGAGACTATGGTATATGGTTTAGCATTTATGTCACCAGTAATTATCACGTATCTGCCTTTAACATCAGTAATAACATCTTTAGGTTTGAAAGCTATAGAATTTTTGAATGCTATCAGGACACCTCCTCGTTTGGCCTTCGGGTTGGAAGCAGTATAGATAGTAGGAAAGTCCCTATGAGTGAATTGTGGAGTTTTATTCACTTGGAAATGTGTTTCTTGCACACATAGTATATCTGCGTTGGATTTGTGAACCTCTTTCCATAGTGAAAATCTTTTTGCTGGGTGGTTTAGTCCCCTAGCATTAATAGACACAATTTTTATCACCATAGTGAGGTTGGGATATAAATGTGGTCAACAATTGTGGTTTGGTACTCACATATCAGGTAGGGATCATTGTCGTTGGCATTTACAAAGACAGTTGACACTTACAAAGACAGCCGTGACAAGAAGAGGTTTGGTACTGGACCTTGCAAAGGAGGAGATGTCCTGGGAGAACCTGTGCATAGTATGAAAACAAACAAACCGGTTAGGAACCAAAAAGAAAAAAAAAACACATAAACAGTGAACCAAACAATCTTAAGAAAAGGATCACATTGCAAAGTGTGTCTGGAAAGGTCAGGTAGGACTCTGAGATTTCCGTATTGTTGGGGAAGGCTCCCCCTGGCCTGCGTGATGTTTGTAAAATTATATCCTTCACATGGAAAAAATGGATCCTGAGTAGAACATCTCTAGGGATTTCGTCAGGGAGAAATGACGGTTTAGGGATCCTATGTATGCGGTCGATTAGGAGATCTTGGGCCGTTGCTTCTGGTAATATTGAGGAGAATAAAGTTTGTGCATATTGGAGGAGCTGATTAGGAGGCACCGTCTCAGGCACACCCCTCAGTTTGATGTTATTCCTCCTAGATCTGTCCTCGAGGTCCGCCATTTTGTCTTTGATCCATGCAATTTCATCTTCGTGACTGGAATGTGCATCCACCATAACATTGTGTGATGAGGCAAAATTCTCCATTCTGTGTTCAATTTTGTCCACTCTGGTACCCAGAATGTGTACTTCTCTCTGACATTCATTTAAACCTTTGTAAAGATCTGCTTGTAGAGAAGAGCGAAGAGAGAGTAGCATTTCCTTGAGCATTGTGTCAGAAATTGGTCTATCAGCTGTAGGAAAATTTGCTATGGGATCCTCTTCTCTTTCCTCAGGGTTAAGAGAGGCCTGTGGGTGGGTGGCCATTTCCATGGCGCATTCTGGCCTATGTGGGGAGTCTCTCCTCAGCTTAGACTTAGCTGGGCTTCTAGTAGTGGGACTTGGGGTTCCTGAGGGAGTATCACTCAGTGTGCCACTCTGGAGTGAGTCAACATGTCGCATACCTTGGTTAGAGCAGTGTGGTGCGGCCTGCATGTTTCCTCTCATATAAGCTGCGCCATTTTGAGGCGTCCCGCGCGTCGTGAGGGGAACGACATTTTCCAACTTTTGGGGCTGTAACGTTTTTGTTGCGGTTTCGTCCCATCATCGCGTCGTTCAGTGGAGATTCACGATCGAACGGGACGTGTTAACGATCGAAATGCCCTTGGTGTACGCTGTTGTGGGCTGAAAATCCCCGGTGTGTCACGGAGCTCCCAGGTTAAGCGGCCATCTTAGAGGCCGGTAGCCACGCCCCTCCTTAGCTGTATTTTTGAAGCGGAATTCTGCATACCAGTTAGGCACTTCCATGTATGGAATGTCCATAGCTCTATAGAATGCGTATTAGGCCTCGTACACACGAGCAAATTTATCTGCTGGAAACAGTCCGACGGACCGTTTCAGCAGACAAATTTGATCGTGTGTACGGACGGACAGACAGGTTTTTCCAGCAGACAAATTTAAAAGCATGCTTTAAAATCTGTCTGCTGGGAACCTGTCCGTCCGACATGTCTGCTGATTAGTACACCTAACCAGCAGACATATCTGTCCGCACATGCATCGAATGGATTCGACGCATGCGTGGAAGTTTTTTACTTCCTGGTGCGGTGATGTGGTGGCGTCAACGTCACCGCCACATCACCGCGCTGTCTGCCGGCGGGGATTTTAGTTTGATTGTGTGTACACGATCAAACCAATCTATCCCAGCAGACAAATCCGATCAAATCGGTCTGTCAGACCGATTTGATCGGATTTATTTAGTTGTGTGTACACGGCCTAAGTCTTCAGGGATTCTTAACAAGGATGTATGTTGGATAAATCTTGAAAAAATAAAATAGTTACACCTTTGAATGTGCATTTAGATCTTAATTTGGCGTTCCTTAGAATATTCTCTTTAAGTTGAAAGTCACTTATACAACATATGACATCCCTTGGAGGGTCAGTCACTCTGCCTTTGGGTCTTAGGGCTCTGGGCTCTGGATGCGCTCCATTTTAATTGCAATCTGGGGGGGTCTCCCCAAAAGGTTATTGAAAATGCCATGAATTACTGGAGAAAGGTGATCTGTGTCAATGGTCTCAAGCAGACCCCGTACTCCTAAATTGTGGCGTCTGCTGCGATTTTCCAAATCTTCCACTTGACGGTGGAGTTCCCTTTGCGATTGACATGGCGCATTGCAGCGCCCTGTTGCGCAGTTGTTTTTTCTATTTCAACGACGCGCGCTGTAACTGCGCGTACTTCAATGCTTAACTCCGCTATGGCTGCTGACAATGTGTTTTTGATGTCGGCTGCGACAGAGTGAAGGTCTTTCAAACCATGTCCTTGTAGTAAATCGGTATTGTCTCAGTAATCCCGGTCAGCATTAAGGGGTAGAATGTCGTCACTAAAGATTGGCTGGTGCTTCACGTCCAAAGAGCTTACTGTTATGTTAGCCATTGCGTTTCTGGGGTGATGGCGTTATTAGCTGTATCTTAGTCAATTTAAATATTGACTAAGTGTGTGCGAATAGAATCGGTTCTCCGATCAGTGTGTGCGAATAGAATTGGTTCTCCGATCTGTCTGTTTGATCCAAAGAAACAGCTTACCGGCGCCTTTTTTTTATCCTTTCCATCCGCAGCGGCGGGAGCTCTTCGATCAGGCTGCCATCTCCTAGCTTGGCTAGACCACGCCCCTGGCAATTTTTAATAGGAGAAGAATGCTTCTGATTATTTCTTTAGAAATAAGGCCAATCAATTCATTTTGTATATCCTTTCCCAGGTAGTGGCAATGAATTTCTGAATTTGTTATTTTTTGAAGGTGGTTCTGCATCACTGTATCAGCATTTCCACAAATTGCAAATATTTCCATTGTTTGCACTGTAAAGTGTGTCATTGCTTCCTCTGAAACCCAAGCACTCCCTACCAAGATATTGGACGATGGCTACAAGGCGCTGGAGAACACTTTGCCAGTGCTGAGTTTCGGTTGTTAATAACCTCTGGTAAGCCTGGTCAATGGTTTTTCCTGATCCAAGCCTCAGCAATAACTCATTCCACCTTCCCACAGAAGCAAGATGATATGCTCGCACGCTGTCAAAATATACTGTATATTTTTCCAGTCATCGACACCTCCAGCAATCAGACTTGTTTCTTTGTTTGCAAACAGTTTGCAACAAACGCAAAACACTTTGTTGAGATTGGTAGAGTAGATTAGCCAATGTCTTGTCTGCACTTCTCCATTTCCAAGGCGGCGTTTGTAATGGACTGCTGTAAAACGTCTATTAGATGCATCCCTGGGACATGCAAACCGTTTGTTTGGTTTTGCTGGGCCTTTCATTACGATAGTATCCCGACATGACGTAGTGATAACATCTGGCCAATCCGCTGAATCAGAGAAATCCAGTGGTAATGAAGTGATCTCTAGTAGTGTTGGCGATATTGGAGAGGTCTCTACTTCAGTATCTGTGTCACTGTTCTCTTCAACAGATTGCTCACTAATAGTTGTCGATGATGAAGCACCCACTGTCATGGTTGTTGAAGGTCCTTCACCGCTATCCATATGCACAGCATTGTCTTCAACTTCACAAACTGATTCTGGTTCATCATCCTGAGCTTGTGTGGATTTCTGTTCCTGGTCAGCGCTGAGGATTTTTTTAATGATCCAGCCATTTTTTGAGCCTAAAATTTTCGGGAATGTCTGGGGATTTGCCAGGTTTTGGAATTGTCACTATGTGGGCTCGTAACATTTCTTGGGGAAGTGAAGTGGTGGATATAAAATTGTTGAAGACAGTCGACATATATGGTGTTAAAACTGCATGGAATGTTTTGAAATATTCGTTGGAAAAACCATCGGGACCTGGTGATTTCCCCATGGGAAGGGAGTGTATGACTTTTAGTATCTCCTGCGGAGTGATAGGTAAGTTAAGATCCTTCAATTGTTGGGATGTTAGAGAGGGAAGTTTCAGTGTATGAAGGAAAGATTGAATCTCATGTATGCTAGGTTGGGGAGCATTAGCATCATTTTTGAGGTTATATAGAGAGCCGTAGTATTTTGCAAATAAATCAGCAATTTTTTGGGGGTTTGTGACTTTGTGTTGGGAGAGTGGGTCAGTGAGAAAAGCTATTCTAGATTTATTGCGCATGACTTTCAATCTATTTGCTAAGTATTTACCTGCCTTATTAGCATTGTTATAATGATTGAGTTTAAGCCTTCTCAAGTGTTTGTCATATTGTTGCGATAATAGTTCCCGAAGTTTTTCTCTAAGGTCTTTTAATTTGGCGGTCAAGGGGGGGATGGTGATTGTTTATTACTGTTCTCAGTGTCTTTAAGGTCACTGAGGACAGCTTGGATTTCTTTGGATCTCTTTCTTTTTTCTATTGCCCCTATTTGTATGATAATACCTCGTATGACTGCTTTGTGAGCATTCCACAAGGTATTGGGATCAGTTACAGAGTTTGAATTGAGTTGGAAATAGTTATTGAGATGTTCGGTAATAGATTGTTGGTGGTGTGGATTCAGTATAGTTCTATTGTTACAGCGCCAGATGGATGAGGAGGGAGAGACCCCTCTTTCAACAATCGACATGGAGATGGCAGCGTGGTCAGACCACGTAATATCATGAATTGATGTCTTATCTATATCCTGTAGTAGCCACTTGTCTGTTAAGAACATGTCTATTCTTGAATAGGAACCATGTCTCCCTGAAAAAAAAGTATAGTCGCGTTCATTTGAATGAAGGCATCTCCATGTATCAAATAGTTCTTCTGAATGTAGAAGCGGTAGGAGTGTTGGGACTCCTCTTGTCCTTCTAGGTGAAGAGTCAATCATCGGATCTGAAATAATGTTAAAATCACCGCATACCAATAGTCTGCCATATTGTAAAGAATGAGCTCTCTTAAGCACTCTGCGTATGAATCTCAACTGGTGGGTGTTTGGAGCATAAAGTGAGACTATGGTATATGGTTTAGCATTTATGTCACCAGTAATTATCACGTATCTGCCTTTAACATCAGTAATAACATCTTTAGGTTTGAAAGCTATAGAATTTTTGAATGCTATCAGGACACCTCCTCGTTTGGCCTTCGGGTTGGAAGCAGTATAGATAGTAGGAAAGTCCCTATGAGTGAATTGTGGAGTTTTATTCACTTGGAAATGTGTTTCTTGCACACATAGTATATCTGCGTTGGATTTGTGAACCTCTTTCCATAGTGAAAATCTTTTTGCTGGGTGGTTTAGTCCCCTAGCATTAATAGACACAATTTTTATCACCATAGTGAGGTTGGGATATAAATGTGGTCAACAATTGTGGTTTGGTACTCACATATCAGGTAGGGATCATTGTCGTTGGCATTTACAAAGACAGTTGACACTTACAAAGACAGCCGTGACAAGAAGAGGTTTGGTACTGGACCTTGCAAAGGAGGAGATGTCCTGGGAGAACCTGTGCATAGTATGAAAACAAACAAACCGGTTAGGAACCAAAAAGAAAAAAAAAACATAAACAGTGAACCAAACAATCTTAAGAAAAGGATCACATTGCAAAGTGTGTCTGGAAAGGTCAGGTAGGACTCTGAGATTTCCGTATTGTTGGGGAAGGCTCCCTGGCCTGCGTGATGTTTGTAAAATTATATCCTTCACATGGAAAAAATGGATCCTGAGTAGAACATCTCTAGGGATTTCGTCAGGGAGAAATGACGGTTTAGGGATCCTATGTATGCGGTCGATTAGGAGATCTTGGGCCGTTGCTTCTGGTAATATTGAGGAGAATAAAGTTTGTGCATATTGGAGGAGCTGATTAGGAGGCACCGTCTCAGGCACACCCCTCAGTTTGATGTTATTCCTCCTAGATCTGTCCTCGAGGTCCGCCATTTTGTCTTTGATCCATGCAATTTCATCTTCGTGACTGGAATGTGCATCCACCATAACATTGTGTGATGAGGCAAAATTCTCCATTCTGTGTTCAATTTTGTCCACTCTGGTACCCAGAATGTGTACTTCTCTCTGACATTCATTTAAACCTTTGTAAAGATCTGCTTGTAGAGAAGAGCGAAGAGAGAGTAGCATTTCCTTGAGCATTGTGTCAGAAATTGGTCTATCAGCTGTAGGAAAATTTGCTATGGGATCCTCTTCTCTTTCCTCAGGGTTAAGAGAGGCCTGTGGGTGGGTGGCCATTTCCATGGCGCATTCTGGCCTATGTGGGGAGTCTCTCCTCAGCTTAGACTTAGCTGGGCTTCTAGTAGTGGGACTTGGGGTTCCTGAGGGAGTATCACTCAGTGTGCCACTCTGGAGTGAGTCAACATGTCGCATACCTTGGTTAGAGCAGTGTGGTGCGGCCTGCATGTTTCCTCTCATATAAGCTGCGCCATTTTGAGGCGTCCCGCGCGTCGTGAGGGGAACGACATTTTCCAACTTTTGGGGCTGTAACGTTTTTGTTGCGGTTTCGTCCCATCATCGCGTCGTTCAGTGGAGATTCACGATCGAACGGGACGTGTTAACGATCGAAATGCCCTTGGTGTACGCTGTTGTGGGCTGAAAATCCCCGGTGTGTCACGGAGCTCCCAGGTTAAGCGGCCATCTTAGAGGCCGGTAGCCACGCCCCTCCTTAGCTGTATTTTTGAAGCGGAATTCTGCATACCAGTTAGGCACTTCCATGTATGGAATGTCCATAGCTCTATAGAATGCGTATTAGGCCTCGTACACACGAGCAAATTTATCTGCTGGAAACAGTCCGACGGACCGTTTCAGCAGACAAATTTGATCGTGTGTACGGACGGACAGACAGGTTTTTCCAGCAGACAAATTTAAAAGCATGCTTTAAAATCTGTCTGCTGGGAACCTGTCCGTCCGACATGTCTGCTGATTAGTACACCTAACCAGCAGACATATCTGTCCGCACATGCATCGAATGGATTCGACGCATGCGTGGAAGTTTTTTACTTCCTGGTGCGGTGATGTGGTGGCGTCAACGTCACCGCCACATCACCGCGCTGTCTGCCGGCGGGGATTTTAGTTTGATTGTGTGTACACGATCAAACCAATCTATCCCAGCAGACAAATCCGATCAAATCGGTCTGTCAGACCGATTTGATCGGATTTATTTAGTTGTGTGTACACGGCCTAAGTCTTCAGGGATTCTTAACAAGGATGTATGTTGGATAAATCTTGAAAAAATAAAATAGTTACACCTTTGAATGTGCATTTAGATCTTAATTTGGCGTTCCTTAGAATATTCTCTTTAAGTTGAAAGTCACTTATACAACATATGACATCCCTTGGAGGGTCAGTCACTCTGCCTTTGGGTCTTAGGGCTCTGTGGATGCGCTCCATTTTAATTGCAATCTGGGGGGGTCTCCCCAAAAGGTTATTGAAAATGCCATGAATTACTGGAGAAAGGTGATCTGTGTCAATGGTCTCAAGCAGACCCCGTACTCCTAAATTGTGGCGTCTGCTGCGATTTTCCAAATCTTCCACTTGACGGTGGAGTTCCCTTTGCGATTGACATGGCGCATTGCAGCGCCCTGTTGCGCAGTTGTTTTTTCTATTTCAACGACGCGCGCTGTAACTGCGCGTACTTCAATGCTTAACTCCGCTATGGCTGCTGACAATGTGTTTTTGATGTCGGCTGCGACAGAGTGAAGGTCTTTCAAACCATGTCCTTGTAGTAAATCGGTATTGTCTCAGTAATCCCGGTCAGCATTAAGGGGTAGAATGTCGTCACTAAAGATTGGCTGGTGCTTCACGTCCAAAGAGCTTACTGTTATGTTAGCCATTGCGTTTCTGGGGTGATGGCGTTATTAGCTGTATCTTAGTCAATTTAAATATTGACTAAGTGTGTGCGAATAGAATCGGTTCTCCGATCAGTGTGTGCGAATAGAATTGGTTCTCCGATCTGTCTGTTTGATCCAAAGAAACAGCTTACCGGCGCCTTTTTTTTATCCTTTACATCCGCAGCGGCGGGAGCTCTTCGATCAGGCTGCCATCTCCTAGCTTGGCTAGACCACGCCCCTGGCAATTTTTAATAGGAGAAGAATGCTTCTGATTATTTCTTTAGAAATAAGGCCAATCAATTCATTTTGTATATCCTTTCCCAGGTAGTGGCAATGAATTTCTGAATTTGTTATTTTTTGAAGGTGGTTCTGCATCACTGTATCAGCATTTCCACAAATTGCAAATATTTCCATTGTTTGCACTGTAAAGTGTGTCATTGCTTCCTCTGAAACCCAAGCACTCCCTACCAAGATATTGGACGATGGCTACAAGGCGCTGGAGAACACTTTGCCAGTGCTGAGTTTCGGTTGTTAATAACCTCTGGTAAGCCTGGTCAATGGTTTTTCCTGATCCAAGCCTCAGCAATAACTCATTCCACCTTCCCACAGAAGCAAGATGATATGCTCGCACGCTGTCAAAATATACTGTATATTTTTCCAGTCATCGACACCTCCAGCAATCAGACTTGTTTCTTTGTTTGCAAACAGTTTGCAACAAACGCAAAACACTTTGTTGAGATTGGTAGAGTAGATTAGCCAATGTCTTGTCTGCACTTCTCCATTTCCAAGGCGGCGTTTGTAATGGACTGCTGTAAAACGTCTATTAGATGCATCCCTGGGACATGCAAACCGTTTGTTTGGTTTTGCTGGGCCTTTCATTACGATAGTATCCCGACATGACGTAGTGATAACATCTGGCCAATCCGCTGAATCAGAGAAATCCAGTGGTAATGAAGTGATCTCTAGTAGTGTTGGCGATATTGGAGAGGTCTCTACTTCAGTATCTGTGTCACTGTTCTCTTCAACAGATTGCTCACTAATAGTTGTCGATGATGAAGCACCCACTGTCATGGTTGTTGAAGGTCCTTCACCGCTATCCATATGCACAGCATTGTCTTCAACTTCACAAACTGATTCTGGTTCATCATCCTGAGCTTGTGTGGATTTCTGTTCCTGGTCAGCGCTGAGGATTTTTTTAATGATCCAGCCATTTTTTGAGCCTCTTCTTTTCTGAGTTTTCTTTTCCTTTTGAAAGCTGTAGGTGCAGACATTGTATAATGTCAATCAATCCACTGCAGAAATAAACTAATAATTAACCCCTGAATGACAAATTGGGTTTTGGTTTTGGCTCTTGTCTAGGACAAGAGCCATTTACCGTATTTATTGGCGTATACCGCGCACTTTTTTGCCCTGAAAATCAGGGAAAAATCGTGGGTGCGCGATATACGCCGATACCCGCTTTCCCGCGCCGAGTTTTGAATACTGCACTGACATATACGGAGCGCAGTACACTTGTGTATAGTCGGGCAGGCTTGGCTCCTCTTGCGCTCATGTCCTGTATGTACGACAGGACCTGTCGAAGAGGACACCCGAAGCCGCAGACGCATGTACGACAGGACCTGTCGAAGAGGACACCCGAAGCCGCAGACGCACGCCGGACCCGTCGAAGGGGACACCCGTAGCCGCAGACGCACGCCAGACCCGACAAAGGGGACACCCGAAGCCGCAGACGGACCCGACGAGACCGCCGATGGACGCCGCAAAACACCAAAACTGTAAGTACAAAAAACTTTTTTCCCACAGGAATGGGGGCCACTTTAGGGGTGCGCGCTATACGCGGGAGCGCGCTATACCCCAATAAATACGGTAAATGGTTTTTCCTAGTGGTGCAAAAGATCGTCATTGATCCGTGATCCGAACCGATACATATTGATCCAAACAGCACACACGTGATCCGCAGATTGATTTCTGAAAAAAAGTTGTGCGCATGTTCAATGCACACACAGCGTGGTCATAGCGAGGGGAGGAACAGAGGAACTTGAACGCCCTGCGTCATTTAAATCCCCTGTATGGGAGCATTTTGGCTTCTCTGTCAAATAGAATGATGAAGGAAAGAGGTTAGTGGATAAAACCGTGATGTGGTGTTTGGGCACTGTGGCAAAAGAAAGCCATATGAGAGTGGAAACGCATCAAGCATGGCCACGCATTTGAAGCGACATCACCCCGGTGTTGCACCGTCAGGAGTGAAAACTAAAGCTGCTTATCACTGCAGAATTTAAGCAGCCCCTTGTTGCACAATCAGGCCGGGCTAAAGCCATCAAAAACACTATCGGTGTATTTATAGGTGCAGACATGAGGCCATATTCGGTTGTGCAATACGAGGGCTTTAAACACATTCTGAAAGTGCTTGAGCCACGTTACAACTTTTTTTTTTTTCCTCTGATCCGAAGAATGATCCGATCCGTGACTCTGATCCGAGAAACGATCCGAACCGTATGCTTTTTGATCCGTTGCACCCCTAGTTTTCACAGTGACCACATGACTTAAAGCCAAAAAATATTGTATGATCCTAGTCTGTCTGTCTTCCTAGACAAATAAAGCCCTCCTATCCACCTACACGAATTTGGGGGCATATGGCTGATGCTTGTCCAAACCTCTATGCAATCTTGGACAGCTCGATTGTGGGGAACCGTATTGAGGGTGGAAGTTAAAGTGGAACTTTAGTCAGAAAATTAAGATCTCCTCAATCACTTTGGGCTGGCCCAATTTGAAGGTATAGCTATGAAAGACATTAAAAATAGGTGTCTATATTGTGTACAATCCAGTAATATACTGTCTCTCCCACTCTGCACATGCTCAGTTGCTCAACATTTTAGGCATCTTTACAAACTGCAGTATTTGCAGAGGCCTGTTGACAGCCTTGAAGCAGAATTAAACCCTCCTATATTTTACAGCCAATGAAGCTGCTTCTGTTTAATCTGCAACTGCCATGGTGCTGCACATGTGATCAGTAATGGTACCAGCCATATGATGCTTTGATAGTTTGGTTGAGGAATTAAGCAAATGTGACATTTAGCAATCCCAACATTCCAGGAATATACATTTTTTTTTTGTTTAACCATTAAATCGATGGGTTTAGTACCACTTTATGATTTACATCTGCTCAGGGGTTCTGGGCTTCAACAAAATGGCAGCCTCTGGCAAGAAGAAACAGGAGCAATGCTGGATGCAGTTTACAGCAAAAAATGATTTTGGTAGCATAATTACTAATGCGAAATGTGTGTTCATTGCTAAAGAACATTATTTTTTAATGCGGTTGTATACCCGCAGCACATTTATTTTATTTGTTTACACCTGCAAGGGAAAAGCCATAATGAGCTAGTATGCACTGCATTCTAGCTCATAATGAAATACTTACCTCGGATCGAGGAAAGTAGAACTTACCTGGTCCACGCTGAGCGAGATGTCATCTTGCTCCGGCATGTCTTCCGGGTATCGCCGCTCCAGCGATGCGATTGGCTTGTGCGCGGGAGATTTCAATTCGGCAAGGTCCGGCGGTTTCCGGTCCTTTCGCCGTGGATCCCCCCTGGGCATGCGCCGCTGCAATCAGCAGCGCATTGTGAGGGGAATATCTCCTAAACCGTACAGGTTTAGGAGATATTCTTTATACTTACAGGTAAGCCTTATTATAAGTGGTGGTACAGAGTATACTAGATACTAGTACTTGTACTCGCGCAAATACTCCCGATGCCTAAATAGAATTTTTTTTTTTGAGTGCAGGTGGAGAGGGGGTGGAGTGCGGGTGGAGACAGGGCGGAGCAGAGCAGTCCTCGTATGGGGGAGAGGAGAGCTGCTGCTGCCTTAGACAAAACCAAGATGTAACGGAATGACCCGTGACAGACTGAGATTCTCCTATGTCTAGGGTCACCTTATGTCCACTAGGGCCATAGGGTGACAAAGAAATTATATCATATATTACATGAGATGGGACATTAATAATAATTCATATTGCAGGACTGGAATTTTACAAAGGAGTTCATTTTGACTTGAGACCAGGTCTACAAGACAGTGACTCATACCTCTGTATAATAGGCTATTGAAATGTCTTGAGACATGTCTTGAGGTGTTGGCTATTCACTGTGAAAGACACATTCTGTTGAAAAGGTGTTAATTGCACCCACTCCTGGAGGACTCTTTTCATTGTGTTATTCTAAAGGTTAATTGAATCCTATTGATACAGGAATGTATTAATGCTCAGGTGTGATAGTAGTTTGTTTTGATGTCATTATCTACAGGAATGTCATTCTCTCTGAGTTAACTCTATTGATGATGCGTTGCCGACATGTCTAGCACTGATTAGAAAATTAGCCTCAGTGTGTGAATAGGGTGGGTGGAGATGGCATTGTCCCTTTGATCACTGTCACATGCTTGTAAACTGTATAAGAAGCTGAGAAGATACCATTAAAGTGTTCATATCCTTGGAAACAAGTGCAGAGCTGAGTCTCGTCTTGATTATGGGAAATGATATGGATCGTGTATGCAGGATTGTGGAGTGTTGGATAAGCTTGTCGTGGTTGGATGGAAGGTCGTAAACGGTGGTGACCATTACACAAGTCAACCCCCCCCCCCTCCTCCCGCCGCTGCTGACATCTACTTACTATGCACTGGGGGAACACAACAGCTGTCATTTGCATTTGAATAGCTGTGTTTCCCCGCTGCGCCCACAAGTATAGCCCCTCCCCCTTGCCCAGAAAATTTGATAGACAGGTCACCTGTCAGACGAGTCATCTGTCTATTAAAGTGCCCGGGCAGGGGGGGGGGGCTATACTTGTCGGCGCGACGGGGAAACACCGCTATTCAAATGCAAATGACAGCTGTTGTGTTCCCCCCAGTGCATAGTAAGTAGATGTCAGCAGCGGCGGGAGAGGGGGGGGATTGACTTGGTTTTGTCTTAGGGGACCATGGCTGAACACAGAGGGACCATGGCTGAACACAGAGGGACCATGGCTGAACACAGAGGGACCATGGCTGAACACAGAGGGACCATGGCTGAACTTTGGGACATGGCTGAACTTGGGGACACAAGGCTGAAGTTGAGGACATGTGGCTGCATTTGGGGACACGTGGCTGCATTTGGGGACACGTGGCTGCATTTGGGGACACGTGGCTGCATTTAAAAAAAAGTATCGGTATTCGGTATCGACGAGTACATGAAAAAAAATATCGGTACTTGTACTCGGTCCTAAAAAAATGGTATCGGGACAACCCTATCTGATGGTGTGTACACGCCATTGGACCAAAATCCGATGAGACATGTCCGCTGGAAACGGTCCGTCGGACATGACTCATCGTCTGTACGCGGCCTAAGGGATGCCCATCAAATGCCATCTCACCGGTGCCCATTAAATGCAGCCTCATCTCTGCCCATCAAATACAGTCTCAGCTCTGTCCATTAAATACAGCCTCACCTGTGCCCATGAAATTCCATCTCACCAGTGCTCATCAAATACAGTCTCACCCAAAGTTCAACAAAATCCAGGCGCCCGGTCGCAATTGCGACTGGAATTAGCGACCTGGCGCCCGGGGAAGGAAGCTTAGGCCTGCAGAAGGCCGCAAACATTATATATATATATTTTATTCTAACTCCCTAGAGAACAAAATGTCGATCGTTGCAATACTTTCTGTCACACAGCATTTGGAAAAGTGCACTTTTTTGGGGGGAAAATACACTTTTTTTAATAAAAAAATAAAACAGTAAAGTTAGCCCAATTTTTTTTTTAGATTGTGAAAGATAATGTTACGCAGAGTAAATTGACACCCAACATGTCACACTTTAAAATTGCGTCCGCTCGTGGAATGGCGACAAACTTTTAACCTTTAAAATCTCCAAAGGCGATGTTTAAAAAAATTCTACAGGTTACATGTTTTGAGCTACAGAGGAGGTCTAGGGATATAATTATTGCTCTTGCTCTAATGATCGTGGCGATACCTCACATGTGTGGTTTGAACACAGTTTACATATGCGGGCGCTGCTTATGTATGCGTTCGCTTCTGCTTGCAAACTCGGTGGGATGGGGTGCGTTTTCTGGCTCCTAACTTTTTTTAGCCGGCTCCTAGATTCCAAGCAAATTTGTCAAACCCTGGTCTCACCTATGCCCATCAAATACAGCCTCACCCACACCCAAATACAGCCCCATCAAATACAGTCCCACTTGTGCCCATCAAATACAGTCTCAGTGGCTCCCATCAAATTCCATCTAACCTATGCCCATCAAATGCCATCTCACCAGCACTCATCAAATACAGCCTTACCTGTGCCCATCAAATATAGCCTCACCGGCGCCCAAATTCCATCTCACCTGTGCCCATCAAATGCCATCTCACCCATGTTCATCAAATACAGCCTCATTTGTGCCCATCAAATACAGTCTCACCCGTGCCCATGAAACAGTCTCAATTGTGCCCAATCAAATACAGCTTCACCCATGTCCATCAAATTCCATCTCACCTGTGCCCATCAAATGCCATCTCAGCCGAGCCCATCAAATACAGCCTTACCCGCACCCATCAAATTTCACCTCACCTGTGCCCATCAAATACAGTCTCACCTGTGCCCATCACATACAGTCTCACCTGTGCCCATCACATACAGTCTCACCTGCGCCCATCAAATAGTCTCACCTGTGCCCATCAAATACAGTCTCACCCACGCCAATCACATACAGCCTCACCTGCGTCCATCAAATGCCATCTCACCCATCAAATATAGTCTCACCCACATCCATCAAATTCCACCTCACCCATGCCCATCAAATACAATATCACCTGCTCCTATCAAATACAGCCACACCCGCATCCATCAAATACAGCCACACCCACGTCCATCAAATACAGCCACACCCGCATCCATCAAATACAGCCACACCCACGTCCATCAAATACAGCCACACCCACGTCCATCAAATACAGCCACACCCGCATCCATCAAATACAGCCACACCCGCATCCATCAAATACAGCCACACCCGCGTCCATCAAATACAGCCACACTTGTGTCCATCAAATACGGCCACACCCGCATCCATCAAATACAGCCACACCCGCGTCCATCAAATACAGCCACATCCGCGTCCATAAAATACAGCCACACCCGCGTCCATCAAATACAGCCACACCCGCAACCATCAAATACAGCCACACCCGCATCCATCAAATACAGCCACACCCGCATCCATCAAATACAGCCACACCCGCGTCCATCAAATACAGCCACACCCGCATCCATCAAATACAGCCACACTTGTGTCCATCAAATACGGCCACACCCGCGTCCATCAAATACAGCCACACCTGCGTCCGATCAATCACATCAGTGCCAATTGATGCAAATCAAGCTCTGGGGGGGAGGGGGCAGATATTTTAATATACACATACTGTAAAAAAAATAAAAATATTGTTACCACATACACAAAAGTTTTACTTTACTCACCACACCAACTTGAACGGTGATCCCTGTGGTGGCTGCCTGCCCTCGCTCACACCACCTCTGCTGCAAGGGCGGATCCAGAGTCTAGTCTCGGGGGGGGCACTAACAGAAAATAAGGTGTTGCTTACAGAACTCAATTAGGTGTCCGATGTGTCCGCTGCAATGTTGCAGTACTGCTAAAAAATCAATGATCCCCGCCATTACTAGTAAAAAATATTTAAATATGAATGCCATAAATCTATCCCATGGTTTGTAGACGATTGTCAGGGACTGCAGACGTGGTACAAGAGATGGTCAGAGACTGCAGACATGGTACAGGAGATGGTCAGAGACTGCAGACGTGGTACAAGGAAATGGTGAGAGACTGCAGACATGGTACAAGAGATGGTCAGAGAATGCAGATATGGTACACGAGATGGTCAGAGACTGCAGACATGGTACAAGAGATGGTCAGAGACTGCAGACGTGGTACAAGAGATGGTCAGAGACTGCAGACGTGGTACAAGAGATGGTCAGAGACTGCAGACGTGGTACAAGAGATGGTCAGAGACTGCAGACGTGGTACAAGAGATGGTGAGAGACTGCAGAAGTGGTACAAGGGATTGTCAGAGACTGCAGGCATGGTACAAGGGATGGTCAGAGACTGCAGACGTGGTAGAGGAGATGGTCAGAGACTGCAGACGTGGTACAAGGAGATGGTCAGAGATTGCAGACGTGGTACAGGAGATGGTCAGAGACTGCAGACGTGGTACAAGGAGATAGTCAGAGACTGCAGACGTGGTACAAGGAAATGGTCAGAGACTGCAGACATGGTACAAGAGATGGTCAGAGACTGCAGACATGGTACAAGAGATGGTCAGAAACTGCAGACATGGTACAAGACATGGTCAGAAACTGCAGACGTGGTACAAGGGATGGTGAGAGACTGCAGACGTGGTACAAGGGATGGTCAGAGACTGCAGACGTGGTACAGGAGATGGTGAGAGACTGCAGACGTGGTACAGAAGATGGTGAGAGACTGCAGACATGGTACAGGAGATGGTGAGAGACTGCAGACGTGGTACAAGAGATGGTCAGAGACTGCAGACGTGGTACAAGAGATGGTCAGAGACTGCAGACGTGGTACAAGAGATGGTGAGAGACTGCAGAAGTGGTACAAGGGATTGTTAGAGACTGCAGGCATGGTACAAGGGATGGTCAGAGACTGCAGACGTGGTAGAGGAGATGGTCAGAGACTGCAGACGTGGTACAAGGAGATGGTCAGAGACTGCAGACGTGGTACAGGAGATGGTCAGAGACTGCAGACGTGGTACAAGGAGATAGTCAGAGACTGCAGACGTGGTACAAGGAAATGGTCAGAGACTGCAGACATGGTACAAGAGATGGTCAGAGACTGCAGACATGGTACAAGAGATGGTCAGAAACTGCAGACATGGTACAAGACATGGTCAGAAACTGCAGACGTGGTACAAGGGATGGTGAGAGACTGCAGACGTGGTACAAGGGATGGTCAGAGACTGCAGACGTGGTACAGGAGATGGTGAGAGACTGCAGACGTGGTACAGAAGATGGTGAGAGACTGCAGACATGGTACAGGAGATGGTGAGAGACTGCAGACGTGGTACAGTAGATGGTGAGAGACTGCAGACGTGATACAAGAGATGGTCAGAGACTGCAGACATGGTACAAGAGATGGTCAGAAACTGCAGACATGGTACAAGAGATGGTCAGAGACTGCAGACATGGTACAAGAGATGGTCAGAAACTGCAGACGTGGTACAAGAGATGGTCAGGAAAACTGCAGACGTGGTACAAGGGATGGTCAGAGACTGCAGACGTGGTACAGGAGATGGTCAGAGACTGCAGGCATGGTACAAGAGATGGTCAGAGACTGCAGATGTGGTACAAGGAGATGGTCAGAGACTACAGACGTGGTACAAGGAGATGGTCAGAGACTGCAGACGTGGTACAAGGAGATGGTCAGAGACTGCAGACGTGGTACAAGAGATGGTCAGGAAAACTGCAGACGTGGTACAAGAGATGGTCAGGAAAACTGCAGACGTGGTACAAGGGATGGTCAGAGACTGCAGACGTGGTACAGGAGATGGTGAGAGACTGCAGGCATGGTACAAGAGATGGTTAGAGACTGCAGACGTGGTACAAGGAGATGGTCAGAGTGCAGAGTGGTAGAGATGGTCTGCAGACGTGGTAAAAGGGATGGTCAGAAGATGAGAGACTGCAGACCTCACTGGTCAGAGACTGCAGACGTGGTACAAGAGATGGCAGACTGCAGACGTGGTAAACAAGAGATCAGACATGTCTATCAATGTACAAGTCATTGGTCACTCACTGATATGGTACATTGCAGCCCCACCTCAATGCAGCCCCACTTTTGTGTGTCATATATGAACCCCACTTTGTTCGGTATATCAATGCCATGTGCATCAATGCAACCCCACTTTTGCATATCAATGCTACCCCACTTTTGTATATCAATGCAGTCCCACTTTTGTCTATCAATGCAGCCCCGCTTTTGTCTATGAATGCAGCCACACTGTGCACGGCACTCACCATGGCATTGCCTCGATCACACACAGCAGGCATCTCCTCTCCCGACGTGTGTCATGGAACAAACAAGAGCTGAAGGTCTGTGTTCGGTAGGCCAGTGTGCTCTAGCAAGGTCCCCCCTAGACAGGCTTGTGTGATAGACAAAACACTGATTGTCAGGAAAGGTCTTGGCAGTATGGAGCACACAGCCCTTCCTGCGTTCAGGTGTGACCTGAATGCAATCAGCACGCCTCTATAATACCCGGCGTGTAATCACTCCTCGCCCTGGTATCTGTCTACTAACCTGATCCTGAGATCTGATATCTGACCCTGAGCCTGCTGTCCCCTTTCTTGACTTCTGATCTGATCCGACCTGACCTGATCCCTCTCCTGGACATTCCCTTCCTGCCCATTCCCTGTCTGCAGCTTCTTCTGTGATCTCCTGGTATATGACCTCGGCTTGGCTTTTGGTTTATGATTACGGCATTTCCCCTTCACTTATATATGCTTTGTTGTTATTTGTGCACTGTTTGTCTTCACCTGTTTTGTTCACCTTGTAAATAAACACACAGTGTTGGTCCGTGTAGGCACAGATCCTGCTTCTCCCACACTGCACAGGCAGCACAGTGCTGCGAATCAGCAGCTCAACAGCCAGTATGCCCGTGATGAGAGTGCATGCCTCCAGGCAGCTACCTGATGAGGTCAGGCACAGCAGCAGCAGTTTAAAAAAAATGATAAAAAAAGTTATAAAAAATAAATAAAACACAAAAAATAAAAATTTATTAAAAAAAGGGGGTTTGACACATGGGGCCCTGGGGACCTCTGAGCCCTTTAATAAAAATATATCTATATATAAAAAAAGAGAAAAAAATAAATAAAATATAAAAAAAATTATAAAAAAAGGAGGGTTGTCCTCCGGGGGCCCTGGGGACCTCTGTGCCCTTTAATAATAATACTAACAATAATAATAATAATTTTATATATATATATATATATATATATATATATATTATATATATATATATATATACACACAAATTTAATAAAAAAAAGGGGGGTGGTCATCTGGGGCCCTGGGCGTCTCCGGGCCCCTGGGGACCTCCAGACCCCTAAAAAAAAAATGGCCCTTTAATAAAAAAATAAAATATATTTTTTTTATTAAAATAAATAAAAAAAGGGGGGGTTGCCATACGGGGCCCTGGCGGCCTCTGGGACCCTGGGGACCTCCGGACTTCTAAAAAAAATAAAAGAAAAAAAATTGGCCCTTTAATAAAAAATAAAATAAAAAAATATTTTTTTTTAAAAAAATAATTTTTTTTTTTTAAAAATAATGTGACATGATTGCCTCGGGGGGGGGGGCAATTGCCCCGTTGCCCCCCCCCCCCTGGATCCGCCGTTGCTCTGCTGTTGTACAGTGGCACTGTCATGGTGCCTCTTCAATGCTCCACCTGTCCCCCCAAGCCCGGGAGCCACCAGTACTAATCCCATGATGCATCGCGCGGCATCAGGCTCCACACACTGTGACTGACAAGATTTAGGATGGGGGGGGGTGCGGGGGGGCGCTGTGCTGCGGACGGTACACCTCCTCCTGTCACACACAGACTGTCAGTCATTGTGGACAGAGAGAGAGAAAGCCGAGAAGGGAGGGGCTGCTGCTGCCTCATGTGAGTCGGCTCTTTCTGCTGAAAAGGAGGATCATTGCTGGACACGGACAGACCTTTGGTGACACAGGAGATGAGATGATTGATGACAGTACTGTATGTATCACACATCACATGAAACAGCGGTGGGGGGGCCTATCTATGACACTTGTAATACACGCTGATGTCAGTCAGACTCACTCAAAACAGAGAACTGGAGCCGCGGGGGGGATGTGTTTCTGACTAGCGGCGCTGCTTGACATGTCAGGGCTGAGGATGCTGCCGCCTACCAGCATTTTGTGGAGGACAGTGCGGGAGTAATAGCGGTCGGGCGCCCCTAGGCGACAGTGCGCTCTAGGCGGTCGCCTAATCCGCCTAGTGGTAGCGCCAATGGATCTAACCAATGGATCCTAGTTGAGGGGTGTATAAGTGGCTATGTCGTCCGCAATACAATGCATCTCTTTCGAGTAGTCGCATCGATCCAGGACGACAATGCCCCCCCCCCCCTTATCAGCGGGTCTGATAACTAAGGACTTATTGGAGCACAAGGACTCCAAGCCCTTCTCTAAGTCCTGTGCATTTTGGTTTTCTTCACTTTCATGAGTTCCAAATCATTCAGAACAACATCCTGGAAGACCCTAATGCTAGGGGCCAGCGACTCTGGTGGGTTGAACAATGAAGCATTGGCCAGACTTAAATTTTTAAATTCAGTGTTGGCTAGCTGATTATCTCTAATTGGGTTGGATAAAATGTATCTCTTGATATTAGGTTTTCTTGCATATGTATGGATGTCCATGTAGGTCTGAAATGTAATCAGACTCTGTGGTGGAGCAAACTTCAGGCCTTTTTTCTGAATCCGCTAGGGTTTGTTGAATTAAATTATAGATACCAGTCCCTATATTCGCTTTTTTTTTTGGCCGAATGGGCCCGCCTCTCCCCTCTAGCTCCTCTCTTTGTTATATGGGACCTCCCCGGCCCTGATGATCCCTGGGAAAACCCCAACCTAGATTGGGTTGATTCCTGGGGGGGCCTACAGGATAATCAGATCTATATTGATTGTAATGCTGATCTTGGTTACCTGGATAGTAGGGTGGGGGGTTCCTAGTCTGGTTACCATACCCACACCCCCCTCTCTGATGTGTATTCTCCAGGGGTCTCAAATTGGGAAAAAAGGAGTTTGCGTGGGAACAGTAAAACCATTGAATTGGCCCCTTGATGGTGGCCAGGATAGTTTCTATGAAAACTCACATTCTGGTGGCGGTCTCTGGCTGTTGGAGTACTGATCCATGTACAAGTTGAAGTGTTAAACAACACAACCAGGATTCCCCCCCCCCTACACACCCTTAAACGGAACGCCAGTTTGAATTGGGCCATTTTTAGGGGTTGTTGTGAAGTTCCTTGTCGGGGTGGGTATTCCCTCCCCCATTCCGAGATGGTATAGAATTTAAGGGGGGATTAGTTAATCCAGAACTTTGGGGTAAAGTATCCATCACCAAATCTCCCTCATTTTCTAAGGCTAGTTTTTTTTGGCCACAAAAAAGCAAAACCTAAATGGTAGTCCTTACTGTCCCTAATGATTTTTTTTTATTTATTTTTTAAGTTTTTGTTATTTTTCTTTTCTCTCTAGGTCTTGAGTAAATTATTGGAATGTTCCCTATACTCTTCACCATTTTTTAAGGGGGACAAGTTGATCCTTGATCATTTTTTTTTTCATCCAGTCTAGCAATTTACCACTCTACCTTTCAGCAAGAAATCGCAAAAAGACTACCCCAGAGTCGTTGAAATATTTGGCCCACCTTCTATATCGATGTCCCCTTTTTGGGGGCTCACCTCCCACCTTAAACTTCTTGGGACCATGGCACTCCTAACATATGTTTCTAGGAATGTGATGCCCCATTGAGTATGTATTTCAGCCACCAGCAGATTCTTTAACCACTTCCCGACTGGTTTGGTTTGATCAGTGTACACACGATCAAACCAAAATCCCCGCGGACAGACAGCACGGTGACGTGGCGGTGACGTTGACGCCGCCACGTCACCACTCCAGGAAGTAAAATACTTCCACGCATGCGTCGAATCCATTTGGCGTATGCGGGAGATTTTTGTCCGCTGGTTAGGCGTACTAACCAGCGGACATGTCGGACGGACAAGTTTCCAGCAGACAAATTTTAAAGCATGCTTTAAAATTTGTCTGCTGGAAAAACCTGTCTGCTCGCCCGTACACATGATCAAATTTGTCTGCTGAAGCGGTCCGTGGGACCGGTTTCAGCAGATAAATTCGATCGTGTGTACGCGGCCTTAGTATAGCCATAATAGCCACATATTTATTTTATGACAGGCTTAAGCCTGATACACACCACAATTTTTTATTTATTTTTGCCTAACCCAGCGGATTGAATGAAAAAAAAAAGTCTCAGCTCTGGTCTCAGCTCTGGTCGGAGCTGCTGTACTAACAACCCCCCCTGCTGTGCTATTGTGTCCTGACAGGGGTATGCCCCCTCCCGCCAGATCATTCCAGTCAGAGCTCTTAGCCATTGGCTAAATGGGAGCCGGTCAGCTGCTGGTTTTCCAGAATTCTCATCCGACAGAAGCCAGCCTGTTTCTGTCAGACCGGCTGCCATACACACGGCCTGAATATTGGATGTTTTTTTTATTGAACTGGCCAATGTCACCCAGCATTCAGCTTGTACTAGGCTTTGCTGTCATTTTAGTTCCCACCAACATTTAGAGCAGCGAATCTGTATGACTCTGGAAAGGACCGTAATGTTTGCGTTTCAAGGTCGGGGACTGATGTGAATGTTTCATTTTACTCTGGTGTGCAACACATAGATGGGAATAGAATTCATGTGTTAGTTTATGCCTGTGTAAGTGCTCAAATTTGCCTTTGCAGTGTAACATCTTTTATCCAATTCTACAACCTATCAAACTGTGTTTTAAAAAAAAGTTTCTTAAAGCGCAGTTCCAACCACAATTACCATTTTTTAAATGGATGTCCTTTTATCATGCGTTTTTATAATACAAATCCGGTCACTTACTATTTTACAATCCGCCGCCGCTCCGCATAGTTAGTTTATAAAACTATATTTTTTGAATATGTCCACACTGTTGTCATTTTGCTTGTGGGCATTGTGAAGCCCACAAGCACTTACTTCCTGGAAGTCTTGGATGGGGAGTGATAATTGGTCAGCGCACTGCATCCTGGGAAATGATGACACACATTTGCTTAAGGAGCATTAGAGGGAGATGATGTCAGAATCCTAGGTGATTGCAAAGGCAGATTTCGAGGGACCGCATAGCAACAGGCATTTCCAGATGAGTAAAACTTTTTTTTTTTTCTTTTCTCTAATGTGCACAATAATGAAAAAAAAAAAATTGGGATGAAAAATCCACTTTAATTGCTATCAATTCATCCCTTGCAGGGCAGACTGGAGATGTGGGTTGATGTTTTCCCTAAATGTTTGGGTCCTTCTGGAACTCCCTTCAACATCATGCCCTGCAAAGCCAAGAAGTAGATGATCTTGCTTAGTTCTGTTTCTATCAATCAGTTTGTTCAGACCTAATGCCACGTACACACGATAGTTTTTCGGCATGAAAAAAACTAAGTTTTTTAGCATGTAGAAAAAAACAATGTTTTTTCCAACTTCATCAGTAAAACGACGTTGCCCACACACGGTTGTTTCAAAAAAAAAATCCTCTAGCAAAGCGCGGTGACGTACAACACGTATGACAGCACTATAAAGGGGCAGTTCCATGCGGATGACGCCCCCCTTGGGTCTGCTTTAGCTGATTTTGTGATGGTAAAAGACGGTTCACGCTTTTCTGTCTGTTACAGCGTGATGAAGGTGCTATCTCCATTACGGACGGTAGTTTTACCAGAACAAACGCTCCCATCTCATAACTTGCTTCTGAGCATGCGCAGGTTTTTCATGTCGTTTTTAGCCCACACACGACCATTTTTTACAACCCGAAAAACAACATTGTTTAACCACTTAACCCCCAGAACATATTGCTGGTCAAAGACCAGAGCACTTTTTGTGATCGGCACTGCGTCACTTTAACTGACAATTGTGTGGTCGTGGCTCCCAAACAAAATTGGTGTCCTTTTTTTTCCCACAAATAGAGCTTTCTTTTGGTGGTATTTGATCACCTTTGCCGTTTTTAGTTTTTGTGCTATAAACAAAAATAGAGCGACAATTTTGATTTTTTTTTTTTTTTTTTTACTTTTTGCTATAATAAAAAAAAAATATATATATATATATATAAAAAAAATATTTTTTCCTCAATTTAGGCCGATACGTATTCTTCTACACATTTTTTTTCATAAAAAAAAAAAGCAATAAGCGTTTATTGATTGGTTTGCGCAAAAGTTATAGCGTTTACAAAATAGGCGGTAGTTTTATGGCATTTTTATTAATATTTTTTTTACTAGTAATGGCGGCAATCAGTGATTTTTTTGTCAGTACTGCGACATTATGGCGGACATTTCGGCCACTTTTGAAACATTTTTGGGACCATTGGAATTTTTATAGCGATCAGTGCTATAATAATGCATTGATTACTATAAAAATGCCACTGGCAGTGATGGGGTTAACACTAGGGGGCGGGGAAGTGTGTAACCTGGGTGTGTTCAAACTGTAAGGGGGGGTGGACTGACCGAGGGAAATCACTGATCTTCTGTTCATGCATTGTATGAACAGAAGATCAGCATTTCCCCCCCTGACAGGACCGGGAGCTGTGTGTTTACACGCACAGCTCCCGGTCCTCACTCTGTAATGAGCAATCGCATGTCCCCGGCGGGTGCGAGTGGACTCGGGTGTGAGTGAGGGCCCTAGTGGCCGCTTGGAGAGCCGACATAGAGCTACGGGCTCTCGCGCAGGGGAGCCGACCTGCCGCCGTAGAACTGCGGTGGCTGGTCGGCAAGTAGTATAAATGTCGTTAAAAAATGCAGCATGTTCGGAAAAAAAATTGTCGTTTTTCAGAGCCTGACTTTTTTTTTTTTAATTTTGTTTTTTTCATGCCGAAAAATGATCGTGTGTACACGGCATTAAAGTTATTATAAGGTCACAGAATATGTGTCAAGTACTATAGTTATTTTTCTAGACATCGGTCTTGATAGTGGGGTACTAGTAATAAAACATTAGCATTCCGTTTCTAAACTGCTCTGGCTGCACTTAAAGCCAAACTCCAATCTCTCTTTGTATCATTAGCTACCGTATTTATCGGCGTATAACACGCACACTAACTTTAAGGGGAAAGTTTCAGGAAAAAACTTTCCACAGCCCCCTGCGTATAACACGCAGGCACAGTTTTCCCTCTAATTTCAGGGTAAAAAAGTGAGTGTTATACGCCAATAAATACAGTATATCTTGCAGGTGATCGTATGGAACACTAAGGTGTCCTTTTATGAAACCGCGGTAAAATACCGCTAATCTCTTCTCAGGCATTCTCAGAGGAGATCGCTCTCCTCTGAGTGCCTGTTTATGAAAGTGTGTAGATTGCTTCTCATGCTGAGATGAGGAGCGATCTACAAACGGCGGCAACTCCTGCAAACGGCTCCTCTCACTGAAATCCCGCGAGATTTCGCGGGATTACAGTACGAGGAAGTGAAAAACAGTAATGTTAAACATGAACAAACACACATTATTCGCCAACATATTAATAAAACAATAAAGTGAATTTCCCCCTACACAATCTACATTATCATAATTAGTAATAAACATTGGCCCAGATTCACAGAGCGATTACGCCTGCGCAACTGCTGTTGCGCGTGCGTAAGTCTAAATGTGCGCGTGCGTATAGTTGGACGCGATTCACAAAACAATATACGCCAGAAATCTACGTTTTTTGGTCCGGCGTAATTGAGTTAGACCTTCGCTTCCCTTCGCGCAAAACTGCGCTAGACACACCATTGATTTGCTAGTCAAATATGCTAATGAGGGAGTTACGGGGATTCACAAAAAAACGCAGTTGCTGCGCAGGCTACGCGATGTGCGCAACTGCAAAATGTCCTGTCTAAAGTTAGAGGACCTAAAAGCTGGTCTAAATTTTGAAAAAAAGTCTAATTGTCAGATAAAGCAACACTGTTAGTGAGGAGTTCAGCAGTCACACGTGTTGCCCAACAATCTGTATGCCAACATGCCAGGGGCATCGTCGCGCATAGCTATACTACTGACTTTAGATGAACAAAGAAGGAGGAGGGCACGGAGGATGGCACTAAGGAGGGCACGGGAGATGTTGTATTTTTTTATTTTTTGGCTTATATAAAATTTACAATTTAATCTAATCTAATACAATATTCTTATCTGATACAAGCCCCTCACTCTTCACTTGATATATCACACACGCATAGACATCTTTGGCATGAGAGATTCTGAGGTGTCTCGCATCTTCAGATTCACCCCTCATGCCATCGTGGAATTACCACAACCTTGCAGGAGGACATCAGCAGCCCAACACATGGCACTACCCATGACACCCATGACAGCTACATATACAATCAGAGCCCCATCCCCACAGATTGCGAACAGAACATGTATGGGGACAGCTGGCTGGTTGGTGAGTGACATGGGAGTCAGGCATGACTATCCCCTCCCGTGATGCACACCTCACAAGTGGCACATGCATGACTAACATCCACCTGTCTTTTCCCTTCAAGGTGACTCTGCATATGAACTGGAACCCCATCTCATGACCCCATCTCATGCCAGCTCACATTATGCATCTTTGCACGTTAAACACACACATTAATCATGGCACAATGAGAATGCATGCATGCACACCACTATGGTCCCTAGCACACACACCCCACATCCTCATCAAATTGGATTGGCACCAGTCCACCATGCAAGACTGGTGAGCAGTAACGCCACGTCAAGGCTCCAATTATGTCACTGTACATTCATACACCATTCACACGGACCTGGGAATCACTTCTCCCTGGTCCTGGGGAACCCTTCTCCACCCAAATTGAGGATGACACCCCTTTTCCAGCAGGAATGTCACCCCCACATTCAAACATCATTCACAACCCAAAAAATGTCAGCAAAAAAAAACCAAAAAAAAAATGCATAGAAAAAAAAAAAAGCAGAGAACAAAAATAAACATGCTTTCAAACCAAAAAAAGGGGGAAAAAAAATTAATGCCCTCTGCCTGAGCCACGCCTGGGGCGCCCCCGGCCACGGCCCCGGACCCTCAGGGGAGACGCATGGGGGAGGGGAAAAGCCGGGGAAGGAGGAGCAGCCCCTGAGATCTGCCCACCTGGCGGCCTGCCCTCCAAGGCCACGGCTATTCTGTCCAGGGCAGCACCAAGTGTTGCCGTGTTGCCCTGGATAGCCTGGGTAAGGGCCCTCACATCCTGCCCAACGCCTGCTGCTGTAGTTTGCAGGTCATTTAGGCAGGTTGTGGAGGCCCGGGAGTGGGAGTCCAGGTTACCCAGCCTATCGTTGATGGAGGACAGGCTCTGATCCACCCGCCCCATAGTCTGGCAGAGCTGTCTCAGAAGGCGGGTCTGGGTGGCCAGGTTCCTTCTCAGACTGGCGGGCAGGAGATTGGGCGCCCCCCTGGTGCTCTGGGATGACCTCCTGGCTCTTGCTGATGGTTGTGGCCGGGGAGAAGGGGAGGCCCTTGTGAGGGGAGCCATGTTGGGGGAGGAGGGGGGGGGGCTCACCCTTAGGGAGGGCAGGCTTCTTGCAGCCAGAGGGGAAGAGTCCGCAGAAACCAAACGGCCAGTGCCTGCCATGGACTCCTCCTCCTCATGATTCTCCTCCTCCTCATGATCGTCCTCCGCATGATCCTCCTCCTCCTCTTGTTCCTCCTCCGCGGACTCTGGCCTTGTTGGGGGGGCCTCATTAGGCTGCTGTCCTGGCGTTGGAGCGGTCTGGCCAGATGGCCCTGCACCCTCCTGCACATCTGTGGATGACACAAACCATTCACAGGTTGGAGGATCCACACACTTGCCACATATTCCCTTTCACCCCCTCCCCCACACATGCTACACACTTGAGAGAAATAAAAACCTTACCTGGCACCGCGGGGACCGGACTTGTGTCAAAGCCTGGCAGGCCCTCCACTTCATGCCGGTGAAAGGTCAGGGCCACCACACGCTCCGTCGCTGTAAATCTAACCCGGCATGGTGGGCCCCCTCCTGTGCCCCTGGCATGGGCATTTATTGCGGCCAGTTTTTTTTTCACCTCACGCCGGAGGTCATTTATTTTCTTTTCAATCCCAGACCGGGTCCGTGTCTCCCCCTCCCCCGATGAATTGACCTGCTCCGTGATCATATCCAATATCTCCCTCCTCCTGGCCGGGGTGGTGGTGGCACTCTGCGGGCCGTGGAGAAAACGCCCATAGTCGGTAATGGCCCGGGCAAGAATTCTTTTTTCCCCCACTGTAAAATTAAGCTTTCTTTTTCTCTCAGTCATACTTCCAAACAAACTCACTAGCAGTCACCAAAAATCTGTCACAAATACAAGCACAACCAATCAGACAAGAACACACACAAAGAGAAAAAGAACAGCCAAAAATCACACTAGCACTCAGCAAGAAACAGACACAAAAAAATCAGATGAAAAAATAAAGCAAGAAAACAAACGCTCAGAAATATATCAATCAAACAAACAGTCTCAAACACTTATCAAAACTCACTTTCACAAAACTACCAACAAGCACTAGATCACACAGAACACTAATCTGACAACTACAAAACACACTCTAACGAACAACAGAGCAAAAGCACTTGATTCAATGGGAAGGGACACAAAGGGATGTACTTTTGCAATGGAAGTGCGTTTGTGTGTGTCTATTTATGCTGTCTGCGTAGTTCACAACGTTGCCCTAGTCCATTTCCAATTTCACTGATTGCGCCGCTCCCGAGTTGTGAGCATGCGCACAACGGAGCTGACATGGTTTCCTTCACGCGCGCATGCGCGAGTCGGCCGGCCCTTCATTTGCATGGGGTCACGGCTCATTTCAATGTAACACGCCCACGTCCCTCCCAATTTGTATTACTCCTCCTTACGCCTCCGGAAAAAACCTTACGCTTGCGCAAGCTCTTGCGCAAAAGCTTCGTGAATCGCGGGATTACGCGGCTAGATTACACAAGTCTAACGGAAAAGTGGTGCGCTACGCCGGTCCAATAATGCGCCGATGTACGTGAATCTGGGCCATTGTTTTTATCAATATTTAAGTACCATACATGTGGCTATTTAGATGTGAACGATGTATATTAAATAAATGTAATCCACATTGATAAAGCAGCTATACACTATTCATATAAATGTAAAATACATTGAAAATTTGTAAAACAATACTTTTAACAAAGTATATAAGTATGAATATTTAATAATAAATTAAACTAAAATATATTTCAAAATTGATAAACCCCGTATAACTGCAATGGAAAAGCCCGTGGGTAAAACCATAATTCATGGTTTCCAAAAGTTAATATTAATAAATTTAATATCCCCCCAAAAAAATAGTATTAATAATAGCATTTAATTGCAGTTAGAATAATATATCTTCATATATTTATAAATATATATGCATATCAAAAGAATTGTGAACAGTTATTTACAATAAATATATATGTTCTGTTAAACAAACCCCCCTCTACCTTTGAAAATTGGTAAAGTCCTTACTAAGTTATTTTTCAGTAAACATTTTACTCATTTGATGGTGTGTTAGGAGTTTTGGCAGCATGCAGCGTTCAACTAAAAAACGTGTTTGCAAATTCACTTTTGCGCAGAACTGCGTTCTTGTCTCAAGAACAGTTAGCAAATGGGACTCTTTATTTGGTGCCCGATCCAAGATGATATCCCAAAGCAAAAAATCTGCCATTTGGAACAGTATCGTGGAAGAAGTGAATGCATGTGGTGATACTGCCCGATGCATATTAACATGCAAGCGTCGATTACGCGATATAAAAATGCAGATCAAAAAAAAACTGGTCTCTATAGCTAAGTATCAGAGAGGTACTGGAGGAGGACCACCCCCAGATATTACTTTTACAACCTATGAGGAGGAGCTGAAGAGATGCCTTGGACCCGACACAATTCTGGGAGTACCTGGAGAGCACGACTCCGATGCCCATAGTAAGTAATTTTATTTTATTTATTTTTTATTTATTTATTTTTTTAGCCCTACAGTTCATAACATAACAAATTTTATCTTTTTAATTCTATTTATAGTGGTACAGGGTCAAACAAATGGCGAGGACAACTCAACCGATATTGAGGCTCCACCAGATGAGACACTAATGCTGTTTGACGATGAAGGTAGGTACTAACAACTTGCTGTCTAAGGATTTGACTAGGCCTTTATTTTTATTTTTTTGTGCTAACATAACCCCTTACAGACCACCGTACACGCATTTACTGCGGCAAGGCCCCTAGAGACGCACTTATTGCCCCCTCCAGTTAACCGCAGCTCTGCCAGTGTAATTTATACAGTGACAGTGCATTTTAGTTAAGCACTCATAATATAGTCGGTGTTGCTCTTCCTCAATAAGTACCACTTATGGGTTGCTTTAGTAAAGACAAGTCCGATCTCCACTACAAGTGAACTTATAAGAGCATTTACTGTAGATCTGAGGGGAATCTCTGAAAAGAGGGGAAGCTCTGCTGATTTTACCATCCAATCATGTGCAAGCAAAAGTGCTATATTTGATTTTACTTGCATGTCCTCTCAGATCTGCAGTGACCCGTGGCGGTGCATCCATAGAGTGCACAGGAGCGCCGCCCCCTCTCGCTGCCGTCCACTGTTCAGATAGCTGCCCCCCTGCTGAGCGCCAACCATCTCAATAACAGCAGCTGGTTGGCCGTTGAAGTGTCTATCAGAGCCAGTGGCTCTTATACGCTTTAACCAAATAGTTTACCAGGGGACACATGGGGTCATGGCCGGCGCAACCACCAGGGGGACCAAGCGGCCCCTTGGGGCGGGCAGGTCAGCAGCCTGGGATGGGGCGAAAAAATGACCTTATAATCGCGGCTGTACGATTTTTCAAAAGCCGCGCCTCCGACGTCTTCTGTTCCGTGATAGGCGGAACATTCAGCTTCCCACGAGGCACTGTGTTCAGTGTCCGCCTATCACAGAGGCCCTCTCGTCCTGTGTTTGGTGTCCGCCTATCACGGAGGCCCTCTCGTCCTCGGACGAGAGGGCCTCCGTGATAGGCGGACACTGAACACAGTGCCTCGTGGGAAGCTGAATGTTCCGCCTATCACGGAACAGAATACGTCGGAGGCGCGGCTCTTGAAAAATCGTACAGCCGCGATTCTGGTAAGGTAAGCTGTTACTGTTAGGTTACACGGCCGCGATTCGCATGGGATAAGGTAAGGGCACAGTCTGGTCATGGAATGGGGCAGGTCTGGGATGTAATGGGGCAGGTCTGGCATGTAATGGGGCACAGTCTGGTCATGTAATGGGGCAGGTCTGGCATGTAATGGGGCAGGTCTGGCATTTAATTGGGCAGGTCTGGCATGTAATGGGGCAGGTCTGGCATGTAATGGGGCAGGTCTGGTCATGTAATGGGACAGATCTGGGATGTAATGGGGTACAGTCTGGTCATGTAATGGGGCAGGTCTGGGATGTAATGGGGCACAGTCTGGTCATGTAATGGGGCACAGTCTGGTCATGTAATGGGGCACAGTCTGGTCATGTAATGGGGCAGGTCTGGCATGTAATGGGGCACAGTCTGGTCATATAATGGGGCACAGTCTGGTCATGTAATGGGGCAGGTCTGGGATGTAATGGGTCACAGTCTGGTCATGTAATGGGGCAGGTCTGGCATGTAATGGGGCAGGTCTGGTCATGTAATGGTACAGGTCTGGCATGTAATGGGGCACAGTCTGGTCATGTAATGGGGCAGGTCTGGCATGTAATTGGGCAGGTCTGGCATGTAATGGGGCAGGTCTGGTCATGTAATGGGACAGGTCTGGCATGTAATGGGGCACAGTCTGGTCATGTAATGGGGCAGGTCTGGCATGTAATGGGGCACAGTCTGGTCATGTAATGGGGCAGGTCTGGGATGTAATGGGTCACAGTCTGGTCATGTAATGGGGCAGGTCTGGCATGTAATGGGGCAGGTCTGGTCATGTAATGGGGCACAGTCTGGTCATGTAATGGGGCAGGTCTGGGATGTAATGGGTCACAGTCTGGTCATGTAATGGGGCAGGTCTGGCATGTAATGGGGCAGGTCTGGTCATGTAATGGGGCACAGTCTGGTCATGTAATGGGGCAGGTCTGGGATGTAATGGGGCAGGTCTGGTCATGTAATGGGACAGGTCTGGCATGTAATGGGGCACAATTTGGTCATGTAATGGGGCAGGTCTGGGATGTAATGGGGCACAGTCTGGTCATGTAATGGGGCAGGTCTGGGATGTAATGGGTCACAGTCTGGTCATGTAATGGGGCAGGTCTGGTCATGTAATGGTACAGGTCTGGCATGTAATGGGGCACAGTCTGGTCATGTAATGGGGCAGGTCTGGCATGTAATTGGGCAGGTCTGGCATGTAATGGGACAGGTCTGGCATGTAATGGGGCACAGTCTGGTCATGTAATGGGGCAGGTCTGGGATGTAATGGGGCACAGTCTGGTCATGTAATGGGGCAGGTCTGGCATGTAATCTATTCTAGCTGAACTGCTTATCTTAAGTGTAATTTACCAAAAAAGCTATTAACAAACAATTTTGTTTCCAGAAAACAGTCAGTTTGTCGTGGCGTATACGGTGGATGATCAAGACTGTGAAAACCAATGTGGTAATTAGAGAATATACATAAGCTCAAAAATAAAACAATATGTGATGTATAATTACCGATATGTTTCAATGTATGAAGTGTCTAATATTTTCTTATCTTTTAATTTACAGTTCAATCTCCAGTGAATGGTGAGCCTATAGCAGGACCATCTTGTATTGGTAAAGATAAAGATGTTTTTCTACAATTGCACCTTTCAGAAAGTGCTCTTACACCCAAAATGTAAAACTTAAAAACAAACAGAGACACATACTGCATCTGTTGGCTTTTCTAAAAATGGGCACTGCGTACACACGATCAAATTTATCTGCTGAAACCGGTCGGACTGACCGTTTCATCAGACAAATTTGATCGTGTGTACGGGCGAGCAGACGGGTTTTAAAATCTGTCTGCTGGGAACTTGTCGGCCCAACATGTCTGCTGGTTTGTACGCTAACCAGCGGACATATCTGTCCGCACATGCTTTGAATGGAATCGACGCATGCGTGGAACTTTTTTACTTCCTGTTGCGGTGAGGTGGCGGCGTCAACGTCACCGCCACGTCACCGCACTGTCTGCCGGTGGGGATTTTGGCTTGATCGTGTGGGCAAGATCAAACCAATATCTCGGAGCATACAAATCCAATCAAAACGGTCTGTCAGACCGTTTTGATCGGATTTCTTTGGTCGTGTGTATGCGGCCTTACCTGTCCTGTAGTCAAGCCATTTTTCCATCATGTTTAGGGTGTTTACCACGCCATAGCGGGTAAGGGTACTGGCAGTGTAGCCTTCACGCCGGTAAACCGTACTGCACATGCGCAAGGCCCGCTTCTCTCTCCTATTGTTTCAGCGTTGGAGGGGCAGAGGACGGAGCTCCACTGTGATGTCATAGGCCGCACCTGGGACTCCCGGAATTGGAAAAGAATATCTGTCAAAGACAGGTATCCTGTCTTCCACTCCCCCTCAAAGGTGCCAATTCTGGCACTGGAAGGGGGTAAAAATTTGGTAAGGGGAAGTTCGATAGAGGGTTCAATAGAAAGAAGCTTCTAAAATCAGCTTGTTTAAAAAAAAAATTGAGAAACCAATGAATTTTCCACTCTCCTTTTTTAGCAAGTAATATCCCAATTATCTGACATAATCAATTTTCTTCCTCCTAGGATCGGAGACTGAAAATGCAACTGTTCATCCAGAAGTACCGAATGAAGTTACACAACAAAGTAAACATGAATAATAACCTATAATTATCATTTATGAATGTCATGGTAAGAATAAAGTTTATTTATTTGTTGAATTTTTGGATTTTCCAGATCAAGTAGACGCAAGTGTACAACAAGTGGTGGAAAATGAACCAATAAACAATGCTTCTTTGTCTGTTCCGCCTCGGGCTCCAAGAGGCAGAAGAAGAAGAGAATTGTTGTCCGAACGTCTGAATGCTGCCAACAGCGTAGCTGACCAATTAGGGCAGACGTTGAATTCACTGATCAACAACATACATGAACGTCAAAACGTACAAGATTCATTTCAACAGGCACTGGTAACACAAATGACAAGAACAAATGACAATCTTGAACAGATTAATAATAATTTGGCAAATATGTTGGAGGAGCAAAAAAAAATGTCCACTGCCCTGTTCTACTTAGTTGGTGCTGTGGCTCCACTGTGTCGACAAATGGCCCCTCCTAATGAGTCGGAAAATGACACGGATGCCACAAACATTTAATTACAATTGCAATCATTGTTTGATGGGTTGCATTTCTATATATTTTATCATTACTGTTTCTATGTTGTATAAAAAAGTTTACAGATGTCTTCAGAACATGTCTATTTTGAAATAAATTAAAAGAAACAAATATTAAACGCTGTAAAGATTTTTTATTTATAAAAAAACAAATAGTGTGGTAAGGTGGTGGTGGGGTGAGCTATTATCGCCACAAAGATCCATTCCGCTTGCAGCAAGAAAAGGGTATTGTAATGGTAATCATCTCTCCTTAGAGTCTTTTATGGGCACATTAACCATGGGGAGAAGGGAGTCATCGTGAACGTCCCAAATATACAGCAGAAAGGGAAAGCATATGCGGTGGGTCTAGTCAGTTCAGCAGGTACATATATTCCCTCGTTCAGCGATCAGCATCCACGATCCAATTGTATAGTCATAATTGTCTGATCGACGAGCTGTCGGATATTATGACCGTGTCTATGCTCCATTGAATTTACGACAACAACATTTGTGTGTTCATGCGCACCTCTTTGGTGAGAGCATGCTGTCCGAGAGTTAACTAATGTGATATAGAAGACATCCGGGAGGTCAGAAGCCGCACATCCGTACTCGACCATGTCCAAACCACGCCAACAACTCTGTAAAAAAAGAGAATATCGTAAATTTTCAACTTTTGACCGATACATTGTGTGTTCAAATAAACATTTAATTCATACAAAATCAAAACCTTGGTTTGAAAATAAGACGGTTTGTGAATATTTATTTTTACTTGATATACAAGACATATCTTGATATACAAGTAGCATCATGTCACAACAGAGCATAGAACAGAACAAATGCACCTCTAAAGCCTCGGACAGACAACCGAGAATCTCGTTGTAAAAGAAAAAACTTTTTCCACGACAAAGTTCTTGTTAGGCTTGTCGAGAATCTTGATAAGCTTTATTTGCATACACACTGTCTAGACAAAATCTCGTTGTTCTCAAATGCGGTGACGTATAACACGTACGACGGCACTTTAAAGGGAGCTTCTTTTGCTAATCTAATATTACTGCGTGTAAGGCTGCGTACACATGTACGAGAACCTCAACGGGCGGAACACATCGCTCTGCCCGACGAGGTTCTCGCCCGGCTGTCAGATTCGGCGACCAGCCCGTGGGGAAAGGCGACGAGGCATTAATCCCAACGGGCCATCGAGAAAATAGAGAACCTGTTCTCTATTTTCTCTCGACCGCTTTCCCGACGGGAAGCTCGCCGAAAACCTACACACGTCCGAGGTTCTCGGCAGAATGAGGATCCCAGCTTGTTTCTGCCGAGAATCTCGGCCGTGTGTACGCCGCCTTAAGTAAAAGTTTGGCGAGAGACGATTCGCGCTTTTCAGTCTGTTACAGCGTGACGAATGTGCTATCTTCATTACGAACGCTACTTTTACCGAAGCTGCGCTCCCGTCTCATACTTTTTTAAAACAAATTGAAGCCATTGGGAGTATAAAAGTTTATATTTTTTGCACAAAGCTTAATATTAATTGACATCTGTAGACATTTTTTGGCAAAAAATTGGTGTCATTGGGAGAAATTGTGCCCATTCATTTTTCTCAAAGAGCCCCATTGCCAGTGTCCATGGTGGGCACTGGTAGGTGGCAATGATGGGCAGTGTGAGGTGGCACTGATGGGCAATGATAGGTCAAAAAGATGAGAAATTTTAGACATGACTGACAGATGACACCGATGGTGAGGAACTGATTGGCAACACTGATAGGTGGCACTGTTGCGCAGTGATAGTCACTGATTAGGTGAACTCTTGGGAAACCAGGCATTTATTAATATCCCTTTTGAAAAAAAAAAGTTTAACGAAACACGGTTAATGGCTTTTTGATTCACGCTTACCGTGTGAAGAAAAAAATTGATAATCGGCTTGATTAGTTTTGTGATAATAAATATTTTAAATACTCAGCTAGGTGGAGGCAGAATCATTTCGGAGTCATCTTCGGGCCAAATCCCCCCCCCCCCCGCACGCCCCATTAATGTGACTGAAAACAGTTGTGATTTGTTAATTCACAGAGCCTTCAGCAGGTGATTTTCAATGGTAGGTAGGGTCACTCTCCAAAGCTTTCTGTGAGGAGTCAGCTGACAATCCAGGCATAGTAAACTTTCAAACCAGGCATTATGGTGGATCCCAACATGAAAGTGTACTGTTGACTAAAAACTTGTGATAGGACAGCAAAAGGAGATCAATTCCTGTGACCCACTAGAGCAGTGGGACCAAAAGAGCTTTGGTCCGACATCTGAGTTACAGATATGAACAATACATTACCAAAAAGATAAAAATTGTGAAAATGTAACTTACATATACAATGGTGGTAGTACACTTGGCAAGGATAGGATTAGAAATGTTACTCTACACAGAATGTTCCCATTAGGGGTGTCGGGGTGGAGGGAGGTTCCCCAAAAGACCTACTCTCTTATCTGATCAGCACAATTGATCTATTATTTGTTATGTTATTTCTTTCGAAATCTCAGCTTATATTAGAAGGCCTACAAATTGCTTGCTTATTAGGGAACTTATTCTTTATTTATTTTTTTTGTCTCTAAAAGGCCTTGCAATCTTTACTAATCCCCACTCCTCTCAATCGTTTTCACCTGTTTTACTGTTTTATTTAGAAGTTTCTAGGGGAAGGAGGAGGGGATGTGGGGTTGAGCAGATACAAAACGTAATTTAATGTTCACTATTACAATTGTCAACATGATGTTTCCTGTTGTATTTACTGTACTACGTTTACTACAATGTATGTTCACCATTTTTGTGTTACCTTCCCTTTATTTTTTTGATAATAAACTTAAACTTGGATAAAAAAAAAAAGAAATGTTACTCTAATTAGTCGTTCCGCTTGGTAGATTCTGGAATACATAATGGTGATTACAGGTTAAAAAAAGTTGTTGCTCATAACAAAAGGTAAGGATAATTTCAAAACAATAATAATTACCCTGAAATAGGTCCGAATCAGATTTTGACGAACATGATTCCCTAGGTCTGAGGAATCCTCAGAGGCAGCCGGGAGTGCTGGTATTTCTGGTAGCAGATCATTACTGATGTGCAAGTCTACATTGTTTGCGAGAGCAATATTATGTAGAATTGCACAAACAATAATTATATCTGAAACCAGTTCCGGAGAGTGCTTTTGAGAGGCATCGGAATGTTGATTTCCACATCCCAAAAGTCCTCTCAATAACTGCACGGGTACGGATATGTGCACTGTTATATCTAACCTCGGCCACAGTCTGTGGATTCGCCAGAGGCGTTAGCAACCATGACCTACAGCCATATCCTGCGTCTCCTGTAATTTAAAAGAGAATTATTTGAAATAATTTCTATGTATTGAGAATAGTTAGTGAAGAAAAATGTAATTAACACATTCATAATACATTTACACCTGAGATAAATTAACCACTTTAGCCCCGGACCATATTGCTGCCCAATGACCAGAGCAGTTTTTGTGATTCGGCAGTGCGTCGCTTTAACTGACAATTGTGCGGTCGTGTGACGTGGCTCCCAAAATAAATTGGCGTCCTTTTTGTCCCACAAAGAGAGCTTTCTTCTTTCTTCTTTTGGTGGTATTTGATCATCTCTGTTTTTTTTCGGGGTTTTAACAAAAATAGAGAGACTAATTTGAAAACTTTAAATATTTTTAAAATTTTGCTCTAATAAATATCCCTCAAAAATATATATAAAATTTTTTTTTTTCCCTCAGTTTAGGCCGATACGTATTCTTCTACATATTCTTCGTACACAAAAACCCGCAATTAGCATTTATTGATTGGTTTGCGTAAAATTTATAGCGTTTACAAATAAGGGGGTAGTTTTCTGGCATTTTTATTAATAATTTTTTTTTATAGTAATGGCGACGAACAGCTTTTTTTTTAAACACAGATACATTATGGCGGACACATCGGACACATTTTTGGGACCATTGGCATTTTTATAGCGATCAGTGCTATAAAAATGCATTGTATTACTATAAAAATGACATTGGCAGTGAAGGGGATAACACTAGGGGTCAGGGAAGGGGTTAAGTGTGTTCCTATTTGTGTTCTAACTCTATGGGGGGGTGGCCTCACTAGGGGAAATCACTGATCTTCTGTTCATACATTGTATGAACAGAAGATCAGAGTTTCCCCCGCTGACAGGAACGAGAGGTATGTGTTTACACACATACCTCCCGTTCCCCGCTCTGTAACGAACGGGCGCGCGTGCCCGGCGGCGATCAAGCCCCCCAGGCGCGAGCGCGGGAATCGGGGGCGCATGGACGCCCGCTAGCAGCTGTGAAAGGGAGGACGTAGAGCTACGCCTGTAGCCTGTCGCCACGGTGGGCGGTCTGCATGTAGTTAAATATTCCAACAACAAAGTTATTTTTTGCTCTAATCATGGTTGGGCCCATTTTTTTTTTTTTTAAATGCATATGACATGAATATAATTAAATTAAAAAAATTCTCTTCTTCAATTGAACAGGGAATGCAAAATCATGTGCTACTATGTATATAAAGCTATGCTTTTATAATTTTACCATTGGAAGAACTTGATGTATCAAGCTGACATATAAGCTAACTGGCTACCATGTTCAACAGCAACAACAGATTGTGCCATCTGCATTTTGTAACTCAAAAACACTGTGATTTGGTGAAGTGTATATATATATATATATATATATATATATATATATATATATATATATACAGAGAAAGAGAGAGAGAGAGAGATATGGAGATATCGATATAAATTTATATAAATAATTATAATTAATAATGAAGTTTGAAAGATTTGTCATCAATTCCTAAATCTATACACAGTGGGGTAGATTGATGTAGAGATCCGACGGTGTATCTACTGATACACCGTCGGATCTGTGAGATCCGACGCTCGGATCTATGCGGCTGATTCCTTGAATCAGGTTCCGCATAGATCTCCCTTAGAGCCGACTGGTGTAACTGAGTTACACTGTCGATTCTTAGGCTGCATTCTCCCGCCGTCCGCTAGGTGGCGCTTCCGTTCTTCTTCGCGCCGAATATGCAAATGAGCAGAAACGCCGAATCAGAATGGAATGCCCGGGCAACGTTTTTTTTTTTTACGTCGTTCGCGTTCGGCTTTTTCAGTCGGATTGTTACCCCTGCTATATGCGGGGTAAGTGCGGCGGATCCTATGTTAAGTATGGCCGTCGTTCCCGCGTCGAATTTTGAATTTTTTACGTCGTTTACGTAAGTCGTCCGGGAATACGGCCATACGTTAATAGCGTTAATGACGAACACAATGACGTGCTTGCGACGTCATTTAAAGCAATGCACGCTGGGAAATTTAGCCGCCGGCGCATGCGCAGTACGATTGGCACGGGGACGCCCGCGATTTAAATAGTAAACTCCCCCTAGCCGCGGAATTTGCATTCCGCCGGGGGATTTACGATCCGCCAGGGCTACTTACGAGGCAAGTGCTTAATGAATACAGCACTTGCCTCAAAAACTGGCGCAGGCGGATCGTAAAACAGATAGATCACGCGGATCAAAAGATCCGCTGATCTATGTGAATCTACCCCAGTGCAAATAAGACAAGATAGTCTACCTGGCTGACTTGTGGGCCGGAGGGGTTAAAACAAGGATAGATCTGCTGTTTAATACATGCTCAGTCACACGCTCAGACGCCTCCTGGACGGCTCATAGAAACATCAATCACATGTGCTGTATGCAAGACAAAGGGTGCAGATTGTGTTGGGGTGGGATGGTTTATGGAAGACGTCTATGGACGCTCTCCCAGAGTGAGAGAATTGTAGCTATAGGGTGGTTCTGAAGTGGTTGCCAATTGTTAAAATACATAGACATACAATTGCAAAAAAATAGGAAGAAAATGAAATGTATTTACCCACCAGCCAGCCCTCGCACATTTGTCCTTGTTCAAATCGATCAAAGAGAGCTGACTGCCGCAGGATATAGCTGTCGTGGCAACTTCCGGGAAACCCAGATCTGATACTCATAATGCGCTGGTGGGAGTCTACCACCACCTGAACATTAATAGAGTGGTAGCATTTACGGTTACGAAATTGCTCCTCTCTATTATGTGGTGGTATGAGCGCAATATGAGTACCGTCTATGGCTCCCAGGCAATTTGGCATCCCTCCTTGGCGAAAAAATCCGACCTTCACCTCTTGCCACTCTTCCATAGTTCTAGGGAAATGGATGTACCTCTCCATATGTCGCTTAATGGCTTTCAAAACCGGTCTCAAGAATCTAGAAAGACTCGAACTACTAATTCCAATGATGCGAGCACATGACGGCTGAAAACTTCCTGTACCTAGATAATTTAGTACTGCCAATAGTCGGACCATTGCTGAAATCGCATTGGTCCTCCTAGTCAGGGGCTCAATTTCATCTTTTATCAAATTGTATACCTCCATGATCCCCTGACGGTTCAGCCGAAACATGTCCTCAACATCATTGTCAGACAGCTCATCCAGGACTGTACGTGTCCGGAACACACGAGGCTGTCTGAGCCTAACATTTCTAATCCTATCCTGGGCTAGGTTAACAGATGCCGCTGCAACAGCTGTAATAGCTGTAAATAGGAGGGTAGTCTCTATATCCATATTAGGGCTTTTCTGAAAAAGATAATTACAAGAGCATATTATAGAATAATTTTTTTATCACATTGGTGTAACAGATATATTTGGATATATATATATATATATATCAAAACTTTGGAGGTTTATTTTACATTCAAATTTTTATATATATGTCTGTGTGTGTGTATATATATATATATATATATATATATATATATATTTATTTTCATCAAATTATATGGCAGTACGTCTTCTACTGCTATAGAATTTCAATTCCAGGAATCTGAAAAAAAATTATTAGCTTGGTGGCAAAAACCTTACAAAATTAGTTACCTGCTGTAGCATGGATCAGCCGTTGCATTTGTCCTCCGATGTGTCTTAGCCCAGGTTCACACTGGGTACGATTTTGTTCGATTTGAGATGCGATTTCACGTGTGAAATCGCATCTCAAATCGAAAGCAATGACCGGCAGAAATCGCGCAATTTCACTCACGCAGCCCAGTGGCAACCAGGGCTGAAGCTGTGAAATTAGCAATCAAGTGACTGCTGATTCACTGTCTGAATCAAGGGAAAAAACTGACGGTCAGTCAGTGGTCTGTGCTCTGCCCCTGCCAGCATTGAAAGGTGCACCAATATATGAATGGGGGAGGGAGTTACTGGCTCAGGCTCTCAGCGTTGTGCTGAGACGCAGAGCATATGCTGATCAGTGAACTAAGGGCATGCCGACATTACTTGTGTGATCCTTCCAGAGAATTTACAATACTGTTCATTGCCATAAGGTACCATGTTGAACTTCCAGTGACCAGCATGAGAGAGTGGAGCGATAATATCAAATTTAACACAACTGCTCCCCATTCACCTGAATCCATGTAACACTAACAAGTCACATGACCCCGGGGAGGGAAAATGGCTAATTGAGCCAATTTTGAACATTTACAGGGGGTTCTCATGTGAAGTGTAAACCCACACAGGGCGCTGGTTCCCGTATGGCACAAATATGAACCAGTGGCGGCTGGTGCTCCCAATTTTTTGGTTGGGGGGGTGCAAACAAACAAAAAATTTAAAACAATTGCAGCCTCACTGTGCCCATCAAGAGCAGACACTGTGCCCATCAATTGTCGCCACTGTGCCATGCCATCAAATGCAGCCACTTTGCCATGCCATTAAACACAGCCACTGTGCCATTAATTGTCACCACTGTGCCATCAATTGTCACCACTGTGCCCATCAATTGTTAACACTGTGCCATGCCAAACGCACCAACTGTGCCATGCCATTAAACGTAGCCACTGTGCCATCAATTGTCACCACTGTGCCCATCAATTGTTACCACCGTGCCATGCCAAACGCACCAACTGTGCCATGCCATTAAACGTAGCCACTGTGCCATCAATTGTCACCACTGTGCCCATCAATTGTTACCACTGTGCCATGCCAAACGCAGCCACTGTGCCATCAATTATTACCACTGCACCATCAATTGACGCCACTGTGTCCTGTAAAATGCTGCCAGATTAAAAAACGCTACCCCCACCCTGCATTTAACTTTATGGGGTCAGCCATCCTCCTTCCACTGTCCATCAAAGTCTTCTCCCACCCTCAATGACGCTTCATCAAATCAAGTTAGCGGTAACCAGACCCGGTGAACCTGATTAGCTGAGACGCCTGTCAGTGTTAACAAGGGAACGCACACCCCCTGCGTCCCCTAGTTAACTATTTGGAAGACGATAACAGGAAGTCTATCAGAGCCGCTGGCTATGGTGGACACTTCCAAATCAAACCAACTGCTGTCATTCAGATGGCCGGCACTCAGCAGGGGGCCGGCCATCTGAATAGTGGGCAGCGGCAATAATACATAGATTCATGTATTGTTTCAGTGGCGGTGCAGGAGAGAGGGGGGCGGCGGGGGCTCCTGCGCCCACTATCGACGCACGGACACTGGTGTGGACACAGCCATAGTCGTGAACATGTAAATATTTATATACATATAGATATATCTATATATATATATAGAAAGAGAGAGATATCTATCTATATATATATATATATATATATATATATATATATAGATATATATATAGATATATAGATATATATATAGATATATCTATATTTTTGCTAGATAGATAGATAGATATATCTATATATATTATTTTAGATATACATAGATATATATACATATATAGATATATACATATAGATATATATATATATACATACATATATATATATATATATATATATATATCTAAATAGATTACTACAGATATATATATATCGATGTATGGATATAGATATCTATATAGATAGATAGATATATATATGGATATATATGTGTATATCCATATACATATATACACATACACATTGATATAAACACACACAAACATATATATATATGCTATATATATATATATTACACCAGATAGCTAACCTGCTCGTTTTGGGGTTTTTGTAACTGTGGGGAAGATGTGTTCTGAGGTGTGCTCTGATATGGCTGCTCGTGGGTGAGAGACGGAAGTCATAGGACTTCCTGCTTCCTCTGGAATTCTCATCCAGGTTCTCGCTTATCTTTTCTGATTCTCCACCTCTAAGATGGTGAATCAGAGAAGTGAGAATTCTGTCACAGATCGCCAGTGAGGTGCCAAATCGCACCTTCATACACTGGCCGTTTCTGTGACAGTGAGTTAGAAATTCTCACTGTTCTGAGATAATGAGTGGAGAACAAGTTCTCCACTCATTACCTCACTTTCATAAACTGGACATAACATGAGATCAGCGGTGAGACTTGGGATCGCCGCTGATCTCACTTTCATAAAAGGACACCTAAAGATGTACTTCTGGATGAGAAAAAGCATTACTGTGGAAGAAATTAGCAATATCTATGTCAAAAGGGTAACATTTATTTACTTTAATATTAAGCTTGTAAATATCTGTTAAGTATTTTCACATCAAAAGGTTTATTAAAGCCAAACATTGCAGTACAAGGAGCGTAATTGGACACGTTATAGATTAGTATACAAAATGGAAACAAAGAAAATACAACATTTAGTTCTGTTGGCATATATGCAATGTTCCACTTCAGAACATCACAGCGGCGTGACGGAATATATTAGACTCTACACCAACGGAAGCCCTATATAGCGACCGAGATGAGGGCGAAATCAGACTGTAACGCCAATACGTCTGAGAGTTATCAGAACAGGTTATAACGTGGTGTATAAAGAACTTCAAGAGAGAGGAAAAAAAAAAGAGGGGGAGGAAAAGAAACAGAAGAGTATGGATAAGGCAGGGGAAGGTAAGTAGCGTTCACTATCATAGTATTGTTTCTAGTCATTAAGGAGGATCAGCTCATGGAACTATAGCAACCAACTTGTCTCAACAGTCATCAATGTCATAGATCTGCGATGTATCACGTGCAGTAAGCCAGCGTGATGACAGCTTAAGGAGCTAAGATTGAGCCATACTCTGAGGAGGCCTTGAAAGCGAACCATGGAGACCATGTTTTTTGTCTGAGTTCTGGGCTGAAGTGTCTTTCATGTAACACGTGTCGGACACTTTTTTAAGCCAGTCACGAATTGAGGGAGGTTTAGTACTTTTCCAAAGGATAGATTTGGCAGTGTTCAGGAGGTGCTCCGTAAGCGAACGTTTGTAACGTTTCACAGAGAAATTGTTGATATGGAGGAGGCAGCATGCTGCATCCAGTTCTAATCTGGTCTCCGTGATTCTCCTTACAATCTCCCTGACTTTAGACCAATAGTTAGACAGGACTGGGTAATCTCACTAAATGTGTCTAAGGGTGCCTGTGTCAATCCCACATCTCCAGCATTGTGGGAACCATTGGTGGAGTTTGTCTGGGGTGGCATACCAGCGTGTCAGTAATTTGTAGGAAGTCTCCTGAGTCCGAGTACTTATAGAACATTTATGTGATAGAATGCAAGCATTTGTCTATTGTTTATCGGTGATATCAATATTTAAGTCCTTAGACCACGCCTGCTTAAACCTGTCATCTGAAGCTTTAAGCGAGTTTTGCAACCATGTGTAAATCGTGGAGGTCGCCCTATCGAACTGTACCCCGTCATTACATGTCTTCTCAAAGTCAGTCAGCTCTCTTGAGAAAGAAGGCCTACCCTGTCCAGAGGTGGCGTAGTCCCTGATTTGGAATTATGCCAACCAAGGTAGTGTTGGTTGTCCATTATCAGGTTTGATTGCCGTCAGGTTTTTAAATTTACCATGAGCAAAACAGTTTGTCATTAAAAGCGGGTTGTTGGACCCATGGAGTAGCAGGTCGTCATTTCGCATTACCCGGTGAGAAATCTGGGTTATTCCTTAGCAGGGAGAGTGGGCTAAGATCACCTGTCAGGTCTGTCTTAGTGGCAACCTCGTGTAGCAGAAGCAAAGTGGTACCTGTCAGTGTGTTCTTTTTGATGGAGTCATATTGACTCCACCATGGGACCCAGGGTGCGAACAAAAGAGGGGCCTCAGACAGGGATCCGCTATGGCAATGCCAGTCTATCACCCTCGTTAGGTGAGACGCCAGATAGTAGTTGTAGAAATTTGGTAATCCCATACCCCCCGGTCCTTTGGCCTAGTAAGAAGTGAAAATTGTATCCTGGGCCTTTTATGTTTCCACAAAAACTGTATAAGAATGGATTGCAATGTCTTAAAAAATGTCCGAGGGATTTTAAATCGGGAGTGTTCTGAGAAGATAAAGCAGCTTTGGAAGAATAACCATTTTCATAATTGCCACCCTCCCAAACCATGAGAAAAATTTGGAGTTCCAGGTTAGTAGATCTTTGCGAATGTCTCGGAGCAACGAAAGAAAGTTTTGTTCGTAAATAGTTGTCACAGTAGGTGTCAGCCAAACTCCCAAATACTTAAGAGCCCCTGACACCCATTTAAAGGGGCAGTTAGCTTGCGTTTTAGTTTAAGATTCCATAATTATAGAGAGATTCATAGCCTCTGACTTGGAAAAGTTGATCTTGAGGTTAGAGATGTACCTGTAGATCGAAAAATGTTTCATTAAATTGGGAATAGTGATATGAGGGTCTGTAAAAAAAAAAGTAGATCGCCAGCGTAAGCTGCGATCTTGTATTCCTTGCCAGCAATTTTGAAGCTTGCTATGGAGTTATCTTTGTTTACCATTCTAATGAATGGTTCCAGTGACAAGATGAACAAGAGCGGGGACAAAGGGCAGCTCTGCCTTGTCCCGTTCATGATCAGGACCTTCTCGGACAGTGATCCATTTATTTTTAGTCTAGCTGTGGGTCTGTCATAAAGGGTGTTGATCCAGGACATCATATGTGGGCCAAGGCCTATGTATTCACAAGTAGCTTTCATATAGTCCCAAGCGACCCTATCAAAGGCCTTCTCCATGTCCGTGGACAGGAGAAGGCCCTCGACAGTACCCCTGCATGCCTCATTTGTTAAAAGCAAAGCCTTGATCACATTATCTCTCGCCTCCCTCCCTGGCATAAAGCCCACCTGTTCTTGACCTACCAAGAAAGTCAGCAAGGGCCTCAGCCTGTTGGCCATAACCTTCGCCAAAAATCTTGAGGTCTAAATTTTATAAGGAAATGGGTCTGTAATTGGAGCAGTCTATGTGTTCCTTCCCTGGCTTTGGGATTAATGTGATGTGAGCAGAAAGAAACTCAGTCGGCACTGATCTAGATGAGGACAACGCATTTAAGGCACCCGTCAGATGAGTCCATAGCGTGTCAGAGAACGTTTTGTAATAAGTTGACGTGAACCCATCAGGTCCTGGACTTTTCCCTGACTTCAGATCTTGGATTGCCAACTGAGTTTCCTCAACAGTCTCTCCAAAGAAGCTCTGACTAGGTTGTGAAGTTTGGGGAGACCGCTTTTATCCAAATAGTCTAGAATGGTTGCAGATCTGTCACCCTCTACCGATCTAAGATTATGCGGCTTCGGGAGATTATATAACTCAGAATAGAATCTGTGGAACTGTGCAGCTATTGCCTCTGTGGTCACTTCTAGTGTTCCACTACTAGCCCTAATGCAGGGGATGTGATTGGTAGCAGTAGCTTCCCTTAGAGCTCTTGCTAAATATTTTCCGAACTTGTCATCTGCCTCGTAGTAAAGCTTTTTAAAAAAAAAAAAACAGCATCCTCCTCATCTTAATCTCGAAGAGCTCCCGAAGGGCCCTTCGAGCTTCCAGTGGTTCCGACGCAGAATGTTGTGACAAGGATTGTTTATGTTGGCTCTCTAGCTTGTGTATTTTGTCAGCCAAGTCCGCGACGGCTTGAGAATGCTGTCTTTTTCTCAGTGAGCCCAATCTGATCAGTTTCCCCCTTAATGTAGCATTTGTGCGCCTGCCAGACCGTCATAGGGTCCATATCAGGTGTGGCATTGAGATGGAAGTATTCCCGGAGGGAGGAAGTGATCTTTGGGAGTAATTCCGGGTCAGTCAAGAGCAATGCGTTTAACCTCCAGGCACTGGATCCAGACGTTGAATGACCGAAGTCCAGTGTCAAGGAGACAGGGGCGTGATCTGAAAGTGATTGGATACCAATATGCACGTCTTTTACTAGATGAAGGTCACGCTGAGTAATGAACAGATACCGTGTTTCCCCGAAAATAAGACACCGTCTTATATTTTTTTTCCCTCAAGAAATCACACTATGGCTTATTTTCGGGGGGTGTCTTATTTTTATTACCGGCAAGTATGGTACAACAGTATGGTACAACAATCTACATTTATTCAAATACAGTTAAGTCGTCTTCTTCAACAATCTACATTTATTCAAATACAGTTAAGTCGTCTTCTTCAACAATCTACATTTATTCAAATACAGTTAAGTCGTCTTCTTCAACAATCTACATTTATTCAAATACAGTTAAGTCGTCTTCTTCTAGAACATCGTTATAACTCTCCAAACTCGGAATTCCATCCTGAATTTTTTGCGACTCCAGTTCCTTTAGAACCATTGGCCCCAATCTTTCATGTCGAGCAATAGAGCTCTCATTAAATGAGCAGCTCTTATCCATGTATCCTGCTCGGAGTGCATTGGCAACAACACTGTCAGTGATTTTTTCCCATGAATTCTTCACCCAAATCACGACCTCTTGCAGGCCAGGTTTCACAAAGTTTCCACGCTGATTTCTTGTCATTCTATTTTCAATGTAGTCATTTATTTCCATACGCAAATGGTCTTTGAATGGCTTGTTTATTGCAATATCCAGAGTCTGCAGATAGGCAGTCATTCCTGCAGGAATCATTATTTGATCTATTATTCTCTCTGCAAGGAAGTTCTTTAGCACGGTGAGTGTTGGCTGAATCCCAGACAAGCAGACCTCTTTGGCCACCTCGCAAAACAAGTGGCAGCATTAAATCAAGCCACTTCCTTATAACTGCTTGTGTGCACCAGGCTTTTTCGGTTTCAAGAACATAAATGCCAGAAACACGTTCCAACTTATCTTTCTTGCCCTTACTGATGATAACAGGTGTGGCTTTCGTCCCATCAAGACGAATTGCCAAAATACAGGTGAGGCCGTGTACACACGGCAGAGAACCTTGACAGGCAGAACACATCGTTCCGCCCATCGAGGTTCTCTGCCGGCCGTCGAAATCGGCGACCCGCCCGTCGGGAATGGCAACCAGCCATTCATCCAGGCGGGCCGTCGAGCAAAAAGAGAGCGTGCTCTCTTTTCGCTCGACGGGATTTCCGACGGGCGGGGCGAGCCAAAAGCGTACACACGGCCCGAGGTCCTCGCTGGAATGCAGCTTCCAGCGAGGTTCTCGCTGGTTTCCAGCGAGAACCTCGGTCGTGTGTACGCCGCCTAACACGTGCACTTTCATAACCAGTGGAGGGAACGTAGATTGAGGAGGCACCCCTCTGGTCAATTGTTGTTTGGGCTCCTTGACCCATAAACACTGCAGTTTCATCCATAGCAATCATGTTGCAAAGTTGGTATTTAGAAAAGTCGATGCCATCAACAAAGGACTTGAATGCAAGTGCTCGCTTAATAATTTCAGCATCTTCCAACTTAAACAGTGTTGTTGATTTTCTGAGAGACAGTTCATTTCGCTGAAGGAAGCGCTCCAGCCAATGTTGTGATGCTTTGAATTCTGGGGATATTGTGGTGCCATTGCAAGGGCAAATGTTTGAATATCAGCCCTGCGCACAACCAAAGCCTTTGCTCTCCTGTCAGCAACCCATTCACTGATCATTTCTTCCAGCTCAGAAAATAAAGGTTGCCTACCTGAACCACACTTGCGCTTCTTAGCATTTCCTCTGTCCACCTGTAGACTCAGATTATCGTATTCTGCACGCCATTTTTGGACCATTCGGATATCCAACTTCTTCTCTTTGCAAAAAGCCGTAAGATTCTTGCCTCGGGAGTCCTCCACAATTCCTTTCTTGTACTCAACAGAATAACTCTTTCTTTTTGCACTCATCTTGTCTGGTTGTACAAAAAGATAGGCCAGCAAAGCTGATGTGGAGCACAGTGGAGCTGGGGTGATCTGTTTGTGTGGGGTGAGAGAGGGGTTTGCTGGTCAATGCTGGGAGAAACTTTATTGCTTTACAGAGCGTTCTTCTCCTCACAGCTCCTGAGCTCCAGTACAGTAACGTACGCCTATCACGTGTTGTTTACCGCGCCGTGCCGCATACGTCACGCCTATCACTACGTCTTATTTTCAGAGATTCGACACTACATCGCTACGTCTTATTTTCGGAGGGGTGTCTTATATTTCGATCTTGCGTCAAAATCCCGCTACGGCTTATTTTCGGAGTACGTCTTATTTTCGGGGAAACACAGTGGTCTATTCTAGAATAACGATTATGTGGTATCGAATGGAACGTAAAGTCTTTGGCGTCAGGGTGTAAAAATCTCCAGGTATCTATCAGCTGCAGTGAGTTAAGCATTTTTTTAAAGGGTCACTAAAGGAAAAAAAAAATGGTCTGAAATGACTGTTTACAGCATGGGTCTTCAAACTATGGCCCTCCAGTTGTTTAGGAACTACAATTCCCATCATGCCTAGTCATGTCTGTGAATGTCAAAGTTTTACAATGCCTCATGGGATGTGTAGTTCCACCACAGCTGGAGGGCCGTAGTTTGAGGATCCCTGGTTTACAGGGTATAGAGACATAAAAGTTAACTGATTCCTTTTAAAAATGATTAAAAATAGATAAAAATCAATCATATAATCAACCTACAGTTCTAGTTTTGTTTGTGCTGTTATTTCCTGTCCCTCTGATGTACAGAGCCAGAGAGCCAATAGACGGCAGTGATTGTTTGTCTAAAACCCCTCACACCAACCCAGTTTCAGTTTACACACAGTAATCACACCTCCTTGAATAGTGACAACAGTGAGAAAGCTCCCAGTACTGTGATTATAAGGAAACAGACAAGCAGGAAGTGTGGAGATCAGAGCAGAATTACAGCAACATCAAAGCAAAAAACGAACAATGAGAACATGAAAACAGCACTGCATTAAGGTAAAGGAAGTTATTTAGCTAAAAAAAAATAGTAAACGGTATGTAATGCAGGATTTACCTGATGAGGAGTCTAAGGTCGGGACTAAAGGGACGTTAAAGTCACCTCCCAGAATAAGGGGGCCTGACATGAACCCCAGCAGATCCCGTGTTAGTTTCTGACAGAAGGTGACATTGGCGGTATTGGGAAAGTAAGCGTTCGCAAGAGTGATGGGCTTGTCCATGTACGTCCCCTTTAAAAGAACATATCGGTCCTCTGGGTCCACCAAACGGTCTGTGAGGGTAAAGGGTGTGTCTCTATTGATCAGGATTGCTACTCCTTTAGTCTTAGCTTTGTCATTGGTCGTGTGGTGCACTGCGGTAAAGTAGGCATTAGTCAGTTTTTGGACTTGTCCTGTTTTAAAGTGGGTCTCCTGCAAGAAGACAAAGTGTGGTGCGGTGACGTGGCGGTGACGCGGCGGCGTCAACGTCACCGCCGCGTTTCACCGCGCCGTCCGGCGGCGGGGAATTTGATCCGATGGTGTGTACTCGGATCAAACTCCCGATCGGACATAAATGGATGGTCCGCGGACCGTTTTCATCGGATATATCCGATCGTCTGTACGCCGCCGTAGGCATTAGTCAGTTTTTGGACTTGTCCTGTTTTAAAGTGGGTCTCCTGCAAGAAGACAAAGTGTGGCTTACCTTTTTTTAAGTTCTCTGAGTAAGGATGTCCTTTTCTCAGGTATGTTCAAACCTTTTGTATTGTGTGATATGATCACTGGGTTTTTCCCTAAAGATGAGTAGGCCATCAGAGTTCCGTAGAGCTGTCACCTGTAGTGACCCTACAATAAACTATCAATATGATGTTAAAGGTCTGTTTCGGCCAGATGAGGCAGTGTAAAAATCAATCAACTTACGAGGGGCAGGGGAGGGGGGGTGGGGTTAGAGGAAAAGAAGCAGAAAAAAAGGTTGAAATAAAAGAGAAAGAATACAGATACTTGGAAATAAATCCAGCAGTAAGAGGTATAACTTTGGTACACTTCAGAACAATAATAACAGTTTCTAAAGTAAAAGAAAGTAGTGTATCAGGACAGAGAATTCTCCCTTCAGGTACACTCTGTGGGAACGTGAAACGGCAGCAACCAGAATTCCTAAAAAAAAAGGAAACAAAACAACTAATGTATAGATTCTATGGTATATGCCGACAGTGAAAGGACACAGCCTGTCCTAAAAATATTTAAAAAAAACTTGGTTTGGTGGAAAAAGTCTGGAACTCTCCGTGAGAAAAACAGAAGGAAAAAAAAAAAAAATGTTCTCCTTTCCTCCTATTTCTCCCCCCTTTAAATGCAGGAAAAAAAAATCGGCAGTGGTGAGTCACAAGCACCAGAGTTTGTGATGATCCTGGGATAACACGCAGAGAAAATAAAATTAAAAGAAAAAGAGAAAAAAAAGGGGAGGGGAGAGTAGCTTATTTCATTGTTCGCCACAGGATGGCAGTAGTCAGCTATCGAGCAGAAGGCATGGTCCCAAGTGCTAGTATAGTTCAGAGAGAAAAAGGAAAAGAGATTCTCTGTCGAAAGTAAGCGTATATCAGTGCACCCCAGTGAACGGAGCTAGACAAGGCACCTGTTTAAGAGTCATTCAACTGCACGCAGGATCTCCGTCCTTTTTTCCGCCTTGATACATATAGAGTGTTGAAATGGCAAGTTGTTCGCGGCATCCCAGAGAACAGTCCAACAAAAATGACTCAGAAAGCGATCAACCACATAAGCTAACTGTATTTCCCTACAAAGAGTCCAGCCAGATCATCAGCAGTCATTCATGAACATGCAGGAGTAGAGCGGGGGGCAGGTGTTCCAGCTTGAGAACCCCCTCCACGGCCTTGTTTCTGCTTTTTAACCTTGTGCTTGTCAAGCGTAAAGAAAGGAAAATCAGGGGGACTTCTAGTGAGAGGTGGTAAAGTGTATTCCTGATACCAGTCAGGTAGAGCTATGAGATCCAGGTTCAGGGCCTCACAGAAGTATGGCAGGTCCACTGGAGAATGCAGGGTATGTTGTTTACCGGATACAGTGACCACAAGAGCAAAGGGGAAACGCCATGTGTATTTTATCTCCTTCTCCCTTAGGGCTCTTTCACACGTCCGTTCAGTTTTTAAGATCATTTTTTTCCCCTTCAGTTAATCCGTTTTTTCATCCGTTTTTCGTCCGATTACATCCGTTTCGTTTCCGTTCCGTTTTTCATCCTTTGATGTCCGTTTTTCGATCCGCTTTTTTTTTTTTTAGAACTTTATTTAACCACTTAAGGACCACCTACTGCACATTTACTCGGCAGAATGGCACGGCTGGGCACATCAACGTGTATATACGTTGATTTTAGTACCCAGCCGTGGGTCGCGGGCGCGCGCCCGCGACCCGGTCCGAAGCTCCAGGACTGGGACCGCGGGATTCACGGACCCGATCGCCGCTGCAGTGCGGCGATCCGTCCCTGGAGCGGAAGAACGGGGAGAGCCGTGTGTACACACGGCTTCCCCGTGCTTCTCTGTGGCCGTAGCATCGATCGCGTCATCCCTGTAATAGGGGGACGCGATCGATGACGTCACACCTACAGCCACACCCCCCTACAGTTGTAAACACACAGGGAACACATAACCCCTACAGCACCACCTGTGGTTAACTCCCAAACTGCAACTGTCATTTCAACAGTAAACAATGCAATTTAAATGCATTTTGTTGCTGTGAAAATGACAATTGTCCCAAAAATGTGTCAAAATTGTCCGAAGTGTCCGCCATATTGTCGCAGTCACGAAAAAAAACGCTGATCGCCGCTATTAGTATTTTTTTTATATATTTTTGGGGGATATTTATTACAGCAAGAAGTAAAAAATATTGCATTTTTTTTTAAATTGTCGCTCTATTTTTGTTTATAGCGCGAAAAATAAAAACCGCAGAGGTGATCAAATACCACCAAAAGAAAGCTCTATTTGTGGGGAAAACAGGACGCCAATTTTGTTTGGGAGCCACGTCGCACGACCGCGCAATTGTCAGTTAAAACGACGCAAGGGGCGAATCGCGAAAAGGGGCAAGGTCCTTTACCTGCATTTTGGTCCGGGTCTTAAGTGGTTAATCAGCTTTTCAAGAATTTTCCCATGATTCTTTGTTTTCCCCAGCGTGCATTGTGCTTTTTTCTTGCTGTATGTTAACAGCCGGCTGTTTAGTTCCTGATTCATTGCTGTACTTTACTGCTTATTAAGATGGATTTGGGGAGTTATTATGAGAATGTGACATCATTTGTCATGCTCTACTATCTGTGGAGAAAAAAAAAGGATGTCCACGAAGATGTCTGCGAGGAGACGCAGGTACTGGGTACATCCCATGCTCCTCAAGAGGCCAACTGAGGTTTTTTTTTGCTCTGCACTACGCAGATTTGCGACGTTACCCTCCAAAAATTTTTAATTTTACCAGAATGACGATTCCAACATTTGATTATTTGCTGGAAAAGTTGCATCCACGATTATACAGGACAAACACAGACATGAGACGTCCTGTGCCTCCAGAGGAGCGACTTCTCATTACCCTCAGGTAAGCCAGCCAGCCATTTAGCTTGATTATGTCCAGTGTAATGTTGGATTCCTTTCATAATTTCTTCTACTCTTCCTAGGTTTCTTACATCTGGAGTTTCTTATACGTCACTAAACCATTTTTTTTTTTTTTGGGAATCTCAACTATATCAGGAATAGTACGTGAGACCTGTGAAGCAATATGGGAGGAGCTTCGGTCGTCTGCAATGCCTGTTCCGGATGCCACCATGTAGCAGGAAATAGCGAATGGCTTTTGGAAAAAAACACAATTCCCTAATTGTGTTGGAGCCCTAGATGGGAAACATATCAGAATTCAGATGCCACCTGGATCTGGCTCGCAATTTTTTAACTATAAAAAATATTTTTCCCTTGTACTAATGGCAATCTGCGACAGTAACTACAGGTTTGTAGCTGTTGATATAGGGGCCTATGGATCTAATGCAGATGCAAGAGTCTTTTCAGCATCACAAATGGGGAGAAGACTACTGGAGGGAAACTTTAATTTCCCATCAGATAAACCACTACCATCAACTGTAGGACCAGATTTGCCACATGTTCTTGTAGCTGATGAGGCATTTGGACTTTCCCAGCATCTTTTAAGGCCTTATGCCAGGCACAATTTAACAACCCCTAAAACAATTTTCAACTATCGCTTGAGTTGTGCAAGACGCCTTATTGAATGCACCTTTGGCATTTTGAGCGGCAAATGGCGCATATTTCATACCGCAATTCAACTCAACGTGGAGAATGCCCAACTGGCAATCCAAGCCTGCTGTGTCCTCCACAATGTCATCCGTGAGAAGGAAGGGATTTCTGTTGAGGAAGAGGACGAGATAGACTTACCTTCTGTACGCCTTTCCGGACTGCGACCCAACAATTCTGCCATTACCATGCGTGACAATTTTACAATTTTTTTTATGTCCCCAGAAGGAGAGGTTCCGTGGCAGTATCAGTATGTGTAAAAACAGTCATGAGGCACTTTATGATGTGCACTTTGCTAGTAACATTTTTCACCCCTTTTAATTAACTTGCATGATCTTTGTTGTCCCAGTGAAAATGGCCATTCATTTCTACTTTTATGATTTCTACAAGTGTATGCTTTCATGCTTCAATTGTCATTACCGGTGTCCCTATGATATATCAGTTTGTTTCTTTTCACATAAAATACCAAAAAACGAACATTTTCATGCAGTCAAGTATATTTAATTGAACTTCATGACCGCAACATGTACAATGTTACTTATAGTAAAATCATTAAAATAGGAAATAGACATCAAACAAAAAAGGGGCAAAAAAATATTAAAGTGGTATCAAAACTTTGCAAATAACATAATTAAAGGTCTTGGTAATAAGGGGTGGGGAAAAGGGAAGAACCTTTGTGTGAAGTGCCCTGGGAAGGAGAGTGATCACAGCTGGGTGCCTGGGGTGGGGCTTGAAAATTTTGGGCAGTGGAGGCTGGGGCACGGTGATGATGGGGGATAGGGCTGGGTTGGTAATGTTGACTGTAGGGAGCTGATGGTGCGCGATCGGGATAGAATTGGCGTTGGGGAGGGGGGATAACTGGGGGCACAGGGTCTCCGGACATAGGCGCCCTTACACAATTTGCAATGTACTGACTGATTGCCAAGTGTATGTCTAATTTTCTTTGGGCCGGAATTTTTTGAAGCTGGTGATATTGGCTTCTTAAGAAGCATGCATCCTCATTATTTGGGTCCAAAAATGAATTGTTTGTTTCTGGTCTCCTGACTCTCATTTCCTCCATGAAACTGAGCATGGCGTCATCTAAGTTATTCTTTTTCTGACGCTTTTTGGATGTGAAAGCAACAGAACGAATCTGAGTGGTAGAACAAATATATATTAGCACATTATCTTTTGCCAATATTTCAACAGGAGGCATTTTATATTCGATACTTACAGGCACATTTGGGGTTGGTTGCATCTGTCTTGCAGCCGCTGGTGGATCTTCAAGTGGCGCAGTTTCAGTGGCTCCCCTTTCTCCACCTGGATCTGGCTGTGAAGCTTCCTCATCGGTCTCCTCCTCGCTGTCAGTAATGTTACTGGCAGTACTGTAAAATATTCGTCGGTAGATGGGTTAAAGGTCAATACAGAATAGTTATTACAATACATAGATCCATGTGTGTGTTTACTGTTGTGGTAAACCCTACATACCACTTTTGGAATACTTGGTTTGAACATATTTGCAGAAAACAAATAGACAAACTTGCCTAACTGTTACCTATCAACACCCCCTGAAACACAATACCTAACAGTCACTCAAGGAGTGATGGCAGTGATGAATGAGGGGAAAGAAGACCTATACGGGGACTTCCATCTCAGGTAAGCAATTCATTAATAATGAGCTACTATGATATGCATACTAGGTCATTATGCATTTGTGTTAATTCAGATATTTTTATGTGTGGAGGAAGTTTAATATTTGGAGTTTAGTAGGTCAAATAATGTAATAAAGTGGCTAGGTACCTTCTTACGCTCATTACATTTCTGAGAAATTCTAGCATCTCATAAAATGCTCCATTCTTATATTTGGAGGGTCCAGCTCCACTGCGGGCCTTTGTCTCCTCTATAAGGTCCTGCCGAAACCTGTCTTGCAGTGAGCGCCATCGTGCGACGATCCTCTCTCCTATGAAGAAACAGAAAATAAAATAAACCCATAGAAATCCAAAATGTACGTTTACTATTTAAAACAACACATACTTGGGTAACAGTTGTGCCATGATAGCAGTGGTGTATTTAGATTTTGTGCTGCCCTGGGTGTTGAGGCAGGTGACGTGGCCAGTGGAGAATCCACAACTTGTGGCAGGTGACGTGGCCAGTGGAAAATCCACAACTTGTGGCAGGTGACGTGGCCAGTGGAAAATCCACAACTTGTGGCAGGTGACGTGGCCAGTGGAAAATCCACAACTTGTGGCAGGTGACGTGGCCAGTGGAAAATCCACAACTTGTGGCAGGTGACGTGGCCAGTGGAAAATCCACAACTTGTGGCAGGTGACGTGGCCAGTGGAAAATCCACAACTTGTGGCAGGTGACGTGGCCAGTGGAAAATCCACAACTTGCGGCAGGTGACGTAGCCAGTGGAAAATCCACAACTTGCGGCAGGTGACGTGGCCAGTGGAAAATCCACAACTTGTGGCAGGTGACGTGGCCAGTGGAAAATCCACAACTTGTGGCAGGTGACGTGGCCAGTGGAAAATCCACAACTTGTGGCAGGTGACGTGGCCAGTGGAAAATCCACAACTTGTGGCAGGTGACGTGGCCAGTGGAAAATCCACAACTTGTGGCAGGTGACGTGGCCAGTGGAAAATCCACAACTTGTGGCAGGTGACCTGGCCAGTGGAAAATCCACAACTTGTGGCAGGTGACGTGGCAGGTGACGTGGCCAGTGGAAAATCCACAACTTGTGGCAGGTGACGTGGCCAGTGGAAAATCCACAACTTGTGGCAGGTGACGTGGCCAGTGGAAAATCCACAACTTGTGGCAGGTGACGTGGCCAGTGGAAAATCCACAACTTGTGGCAGGTGGCGTGGCCAGTGGAAAATCCACAACTTGTGGCAGGTGACGTGGCCAGTGGAAAATCCACAACTTGTGGCAGGTGACGTGGCCAGTGGAAAATCCACAACTTGTGGCAGGTGACGTGGCCAGTGGAAAATCCACAACTTGTGGCAGGTGACGTGGCCAGTGGAAAATCCACAACTTGTGGCAGGTGACGTGGCCAGTGGAAAATCCACAACTTGTGGCAGGTGACGTGGCAGGTGACGTGGCCAGTGGAAAATCCACAACTTGTGGCAGGTGACGTGGCCAGTGGAAAATCCACAACTTGTGGCAGGTGACGTGGCCAGTGGAAAATCCACAACTTGTGGCAGGTGACCTGGCCAGTGGAAAATCCACAACTTGTGGCAGGTGACGTGGCCAGTGGAAAATCCACAACTTGTGGCAGGTGACGTGGCCAGTGGAAAATCCACAACTTGTGGCAGGTGATGTGGCCAGTGGAAAATCCACAACTTGTGGCAGGTGACGTGGCCAGTGGAAAATCCACAACTTGCGGCAGGTGACGTGGCCAGTGGAAAATCCACAACTTGCGGCAGGTGACGTGGCCAGTGGAAAATCCACAACTTGTGGCAGGTGACGTGGCCAGTGGAAAATCCACAACTTGTGGCAGGTGACGTGGCCAGTGGAAAATCCACAACTTGTGGCAGGTGACGTGGCCAGTGGAAAATCCACAACTTGTGGCAGGTGACGTGGCCAGTGGAAAATCCACAACTTGTGGCAGGTGACGTGGCCAGTGGAAAATCCACAACTTGTGGCAGGTGACGTGGCAGGTGAGGTGGCCAGTGGAAAATCCACAACTTGTGGCAGGTGAGGTGGCCAGTGGAAAATCCACAACTTGTGGCAGGTGACGTGGCCAGTGGAAAATCCACAACTTGTGGCAGGTGACGTGGCCAGTGGAAAATCCACAACTTGTGGCAGGTGACGTGGCCAGTGGAAAATCCACAACTTGTGGCAGGTGACGTGGCCAGTGGAAAATCCACAACTTGTGGCAGGTGACGTGGCCAGTGGAAAATCCACAACTTGTGGCAGGTGACGTGGCAGGTGACGTGGCCAGTGGAAAATCCACAACTTGTGGCAGGTGACGTGACCAGTGGAAAATCCACAACTTGTGGCAGGTGACGTGGCCAGTGGAAAATCCACAACTTGTGGCAGGTGACGTGGCCAGTGGAAAATCCACAACTTGTGGCAGGTGACGTGGCCAGTGGAAAATCCACAACTTGTGGCAGGTGACGTGGCCAGTGGAAAATCCACAACTTGTGGCAGGTGACCTGGCCAGTGGAAAATCCACAACTTGTGGCAGGTGACGTGGCAGGTGACGTGGCCAGTGGAAAATCTACGAATTGTGGCAGGTGACGTGGCCAGTGGAAAATCCACAACTTGTGGCAGGTGACGTGGCCAGTGGAAAATCCACAACTTGTGGCAGGTGGCGTGGCCAGTGGAAAATCCACAACTTGTGGCAGGTGACGTGGCCAGTGGAAAATCCACAACTTTTGGCAGGTGACGTGGCCAGTGGAAAATCCACAACTTGTGGCAGGTGACGTGGCCAGTGGAAAATCCACAACTTGTGGCAGGTGACGTGGCCAGTGGAAAATCCACAACTTGTGGCAGGTGACGTGGCAGGTGACGTGGCCAGTGGAAAATCCACAACTTGTGGCAGATGACGTGGCCAGTGGAAAATCCACAACTTGTGGCAGGTGACGTGGCCAGTGGAAAATCCACAACTTGTGGCAGGTGACGTGGCCAGTGGAAAATCCACAACTTGTGGCAGGTGACGTGGCCAGTGGAAAATCCACAACTTGTGGCAGGTGACGTGGCCAGTGGAAAATCCACAACTTGTGGCAGGTGACGTGGCCAGTGGAAAATCCACAACTTGTGGCAGGTGACGTGGCCAGTGGAAAATCCACAACTTGTGGCAGGTGGCGTGGCCAGTGGAAAATCCACAACATGTGGCAGGTGACGTGGCCAGTGGAAAATCCACAACTTGTGGCAGGTGACGTGGCCAGTGGAAAATCCACAACTTGTGGCAGGTGACGTGGCCAGTGGAAAATCCACAACTTGTGGCAGGTGACGTGGCCAGTGGAAAATCCACAACTTGTGGCAGGTGACGTGGCCAGTGGAAAATCCACAACTTGTGGCAGGTGACGTGGCCAGTGGAAAATCCACAACTTGTGGCAGGTGACGTGGCCAGTGGAAAATCCACAACTTGTGGCAGGTGACGTGGCCAGTGGAAAATCCACAACTTGTGGCAGGTGACCTGGCCAGTGGAAAATCCACAACTTGTGGCAGGTGACGTGGCAGGTGACGTGGCCAGTGGAAAATCCACAACTTGTGGCAGGTGACGTGGCCAGTGGAAAATCCACAACTTGTGGCAGGTGACGTGGCCAGTGGAAAATCCACAACTTGTGGCAGGTGACGTGGCCAGTGGAAAATCCACAACTTGTGGCAGGTGGCGTGGCCAGTGGAAAATCCACAACTTGTGGCAGGTGACGTGGCCAGTGGAAAATCCACAACTTGTGGCAGGTGACGTGGCCAGTGGAAAATCCACAACTTGTGGCAGGTGACGTGGCCAGTGGAAAATCCACAACTTGTGGCAGGTGACGTGGCCAGTGGAAAATCCACAACTTGTGGCAGGTGACGTGGCCAGTGGAAAATCCACAACTTGTGGCAGGTGACGTGGCAGGTGACGTGGCCAGTGGAAAATCCACAACTTGTGGCAGGTGACGTGGCCAGTGGAAAATCCACAACTTGTGGCAGGTGACGTGGCCAGTGGAAAATCCACAACTTGTGGCAGGTGACCTGGCCAGTGGAAAATCCACAACTTGTGGCAGGTGACGTGGCCAGTGGAAAATCCACAACTTGTGGCAGGTGACGTGGCCAGTGGAAAATCCACAACTTGTGGCAGGTGATGTGGCCAGTGGAAAATCCACAACTTGTGGCAGGTGACGTGGCCAGTGGAAAATCCACAACTTGCGGCAGGTGACGTGGCCAGTGGAAAATCCACAACTTGCGGCAGGTGACGTGGCCAGTGGAAAATCCACAACTTGTGGCAGGTGACGTGGCCAGTGGAAAATCCACAACTTGTGGCAGGTGACGTGGCCAGTGGAAAATCCACAACTTGTGGCAGGTGACGTGGCCAGTGGAAAATCCACAACTTGTGGCAGGTGACGTGGCCAGTGGAAAATCCACAACTTGTGGCAGGTGACGTGGCCAGTGGAAAATCCACAACTTGTGGCAGGTGACGTGGCAGGTGAGGTGGCCAGTGGAAAATCCACAACTTGTGGCAGGTGAGGTGGCCAGTGGAAAATCCACAACTTGTGGCAGGTGACGTGGCCAGTGGAAAATCCACAACTTGTGGCAGGTGACGTGGCCAGTGGAAAATCCACAACTTGTGGCAGGTGACGTGGCCAGTGGAAAATCCACAACTTGTGGCAGGTGACGTGGCCAGTGGAAAATCCACAACTTGTGGCAGGTGACGTGGCCAGTGGAAAATCCACAACTTGTGGCAGGTGACGTGGCAGGTGACGTGGCCAGTGGAAAATCCACAACTTGTGGCAGGTGACGTGACCAGTGGAAAATCCACAACTTGTGGCAGGTGACGTGGCCAGTGGAAAATCCACAACTTGTGGCAGGTGACGTGGCCAGTGGAAAATCCACAACTTGTGGCAGGTGACGTGGCCAGTGGAAAATACACAACTTGTGGCAGGTGACGTGGCCAGTGGAAAATCCACAACTTGTGGCAGGTGACCTGGCCAGTGGAAAATCCACAACTTGTGGCAGGTGACGTGGCAGGTGACGTGGCCAGTGGAAAATCTACAATTGTGGCAGGTGACGTGGCCAGTGGAAAATCCACAACTTGTGGCAGGTGACGTGGCCAGTGGAAAATCCACAACTTGTGGCAGGTGGCGTGGCCAGTGGAAAATCCACAACTTGTGGCAGGTGACGTGGCCAGTGGAAAATCCACAACTTTTGGCAGGTGACGTGGCCAGTGGAAAATCCACAACTTGTGGCAGGTGACGTGGCCAGTGGAAAATCCACAACTTGTGGCAGGTGACGTGGCCAGTGGAAAATCCACAACTTGTGGCAGGTGACGTGGCAGGTGACGTGGCCAGTGGAAAATCCACAACTTGTGGCAGATGACGTGGCCAGTGGAAAATCCACAACTTGTGGCAGGTGACGTGGCCAGTGGAAAATCCACAACTTGTGGCAGGTGACGTGGCCAGTGGAAAATCCACAACTTGTGGCAGGTGACGTGGCCAGTGGAAAATCCACAACTTGTGGCAGGTGACGTGGCCAGTGGAAAATCCACAACTTGTGGCAGGTGACGTGGCCAGTGGAAAATCCACAACTTGTGGCAGGTGACGTGGCCAGTGGAAAATCCACAACTTGTGGCAGGTGACGTGGCCAGTGGAAAATCCACAACTTGTGGCAGGTGACGTGGCCAGTGGAAAATCCACAACTTGTGGCAGGTGACGTGGCCAGTGGAAAATCCACAACTTGTGGCAGGTGACGTGGCCAGTGGAAAATCCACAACTTGTGGCAGGTGACGTGGCCAGTGGAAAATCCACAACTTGTGGCAGGTGACGTGGCCAGTGGAAAATCCACAACTTGTGGCAGGTGACGTGGCCAGTGGAAAATCCACAACTTGTGGCAGGTGACGTGGCCAGTGGAAAATCCACAACTTGTGGCAGGTGACGTGGCCAGTGGAAAATCCACAACTTGTGGCAGGTGACGTGGCCGTGGCCAGTGGAAAATCCACAACTTGTGGCAGGTGACGTGGCCAGTGGAAAATCCACAACTTGTGGCAGGTGACGTGGCCAGTGGAAAATCCACAACTTGTGGCAGGTGACGTGGCCAGTGGAAAATCCACAACTTGTGGCAGGTGACGTGGCCAGTGGAAAATCCACAACTTGTGGCAGGTGACGTGGCCAGTGGAAAATCCACAACTTGTGGCAGGTGACGTGGCCAGTGGAAAATCCACAACTTGTGGCAGGTGACGTGGCCAGTGGAAAATCCACAACTTGTGGCAGGTGGCGTGGCCAGTGGAAAATCCACAACATGTGGCAGGTGACGTGGCCAGTGGAAAATCCACAACTTGTGGCAGGTGACGTGGCCAGTGGAAAATCCACAACTTGTGGCAGGTGACGTGGCCAGTGGAAAATCCACAACTTGTGGCAGGTGACGTGGCCAGTGGAAAATCCACAACTTGTGGCAGGTGACGTGGCCAGTGGAAAATCCACAACTTGTGGCAGGTGACGTGGCCAGTGGAAAATCCACAACTTGTGGCAGGTGACGTGGCCAGTGGAAAATCCACAACTTGTGGCAGGTGACGTGGCCAGTGGAAAATCCACAACTTGTGGCAGGTGACGTGGCCAGTGGAAAATCCACAACTTGTGGCAGGTGACGTGGCCAGTGGAAAATCCACAACTTGTGGCAGGTGACGTGGCCAGTGGAAAATCCACAACTTGTGGCAGGTGACGTGGCCAGTGGAAAATCCACAACTTGTGGCAGGTGACGTGGCCAGTGGAAAATCCACAACTTGTGGCAGGTGACGTGGCCAGTGGAAAATCCACAACTTGTGGCAGGTGACGTGGCCAGTGGAAAATCCACAACTTGTGGCAGGTGACGTGGCCAGTGGAAAATCCACAACTTGTGGAGGTGACGTGGCCAGTGGAAAATCCACAACTTGTGGCAGGTGACGTGGCTGGCCAGTGGAAAATCCACAACTTGTGGCAGGTGACGTGGCCAGTGGAAAATCCACAACTTGTGGCAGGTGATGTGGCCAGTGGAAAATCCACAACTTGTGGCAGGTGACGTGGCCAGTGGAAAATCCACAACTTGTGGCAGGTGACGTGGCCAGTGGAAAATCCACAACTTGCGGCAGGTGACGTGGCCAGTGGAAAATCCACAACTTGCGGCAGGTGACGTGGCAGGGAAAATCCACAACTTGCGGCAGGTGACGTGGCCAGTGGAAAATCCACAACTTGTGGCAGGTGACGTGGCCAGTGGAAAATCCACAACTTGCGGCAGGTGACGTAGCCAGTGGAAAATCCACAACTTGCGGCAGGTGACGTGGCCAGTGGAAAATCCACAACTTGCGGCAGGTGACGTGGCCAGTGGAAAATCCACAACTTGCGGCAGGTGACGTGGCCAGTGGAAAATCCACAACTTGCGGCAGGTGACGTGGCCAGTGGAAAATCCACAACTTGTGGCAGGTGACGTGGCCAGTGGAAAATCCACAACTTGTGGCAGGTGACGTGGCCAGTGGAAAATCCACAACTTGTGGCAGGTGACGTGGCCAGTGGAAAATCCACAACTTGTGGCAGGTGACGTGGCCAGTGGAAAATCCACAACTTGTGGCAGGTGACGTGGCCAGTGGAAAATCCACAACTTGTGGCAGGTGACGTGGCCAGTGGAAAATCCACAACTTGTGGCAGGTGACGTGGCAGGTGACGTGGCCAGTGGAAAATCCACAATTTGTGGCAGGTGAGGTGGCCAGTGGAAAATCCACAACTTGTGGCAGGTGACGTGGCCAGTGGAAAATCCACAACTTGTGGCAGGTGACGTGGCCAGTGGAAAATCCACAACTTGTGGCAGGTGACGTGGCCAGTGGAAAATCCACAACTTGTGGCAGGTGACGTGGCAGGTGACGTGGCCAGTGGAAAATCCACAACTTGTGGCAGGTGACATGGCCAGTGGAAAATCCACAACTTGTGGCAGGTGACGTGGCCAGTGGAAAATCCACAACTTGTGGCAGGTGACGTGGCCAGTGGAAAATCCACAACTTGCGGCAGGTGACGTGGCCAGTGGAAAATCCACAACTTGTGGCAGGTGACGTGGCCAGTGGAAAATCCACAACTTGTGGCAGGTGACGTGGCCAGTGGAAAATCCACAACTTGTGGCAGGTGGCGTGGCCAGTGGAAAATCCACAACTTGTGGCAGGTGACGTGGCCAGTGGAAAATCCACAACTTGCGGCAGGTGACGTGGCCAGTGGAAAATCCACAACTTGTGGCAGGTGACGTGGCCAGTGGAAAATCCACAACTTGCGGCAGGTGACGTGGCCAGTGGAAAATCCACAACTTGCGGCAGGTGACGTGGCCAGTGGAAAATCCACAACTTGCGGCAGGTGACGTGGCCAGTGGAAAATCCACAACTTGTGGCAGGTGACGTGGCCAGTGGAAAATCCACAACTTGTGGCAGGTGACGTGGCCAGTGGAAAATCCACAACTTGTGGCAGGTGACCTGGCCAGTGGAAAATCCACAACTTGTGGCAGGTGACGTGGCAGGTGACGTGGCCAGTGGAAAATCTACAACTTGTGGCAGGTGACGTGGCCAGTGGAAAATCCACAACTTGTGGCAGGTGACGTGGCCAGTGGAAAATCCACAACTTGTGGCAGGTGGCGTGGCCAGTGGAAAATCCACAACTTGTGGCAGGTGACGTGGCCAGTGGAAAATCCACAACTTGTGGCAGGTGGCGTGGCCAGTGGAAAATCCACAACTTGTGGCAGGTGACGTGGCCAGTGGAAAATCCACAACTTGCGGCAGGTGACGTGGCCAGTGGAAAATCCACAACTTGTGGCAGGTGACGTGGCCAGTGGAAAATCCACAACTTGTGGCAGGTGACGTGGCCAGTGGAAAATCCACAACTTGCGGCAGGTGACGTGGCCAGTGGAAAATCCACAACTTGTGGCAGGTGACGTGGCCAGTGGAAAATCCACAACTTGTGGCAGGTGACGTGGCAGGTGACGTGGCCAGTGGAAAATCCACAACTTGTGGCAGGTGACGTGGCCAGTGGAAAATCCACAACTTGTGGCAGGTGACGTGGCCAGTGGAAAATCCACAACTTGTGGCAGGTGACGTGGCCAGTGGAAAATCCACAACTTGTGGCAGGTGACGTGGCCAGTGGAAAATCCACAACTTGTGGCAGGTGACGTGGCCAGTGGAAAATCCACAACTTGTGGCAGGTGACGTGGCCAGTGGAAAATCCACAACTTGTGGCAGGTGCCGTGGCCAGTGGAAAATCCACAACTTGTGGCAGGTGGCGTGGCCAGTGGAAAATCCACAACATGTGGCAGGTGACGTGGCCAATGGAAAATCCACAACTTGTGGCAGGTGACGTGGCCAGTGGAAAATCCACAACTTGTGGCAGGTGACGTGGCCAGTGGAAAATCCACAACTTGTGGCAGGTGACGTGGCCAGTGGAAAATCCACAACTTGTGGCAGGTGACGTGGCCAGTGGAAAATCCACAACTTGTGGCAGGTGACGTGGCCAGTGGAAAATCCACAACTTGTGGCAGGTGACGTGGCCAGTGGAAAATCCACAACTTGTGGCAGGTGACGTGGCCATGGCCAGTGGAAAATCCACAACTTGTGGCAGGTGACGTGGCCAGTGGAAAATCCACAACTTGTGGCAGGTGACGTGGCCAGTGGAAAATCCACAACTTGCGGCAGGTGACGTGGCCAGTGGAAAATCCACAACTTGTGGCAGGTGACGTGGCCAGTGGAAAATCCACAACTTGTGGCAGGTGACGTGGCCAGTGGAAAATCCACAACTTGTGGCAGGTGGCGTGGCCAGTGGAAAATCCACAACTTGTGGCAGGTGACGTGGCCAGTGGAAAATCCACAACTTGTGGCAGGTGACGTGGCCAGTGGAAAATCCACAACTTGTGGCAGGTGACGTGGCCAGTGGAAAATCCACAACTTGCGGCAGGTGACGTGGCCAGTGGAAAATCCACAACTTGCGGCAGGTGACGTGGCCAGTGGAAAATCCACAACTTGCGGCAGGTGACGTGGCCAGTGGAAAATCCACAACTTGTGGCAGGTGACGTGGCCAGTGGAAAATCCACAACTTGTGGCAGGTGACGTGGCCAGTGGAAAATCCACAACTTGTGGCAGGTGACGTGGCCAGTGGAAAATCCACAACTTGTGGCAGGTGACGTGGTCAGTGGATACGGATGTTGACATATGGGTGGACTACAAGATGCCAACCCACCCCCCTTAACCCACAAACTACTTACCACGTTCCAAACGTTTTTTCTTGCTAAGTGTCTGCCAGTTCGGTGTCACCGCCTCAAAGATTTCCTCCCATTTTTTATTAGACAAATTGCGGTCGCTGCATTCTGCACACCTCTTATCCCATATTACAGGTCGATCTTGTACCAGAATAATGAGCTCCTCTTGGCTTACATCCTTTGCCATTTTTTGACTGTACACTCACTACACAGGCAATATCTATATATGTCCAGGAACTGGGCAGCATGTGCTGGGAACATGTGACTTCGGACAATACACTACCTGGGTCAAAGGGTATTGTTATGTATGCATATTGCGTGCATATTAAAGTGTGTTGAATTTGTACTTTTTACATATTTTGATGAAAAAGGGACGTTAGCGGATCGGATAGTAAACGGATCATCCGCTAACGTCCGTTTTTCGTCCGTTCCGTTTTTTGGACGGAAGAAAAATAGAGTTTTCTTCCGTCCAAAAAACGGAGCTTACCGCAGACGGATGTTAACGGACGTTTAGCGGATGCTCGTCCGCTAACGGACGCTAACCCATAGGGAAGCATTGAGGTCCGTTAACGGACGTCCAAAAAACGGACGAACTGAACGGACGTGTGAAAGAGCCCTTAGGCGCTCCAGGAGAGGGTGCAAGGCCCTACGTTTTTTTTATGTAATTTGTGACCTGGTATAACATAATGTTAGCACCGTTAAATGCACTGTGGTAATTTCTGTGGGCTTTTCTCATTATGTGCCAGATTCATGAAGAGTTAGGCTGGCGGATCCAGTGATCCGCCAGCCTAACTGTCACTTTAAGCCGGCGTTTCTGTTTTCTATAACCAGAAAACAAGAAACGCCGGGTTGAAGTTCCGATGCGAGCAGCGTAACTGAGTTTCGCCATCGCATCGTTACTTCAACTTAAAAATGTCGCCGGGGGCGTTCCCGCCGATTCCCGCTCAAAAAATATGTTAATGAGCGGAAATCGGCAATTCACGATCGAATTCCGGCGCGACGCAATGACGGTACGACGTTTCCGGAAGGGATACGCGGCGCGAAGATATACCTACATGGGGTTGGAGTATCCCAATTTGAATTCCGCCGGCTCATTTGCGATGCGCTGCCGCAACTTTAGGAGCAAGTGCTTCGTGAATGACAGCACTTGCTGCTAAAATTTCGGCAGAGTAACGTAAATGAGAAGCGTTACTCCAGAGCAAAGATGCTCTGCTCTACCTGAATCTGGCCCTATGTCTTCCTTGAGCTGGAAATTCTGCAGACAACAGACAATGGGCCAGATTCAGGTAGAGTTAGGCTGGAGTATCAGTGATACTCCAGCCTAACTCTCACTTTGAGCCGGCGTTTCTGTTTTCTGTAGTCAGAAAACAAGAAACGCTGGGTTGGAGTTCCTATATGAGCGGCGTAATTGTATTACGGCGTCGTATCGGAACTGCAATTTTAAAAATGGCGCTGGGGGCGTTCCCGCTGATTAACACCAAGAATATGTTAATCAGCGAGAATCGGCAATTCACGATCATATTTTGGCACGACGCAGTGACTCTCCGACGTTTCCGTAAGAGATACGCGGCGTAAAGATAAAGCAGCCCCCTAGTGGAGTATCCTATGTTAAGTATGGGCATCGTCATCGCGTCGAAAAAAAAAATTGAGTCGTTTGCGTAAAACGTCCGTGAATGAATTTGGAGCATGCACACTTGACAGTCGACGCATGCGCTGTACGTTCGCCACGGGATTGCGCCTAGTTATAATAATACACGCCCACTACCCGCCCAATATGAATTCCGCCGGCTCATTTTCGCTACGCCGCCGCAACTTTAGGAGCAAGTGCTATGTGAATAACAGTACTTGCTCCTAAAGTTTCGGCGGAGTAACGTAAATGAGAAACGTTACTCCAACATAAAGATTCGCCCATCTACCTGAATCTGGCCCAATGTCTCTTGGCGGTGCGTCATCAGGTCCCCTGGCCCTGAGAGCTCTAACAAAATCTATTCCAGCGTCCTCTTGTCTCTCCAGCAAACTGTTAAACACCCTTTGTAGTGCAGGGACAATTTGGTAGTTTTCCACTGATTCCGGTATCCCCCTCACATATTACACCTGCGTCCACGGTTATCCAGGTCCTCTAAATGGCGACTCATTTCTATAAAATGAGCGTTATGAGTGTCAGCCACCTTTTCTAGCCTATGTAGGGCCCTGTCCCGCTGTTTCCCCTTCACCTCCGCCTTCTCCATCTTGTCAGATAGGACCAGAATGTTGGACTTCAGGTCCGTGATCTCCGCTGAAAAAGTGCCTTTGATGTCTGCCGCTATGACGGACATGTCCGCAAAAGTGAGGGCTTTCCTGAGCGGGGACAACTCCTACCTGAGTCCTCTGCGTTAGACTGCGAGTCCTCGCTGAAGTCTTCATCTTCATGCTGTGGCCGTGCCATCCACGTTGCTTGGTGAGGCCGAGGCCGATACTCCTGGACGAAGATGCAGTTGAATTGCGGCGTGTTCGGGTGTGCGGGGTCTGGGAGGTCAGTTTGCCCATTTCTAGGTACCAAGCAGCAGGTAAAAAGGCTTTCGGCTGTGTCTTATCACAGAGCACTGTGCGTCCATTCCCGCTTGCTGTCCAGACCACGCCCCCTATCCTGTTGAAAAGTATTTTCATGTACATTATTTTAGTTAACTGGTTTTACAATGTAGTTTGTCTGCTCTAGTGAATTTCATATGTAAAAGAAATAAGAATTGTGAATGTTTTAAAAACTGTTTTTTCTTTGTCTGTCTGTACTGAGAGCTACTTTATGTAAGCTACCATTGTTGACGACATGTGAAAATGTTGGTAATTTAAAACGGTTGTATACCCTTAAGAAAAAAAAATGCAAGGCAAAGACATAATGAGCTAGTATGACTGGCATACTAGCTCATTATCAATTACTTACCTTAGATTGAAGCCCCCGCAGCGGTCCTCGGACACATCCTCCTCCGCCGCCATGATACCTTATCGCCGCTCCGGCGCTGTGACTGTCCGGAGCAGCGATGACATCACTCCTGCGCATAAACACAAAACGGCATGATCCCACGCATGCGCACATTTCTGGCATGCTCCCATTCAGGAGCCGCTGTGCTCAGTGTACCCGCGCCGTTGTTTGTGGTGCGCACGTGCCGTAGACATCGGCACCCGCTTTTCTGCAAATGTCTCCTTAACCATGTAGGTTAAGGAGAGATTGCAAAGACCTACAGGTAAGCCTTAATGTAGGATTACCCGTAGGTGCAAGTATACTATGAGGCCTTGTACACACGACGGGAAATATCCGCTGTAAACGGTCCCCGGACCGTTTACAGCGTATATTTGCGCCGGGATGTTTTGATCCGATGGCTGTACACACCATCGGATCAAATTCCCCGCCGGCGGACAGCGCGGTGACGCGGCGGTGACGTTGACGCCGCCACGTCACCGCACCAGGAAGTAAACACTTCCGCGCGCATGCGTCGGATCCATTCACAGGATACGACGCATGTGCGGCAAGATATGTCCGCTGGTTTGCCGTACTAACCAGCGGACATATCTGACGGCCAGCTATCCGGCGGAATTATTTCAAAGCATGCTTTGAAATTTTTCCGCCGGATGAATCCGGCAAAAAGCGTCCGTTTGCCCCTACAGACGAGGGGATTTTTCGGCTGAAATGGTCCGTCGGACCATGTTCAGCGGAAATATCCCCTCGTGTGTACAAGGCCTGAGGGTATACAACCACTTTAAGTTGCTGACCCATAATCGGTATAGATATCAAGAATTCTGACTTTCATCTCCCAAATGCCTTTTCCAGGTTAGTGACTACGTATTGAAGCTACACAAAAATACAATTGCCATTTTCAGCTGGAGGTTAGCAGTGGAAGCTTCCACATTTATCTCATGATTTAACCACTTTAGCCCCGGACCATATTGCTGTCCAAAGACCAGAGCACTTTTTGTGATTTGGCCCTGCGTCGCTTTAACTGACAATTGTGCGATCGTGCGACGTGGCTCCCAAACAAAATTGCCGTCCTTTTTTCCCCACAAATAGAGCTTTCTTTTGGTGGTATTTGATCATCTCTGCGGTTTTTATTTTTTGCGCTATAAACAAAAATAGAGCGACTATTTTGAAAAAAATGCAATATTTTTTACATTTTGCTATAATAAATATCCCCAAAAAAGATATAAAATTTTTTTTTTTTCTCAGTTTAGGCCGATACGTATTCTTCTACATATTTTTCGTAAAAAAAAATCGCTATTAGCGTTTATTGATTGGTTTGCGCAAAATTTATAGCGTTTACAAAAAAGGGGGTAGTTTTATGGCATTTTTATTAATATTTTTTTTTACTAGTAATGGCGGCGATCAGCGATTTTTTTTCGGTACTGCGATATTATGGCGGACACATCGGACACTTTTGACACATTTTTGGGACCATTGGCATTTTTATAGCGATCAATGCTATAAAAATGCATTGGATTACTATAAAAATGCCATTGGCAGTGAAGGGGTTAACACTAGGGGGCGGGGAAGGGGTTAAGTGTGTTCCTATTTGTGTTCTAACTGTATGGGGGGTGGACTCACTAGGAGAAATTACTGATCTTCCGTTCATACACTGACAGGAAACACATTCCTCTCGTTCCACCTCTCTGTAACGAACGAGCGCGCGTGCCCCCTAGTGGCCGAAAAAGATAGGACGTAGAGCTACGTGCTCTCGCCCAGCAGTGCCACCGTCCCGCAGTAATATGACGGCGGGCGGTCGGCAAGCAGTTAAAGCATGGGTCTTCAAACTACGGCCCTCCAGTTGTTCAGGAACTACAATTCCCATCATGCTTAGTCATGTCTGTGAATGTCAGTGTGTTACAATGCCTCATGGGATGTGTAGTTCTACAACAGCTGGAGGGCCATAGTTTGAGGATCCCTGAGTTAAAGGATAAGTTCACCTTTGGGAAAATGTTATGTATTCCTCCCGTTTTTAGGGTTGAACGTGTAAGACTGCGTACACACGATAGGTTAAACAGAGGACAACGGTCTGATGGACCGTTTTTCATCGGTCAAAACCAATCGTGTGTGGGCGCCATCAGTTATTTAACCATTGGTTAAAAAAAAAAAAACAACTTGCTTTCAATTTAACCGATGGATTCCTAACCGACAGGTCAAAAAAAATCCACGCATGCTCAGAATCAAGTCGACGCATGCTTGGAAGCATTGAACTTTTTTTCAGCACGTCGTTGTGTTTTACGTCAACGTGTTCTAACACAATCGGTTTTTTTTAACCAATGGTGTGTAGGCACATCAGACCATCATTCAGCTTCATCGGTTAACCGATGACAACGGTCCATCAGACCGTTCTCATTGGATGGACTGATTGTGTGTACAAGGCTTTACATGTCCCCACTGCTGCAGCCATTTGCCGACCTTCTGCCTTTAGTGACAGCGAGCTGGGGATCTGCTTTCTGAATTCACTGTCACACTAAAAAAAAGGACGTGGTCATGCAGGGCTCTATCCACCCAGCCATGTCATTCATTCAGACTTCAGTGAATGAACTACAGGTACTGACATCCTTTGCCGCTATCGGCTTATAGTTCTCAATGAACAACCAGTGAGTTTTGCTCAGCCATTCACAGGGAGCTTTATATTCTATGGATGATGGCCGGCAATCGGAGGAAGCTTAAAATTCATGCTTGGCCCAACTCGATTTTGTTACAAAAATGGGATGGGATGGAAAGTGCCCTTCCTGCTGCTGTATACAGTTTGGGCTACCAGTTTATATAATGCACATAGCCACTGCATCCCCACTGAGGGAAATACTTCATTTGGACCAGCTTGGTTCAAACAATCTATTTAACATCATTACCAACATCTCTGAAACGATCTACCTTAAGTCATGTGGCTGTAAATTTTTAATTCCAATGGTCTTGCCTGCAATTAAATGTCACTTTTTTATTTTTGTTTATAAAGATGCATATCCTAGAATGTTTGCTTTATGAATTAAATTTAAAATAGTTACCATTTTTTTTTATAACTGCATCTGCGGCTACTTTGTGTGGCCATGTTAGGTTCAGACCCTGATCAGAGGATGACTTCTTCCCAATTCTGAACTAAATAAAGCTCTTCAGTGGAAGAACAGACATGGTTGTCTGCAATACAGTTTGGTGGTGTTTATATTGGCTAAATAAGCACCAGATCAAAATCGGCAATTGGAGAATATGCCAGACCTGCATTTATAGGCTCGAGATCTTCCTTTCCTTGTTACTCGATTGCATGGCTGGTCTGAGAAGATCAGTATGTGAAACACACACTCAAGTTTTTAATCGGGGCAGACTTTATTTGGAAGCTAGTGAAAACATAAGTTTATCAAGGTCATATAAAACCCAAATGTATGTGCCTATTGCTTTTCAGCTGGATTCCTGGCAATGAGGAGAACAAGCAGAAAACAGATGTGCACTATCGGTCATTGGACAGCGAAGGAAACTTTAACTGGCGATTTGTGTTCCCATTTGAATACCTTCCAGCAGAACAGCTCTGTGTTATTTCCTTGTCAAAAGATCTTTATTTTGTGTTTACAGAAGAAGTTGTACAAGTGGTGTATAACAAATACATTTTTGAAAAAAGAAACTCCTTTGCATGCAATCAAAAGTTTCCTTAACCACTTAAGACCCGGACCAAAATGCAGGTAAAGGACCTTTCCCCTTTTTGCGATTCGGCACTGCTTTGTTTTAACTGACAATTGCGCGGTCGTGAGACGTGGCTCCCAAACAAAATTGGCGTCCTTTTTTTCCCACAAATAGAGCTTTCTTTTGGTGGTATTTGATCACCTCTGCGATTTTTATTTTTTGCACTATTAACAAAAATAGAGCGACAATTTTAAAAAAAATGCAATATTTTTTACTTTTTGCTATAATAAATATCCCCCAAAAATATATAAAAAAAACATTTTTTTCCCTCAGTTTAGGCCGATACGTATTCTTCTACGTATTTTTGGTAAAAAAAATCGCAATAAGCGTTTATCGGTTGGTTTTCGCCAAATTTATAGCGTTTACAAAATAAGGGATAGTTTTATTGCATTTTTATTAATTTTTTTTTTTTTTTACTACTAATAGCGGCGATCAGCGTTTTTTTTCGTGACTGCGACAATATGGCGGACACTTCTGACACATTTTTGGGACAATTGTAATTTTCACAGCAAAACATGCATTTAAATTGCATTGTTTACTGTGGAAATGACAGCTGCAGTTTGGGAGTTAACCACAGGTGGCGCTGTAGGGGATGTGTGACCTAATGTGTTTGTTTACAACTGTAGGGGGGTGTGGCTGTAGGTGTGACGTCATCGATCGCGTCCCCCTATTACAGGGATGATGCGATCGATGCTGCAGCCACAGAGAAGCACGGGGAAGCCGTGTGTACACACGGCTCTCCCCGTTCTTCCGCTCCAGGGACGGATCGCCGCACTCCAGCGGCGATCGGGTCCGCGAATCCCGCGGTCCCGGTCCTGGAGCTTCGGACCGGGTCGCGGGCGCACGCCCGAGACCCACGGCTGGGTACTAAAATCAACGTATATATACGTTGATGTGCCCAGCCGTGCCATTCTGCCGACGTAAATGTGCAGTAGGCGGTCCTTAAGTGGTTAATGTCCTAATGAAATAGGTACATAACTTGGTATTTCAACTTAATGTAAATAAATAATAAGTTAATGATAGGAGTTTCGATAGTATTCTGACGTATCATATTTGCATGGGGGAGTAAGAACTAAAAAACTATTTTTTAAAGGGGGAGCAGAAGGAGGGGGGGTAAAAGTCAAAGGCCCAGATTCACAGAGCAATTACGCCTGTCTAACTGGTGTTAGACAGGAGTAATTTCAAATTTCGCGCGCCGTATCACTAGTTTGAATCCTCAAACCATGATACGGCGGCTTCGGGCTTCGATCCGAGAGGCTTACGTCTTCGTAAGTCTTCGGATCTACGCTGCGATATGTTTGCGGCCGCTGGGAGGAGTTCGCGTTGTTTTCATGCGTCGGGGTATGCAAATTATTTTTTACGGCGATCCACGAAGGTACGAGTGTCCCTCGCAATCGCTTACGTCATTTTTTGGCTACGTAATGTTAGAGGAGCTTTTTGCTGGTCTAACAGTGCGTAACCCATGTAAAGTATGGCCGCCGTTCCCGCGTCGATTTGAAAATATATATATTTTTTTAACGTAACTCGTTCAGGAATAGGAATGTACGTAAACGACGCTACTACGACGTGACGACGTGTTTTCGCGCAATGCACGGCGGGAAATTTGCGAACGGAGCATGCGCAGTTCGATCGCCGCGGGAACGCACCTATTTTAAATGCTTCACACCCCCTACTCGCGCAGATGGATTGCGACGGGAGAAATACACTACGCCGCCGTCGTTTACTGGACAAAATCTACCTGAATTCCACGTAGAGCCAGGTAAAAAAACGGCGGCGTAGTGTATTTCTGATACTCTACGAGAATCTAATTCTCTGTAAATCTGCCCCAAAGAGTCTGCAGGAATAGGCCGAGGTCCATTGTCACTGGGTAAAAAGTGCAATGGATTGTAGTAGGGTTGTCCCGATACCACTTTTATAGGACCGAGTACAAGTACCGATACTTTTTTTCATGTACTCACCGATACCGAATACAGCGCGCCCGTCGTAGCAATTGTTTGTTCTGAGTAAACGGGGCGGAGGAACCTCCCGCCCCGTTGTTATGGCAACTAAACTAAGCGAATCCGCAAATAGAGCTTAGTCTTATTGACTCACCGTCCAAGCACTCTGTTTGCAGTGCTTGGATAAGGTGGGTGATTGTTCGATCCCTAAGCCTAAATGAAATATAAAATAAACCAAATAATCTTTATATTAAATTTAAACATAAGAGTGTGTATATTTATATTTCTAAACACACCTCAACACTCATGTATGTTTATATATTTAATATATTTCTCTCTCTCTCTCTTTATGTATGTGTGTATATATATATATATATATATATATATATATCATAGCATTGGTCAACTCCCCCGTGAGTCCCCTCCCCCCACACAGTTAGAACACACCCAGGGAATTATTGTAACCCCTTCGTCACCCCCTAATGTTAACCCCTTCCCTGCCAGTCACATTTATACAGTAATTGGTGCATTTTTATAGCACTGATCGCTGTATAAATGTGAATGGTCCAAAAATTGTATCAAAAGTGTCCAATATGTCTGTTGCAATATCGCAGGCCTTACAAAAAAAAATTCAGATCTCCTCCATTGCTAGTAAAAAATAAAAAAATAAACCATAAATCTATCCCATATTTTGTAGGTGCTATAACTTTTGTGCAAACCAATCAATATACGCTTATTGTGATTTTTATTTTATTTTTTAAATTGTAGAATAATACATATTGGCCTAAACCGAGGAACTTTTTTTTTTTTTTTTTTAAGCACTTAAGCCCCAGACCAATATGCTGCTAAATGCCCAGAGGTGTTTTACAATTCGGCGCTGCTTCGCTTTAACAGAAAATTGCGCAGTCGTGCGACGTGGCTCCCAAACAAAATTTGCGTCTTCCTATTCCCACAAATAGAGCTTTATTTTGGTGGTATTTGATCGCCTCAGTGATTTTTATGTTGAGTGACAATTTAGAAAAAAAAATCACAATTTTTTACTTTTTGTTATAAGACTAATCAAATAAACTAAATTTTAGTCAAACATTTAGGCCACAATTAATTCAGCTACATGTCTTTAGTAAAAAAAAAAATAGCTACCTAGTGGGAACAGGGACACTAATATAGCTATCATAAAAATGATCGCTTAGTGACACTGTCAATAAGGAGTGAAAAGGGTTAACTAGGGCAGTGAACAGGGGGTTAAAACTTTATTGGGGGGGTACGGGGCTACCGTGAACCAAACACTAAGTCCGCGTACACCCAATCAAATCTATCTGCTGGAAACGTTCGGCCCGACCGTCCCAGCAGACAGATTCGCTTGTGTGTACGGGCGAGCCGACGGATTTGGCCAGCCGACAGATTTTAAAGCATGCTTTAAAATCTGTCGGCTGGGAACCCGTCGGAACGATACGTCTGCCGGTTAGTACGCTAACCAGCAGACGTATATGCTGGCACATGCGTCGAATGCACTCGACGCATGCGCGGAAGTGAATTACTTCCTGGTGCGGTGACGTGGCGGTGTCAACGTCACCGTGCCGTCTGCTGGCGGAGATTTTGGTTTGATCGTCTGTACAGGCGATCAAACCAAAACGGCCAGCAGACAGATTTCTTCAAATCGGTCTGTCCGACTGATTTGAACAAATCTATTTGCTCGTGTGTACGGGGCCTTACTGACTGTCACACTGACACTAAATGTAGTGATCAGATCACTGCATTCAGTGACACTGTGACAGGGGGTGGGGGGGTTGATCGCAAGGGGTTAATGTGCCTATGTGTAGTGTGTGTCAGAGTAGTGTTAGTGCACACTTACTGTGAGATGTTTCTCTCCTCAGCAACAGTTTAAAATACCGATGCGTGGAGAAATTACATCACTTTCCCCTTCCTGTGTTTACACAGGAGGAGGAAGTGCAGGGCAGGCGGAGCGCACTGATTGGCTGGGAGCGATCCGGATCGCTTCCACAGCCACGGGGACCGTCGGATGTACCCCGGGTGGGGGGCCCGATCGGACCCCAGACCTACGTCTAGGCAGGGACGTACAGGTACGCCAATGTGCCTGTACGTGCCATTCTGCCGACGTATATGTACATGCAGCGGTCCCCAAGTGGTTAGATTTGTTTATTTTTTTTATTTTCAGTCTATTTTTGTGTAGAGCGCAAAAAATAAAAATTGCAGAGATGATCACATACCACCAAAAGAAATCTCTATTTTTGTGTTAAAGAAATTATAAAAATATAATTTGGGTACAGTGTTGTATGACCGCGCAATTGTCATTCAAAATGCGTAAGTGCTGAAAGCTCAAAAAATTTAAGTGCCCAGTAATGAAGTGGTTAATCACTGTATTTCAATTAAATGTATTGATTTCTAAATTCATTTTTCAATATCTATATATTACAATAAACATATCATATGTTGTGTTTCCTAAATTCCTTTTTTTCCCTATTAGAGTGAAATGCTTTTACAACAATTATTTGCAAGATATCCAGATTCAGAGGATGATGAACCATTTCCATGTGATCCTACTGAAGCCGTAAACACCAAAGTTTCCTTAAGAGAGCAATCAGAAGATAAGGAAACCGATAGAATCGGAAATATTACATGGTGCTTATGCGAAAGATGCATACGCAAGTCGAGTCACGTTGCTGCCGAGAGATACATGAGGTATCTCAATGCATCCCAGAGGGAATGAGTTGTATTACGGAAGCTGATACCTTCCTCACTTTAATAGTTCATCCTGAACATGTGAGCCGCCGTACACACGGCCGAGGTTCTCGCTGAAAACCAGCGAGAACCCCGCTGGAATGCACATTCCAGCGAGGACCTCGGCCGTGTGTACGGTCTCGGCGAGCTTCCCGTCGGGAAGCCCGTCGAGCAGAAATAGAGAGCACGCTCTCTATTTCCTCGACGGCCCGCCTGGATGAATGGCTGGTTGCCATTCCCGACGGGCGGGTCGCCGATTTCGACGGCCGGCAGAGAGCCTCGACGGGCGGAACGATGTGTTCTGCCCGTCGAGGATCTCTGCCGTGTGTACACGGCCTAAGAATTGCACATATCACTCATCACCTGGAAGGTTACCCACTAGTGGATCCAAATAATAAATCGGTAATTATTTTTTTATTAATTAATGAAACAATAAAGAAAACTTTATTTTTATTAATGACATTTCTTTTCTTTTTTCTTTTTTTTTTTAGGCGATTGAGAAAAATGGCATATCGGACTTTTATTGGCTGGATATATGGCATTTTAGGGAAGGGAAACAGAAAGGTTATACCATCTTGTGCAGTTAATGCTGTGCGTCAAGTGTTTCCCGACCCTAATGCTAGCTATGTAGGTTTTTTGTACAGCAATGATTACGATGCATCAGAAATGGCTTTTAAAAAAAAAAAAAAAAAAAATCTAAATATTTATTGTTTTTGTTAATATAAATTGTTTAACAAATAAAAAATAAAAAAAATTTAACGTATGTAATCATTTAGTACTTTTTTTTACTAGATTATACTATGGGCCAGATTCAGGAACACTTGCGCTGGAGTATTTCGATATGCGCCGCGTAACTGTGATGATGCGCCGTCGTTTCTATGTGCCCGTACCCACCAAACTAGATGCGCCCAATAACGGGTCATTTGCGGAACGTTCCGACGCCAGAGTATCGTCAGCGCTTATTTTCGCTGGGCGCATCAGTCGCGCCCATTGATTTCCCCTGCAAATATGCAAATGAGGGATTTTTCCCAATTCACGAACGGATTAGCACCATACGCTGGCTACATGCGCCGCGCGTATCTCGTCCGTCCGGCGCAAAGTTTTTCTACAAAAGGCTGCTTTATCTTTACTCCAGACGGCCACAGGTCAGCAGGAGAGCAGCTACAGCAGCGTTACCGACGATAAGAGCTAGCTGAGCAGTCCCACTTGCAGGACAACACCTCTGTCCATGCTTGTCTGTCAAATTTTACAGCCATGGAGGAAGACATCATAGGTCTCCATAGCCGAGATGACGGCTGTCAGCTCCTGGCCATTAAAGTTCAGCTTTCTCCTGTGTGTTTGCGGGGAACGGGAGCAGCCATCTCAGAACAAAAGTAACATCACTGCGGGGAGGGGGAGCAGGATATACTTTAGTGCCGGAATGGCGCTTCTACGGGCGCATTTAAACGCCCAACGGAAGGCATTGCGCTGACGTTTCCCGTGAAGTGGTGCCGACGGAAGTTGTGAGCATGTGCACAAAGGGGGCGAGTGGAGCCTCACTCACTGCGCATGCTCTGTGGTTGATGCGCTGAACGTAAGCCTCTGCGCTGGGCTCCGCCCATCATTTACATATGATCACACCCACTTCCACTTGCGTCGGGTTACGCCAGCGCATTATCGTTACTCTGGCGCAAGTTTACGCGCAACTGCTATGTGAATTACAGGACTTGCGCTGAAAGGGTCTTCAGAGTAACGTAAATGAGAAGCGTTACTCCAGAGGAAAGATACTCCCATCTACCTGAATCTGGCCCTATATGTGTAACTCAACAATTGAATATTTACTCAAGAAAACCAGATACTATTTAAAAATAAGAAAAGTAAAATTTTAATTTTCATTCAATACAATGAAATCTCACAACAAAACAGTGTGTGTGTGTATATATATATATATATATATATGTACTTCAACTTAGAAAAAATAAACATTTTAATTTTAATAGATCAGAAAAAAAACACTAAATTATTTAGTAGATGCTAATAAAATTTGAATACAGATATATATTTTTTCTACTTTTTGAAAAACATGAAATTACTGTGTCACTAATGGAAAATGTGTTCTGTGTATTTTTAAGGCTTCACTAGTATCAGGCCTTTCCTCTGTTGCAATGTTTGCTGGCATGTCCACATTTTTTGGTTTCCAGATAGTATGCAAACTGCCATTAGCAATCAAAATGGTGTCAGCCAACATTTTGAATACATGGTCATTGGACATTTTTTGGTAAACATTTCTTACAATCCACTTTTTCCTGCCACGTGTAAATTCCAAATTTGTTCTAGGAACAGTAATTTTTGAGCCACTGGCGTCTTCCACTGTTTTTCAGCACGCGATCGCGCAACATTGTGGTTGTGATGCAATGCTGCAAGTTTCGTTCTAGCCTCCATCGAGTCATATGTGAAGTGCAGTCTTTTTGGTCTGTACTTCAAAATCATACTGTGGTAAGTTTCCAGTGCACCTGTCTGACAAAACAGTGTTAGATGTTTCATGTCCTTCAAGATCTGTGCATCAAAAAGAATTCCGGACAGTGCATCGAATGCCGGGCTGTTTTTTACTATCCAGGGAATCTTTAGTGTTACAGAACATTTGGGCCCAGATTCAGAAAGCAATTACGCCTGTCTAACTGGGGTTAGACAGGAGTAATTTCAAATTTTGCGCGCTGTATCACTAGTTTGAATCCTCAAACCATGATACGGCGGCTTCGGGCTTCGATCCGAGAGGCTTACGTCTTCGTAAGCCTTCGGATCTACGCTGCGATATTTTTGCGGCCGCTGGGAGGAGTTTGCGTCGTTTTCATGCGTCGGGATATGCAAATGTGTTTTTACGGCGATCCACGAAGATACGAGTGGTCTTCGCAATCGCTTTCGTCTATTTTTTTTTACGTACTGTTAGACCAGCTTTTTGATGGTCTAACGGTACGTAGCCAATGTTAAGTATGGCCGTCGTTCACGCGTCAATTTTTTTTTTTATTTTTTTTTTTGACGTAACTCGTCCGGGACTAGGATTGTCCGTAAACAACGCTACTCAAACAACGAATGACGTAACGACGTGTTTTCGCGCAATGCACGGCGGGAAATTTGCGAACGGAGCATGCGCAGTTCGATCGCCGCGGGAACGCGCCTATTTTAAATGCTTCACGCCACCTACTCGCGCAGATGGATTGCGACGGGAGAAATACACTACGCCGCCGTCGTTTACTGGACAAAATCTACCTGGATTCCACGTAGAGCCAGGTAAAAAACGGCGGCGTGAATCTGGGCCATGGAGCGTTTACAAGTACGTATCTTGTCTCCAACTTTCCACACATGATCATTTGTTATATGGTGCAACAGAACATCCCACTTTTGTTTAAATTTCTTCTCGCTTCCTTTGGATGTTCTGCTACACCAGTAAAAATGATTGAGTATGCGTCCAATCCACGGCAAAATTGGGCGATAAACTTTTTTTTTTTGGAAATCTGAATCAATTTTCTTTTTATGTTATTGGCATAGTGCCAAACATCAAATTGGTGACGAATTTGTTTATACTTTGGGGTACTTAATAATTTCCTAATGCCTGTGTGCCTGTCGGTTCCTACAATGTTTACATTCAAATTTTGTTCCCTTATCCTGTCCAATGTTTTAATGAAGCCAAATTTTTCCATTGCGACAGAGGATGTAGTTTGGGATAGATATAATAAAGGAATGGAGGGCGCCACTGAAATTATATATGAAAATAAATTTTTTTCCACTCTTAGTGACTAAAACATACCATATATACTACAAGTATTAGATACGTGGAATAAATCAACAATAATGAGAAATAGATTCTATGTGTCTATCAATACATGTTAAGAATATATTAATACATGGACTATAGTACAACCACCTAAAATATCAGAAAATAAATAATAGCAATAAATGTTATAGAATGTCCAAAGTGATGTCCAAAAGAAAAATCTTCTTGTGATACAATATTTATATAACAAGTCCGTGCAAGATTGAAGACGCACAACGTGCGAAACATATGTCGGCGGCTGTGCTCTGGCATCCTGCACGGCTTACAAGCCCTCCGTCTGAGCCTACCTGCACCTACCTAACCCGGACCTGTCTGCTAACCACCTATCCTCGGTGGGAAATTGGAGTTAAGAGCTGTGACACGCTGTACTCCCAGTGCCAGGAAGGCACTAGCTGGGGTAGGAGGCCAATCGGCTGTATGTGCATTTTATATTTGATTTTAATTAAACGTATTGCACCATGATATTTTTCATTCATTTTTCCATGATCATATGAGCCTATCTGCTAGCACTGTAGAACCACGTGATCCAGCATGCCCTCAGTGTTCAGGCACTTATCCTGATCTGCCCATCAGACCTACTTTTAAAAGAGAGGTCTAATCATCTGGTAAGCATATAGCACTTCCCCAGCACCTGAGGTGGAGTACGAATTATTCAATTGGTGAAGGTTCTCTCACATCCCAGAATCAGCACATCCCAATCCTGTTTCAATCTTGCACGGACTTGTTATATAAATATTGTATCACAAGAAGATTTTTCTTTTGGACATCACTTTGGACATTCTATAACATTTATTGCTATTATTTATTTTCTGATATTTTAGGTGGTTGTACTATAGTCCATGTATTAATATATTCTTAACATGTATTGATAGACACATAGGCCCAGATTCACAGAGCGATTACGCCTGCGCAACTGCTGTTGCGCGTGCGTAAGTCTAAATGTGCGCGTGCGTATAGTTGGACGCGATTCACAAAACAATATACGCCAGAAATCTACGTTTTTTGGTCCGGCGTAATTGAGTTAGACCTTCGCTTGCCTTCGCGCAAAACTGCGCTAGACACACCATTGATTTGCTAGTCAAATATGCTAATGAGGGAGTTACGGGGATTCACAAAAAAACGCAGTTGCTGCGCAGGCTACGCGATGTGCGCAACTGCAAAATGTTCTGTCTAAAGTTAGAGGACCTAAAAGCTGGTCTAAATTGTGAAAAAAAGTCTAATTGTCAGATAAAGCAACACTGTTAGTGAGGAGTTCAGCAGTCACACGTGTTGCCCAACAATCTGTATGCCAACATGCCAGGGGCATCGTCGCGCATAGCTATACTACTGACTTTAGATGAACAAAGAAGGATGAGGGCACGGAGGATGGCACTAAGGAGGGCACGGGAAATGTTTTTTTTTTTTTTTTTTTGGCTTATATAAACTTTACAATTTAATCTAATCTAATACAATATTCTTATCTGATACAAGCCCCTCACTCTTCACTTGATATATCACACACGCATAGACATCTTTGGCATGAGAGATTCTGAGGTGTCTCGCATCTTCAGATTCACCCCTCATGCCATCGTGGAATTACCACAACCTTGCAGGAGGACATCAGCAGCCCAACACATGGCACCACCCATGACACCCATGACAGCTACATATACAATCAGAGCCCCATCCCCACAGATTGCGAACAGAACATGTATGGGGACAGCTGGCTGGTTGGTGAGTGACATGGGAGTCAGGCATGACTATCCCCTCCCGTGATGCACACCTCACAAGTGGCACATGCATGACTAACATCCACCTGTCTTTTCCCTTCAAGGTGACTCTGCATATGAACTGGAACCCCATCTCATGACCCCATCTCATGCCAGCTCACATTATGCATCTTTGCACGTTAAACACACACATTAATCATGGCACAATGAGAATGCATGCATGCACACCACTATGGTCCCTAGCACACACACCCCACATCCTCATCAAATTGGATTGGCACCAGTCCACCATGCAAGACTGGTGAGCAGTAACGCCACGTCAAGGCTCCAATTATGTCACTGTACATTCATACACCATTCACACGGACCTGGGAATCACTTCTCCCTGGTCCTGGGGAACCCTTCTCCACCCAAATTGAGGATGACACCCCTTTTCCAGCAGGAATGTCACCCCCACATTCAAACATCATTCACAACCCAAAAAATGCCAAAAATGTCAGCAAAAAAAAAAAAAAATGCATAGAAAAAAAAAAAAGCAGAGAACAAAAATAAACATGCTTTCAAACCAAAAAAAGGGGGAAAAAAAATTAATGCCCTCTGCCTGAGCCACGCCTGGGGCGCCCCCGGCCACGGCCCCGGACCCTCAGGGGAGACGCATGGGGGAGGGGAAAAGCCGGGGAAGGAGGAGCAGCCCCTGAGATCTGCCCACCTGGCGGCCTGCCCTCCAAGGCCACGGCTATTCTGTCCAGGGCAGCACCAAGTGTTGCCGTGTTGCCCTGGATAGCCTGGGTAAGGGCCCTCACATCCTGCCCAACGCCTGCTGCTGTAGTTTGCAGGTCATTTAGGCAGGTTGTGGAGGCCCGGGAGTGGGAGTCCAGGTTACCCAGCCTATCGTTGATGGAGGACAGGCTCTGATCCACCCGCCCCATAGTCTGGCAGAGCTGTCTCAGAAGGCGGGTCTGGGTGGCCAGGTTCCTTCTCAGACTGGCGGGCAGGAGATTGGGCGCCCCCCTGGTGCTCTGGGATGACCTCCTGGCTCTTGCTGATGGTTGTGGCCGGGGAGAAGGGGAGGCCCTTGTGAGGGGAGCCATGTTGGGGGAAGAGGGGGGGGGGCTCACCCTTAGGGAGGGCAGGCTTCTTGCAGCCAGAGGGGAAGAGTCCGCAGAAACCAAACGGCCAGTGCCTGCCATGGACTCCTCCTCCTCATGATTCTCCTCCTCCTCATGATCGTCCTCCGCATGATCCTCCTCCTCCTCTTGTTCCTCCTCCGCGGACTCTGGCCTTGTTGGGGGGGCCTCATTAGGCTGCTGTCCTGGCGTTGGAGCGGTCTGGCCAGATGGCCCTGCACCCTCCTGCACAGCTGTGGATGACACAAACCATTCACAGGTTGGAGGATCCACACACTTGCCACATATTCCCTTTCACCCCCTCCCCCACACATGCTACACACTTGAGAGAAATAAATACCTTACCTGGCACCGCGGGGACCGGACTTGTGTCAAAGCCTGGCAGGCCCTCCACTTCATGCCGGTGAAAGGTCAGGGCCACCACACGCTCCGTCGCTGTAAATCTAACCCGGCATGGTGGGCCCCCTCCTGTGCCCCTGGCATGGGCATTTATTGCGGCCAGTTTTTTTTTCACCTCACGCCGGAGGTCATTTATTTTCTTTTCAATCCCAGAGCGGGTCCGTGTCTCCCCCTCCCCCGATGAATTGACCTGCTCCGTGATCATATCCAATATCTCCCTCCTCCTGGCCGGGGTGGTGGTGGCACTCTGCGGGCCGTGGAGAAAACGCCCATAGTCGGTAATGGCCCGGGCAAGAATTCTTTTTTCCCCCACTGTAAAATTCAACTTTCTTTTTCTCTAAGTCATACTTCCAAACAAACTCACTAGCAGTCACCAAAAATCTGTCACAAATACAAGCACAACCAATCAGACAAGAACACACACAAAGAGAAAAAGAACAGGCAAAAATCACACTAGCACTCAGCAAGAAACAGACACAAAAAAATCAGATGAAAAAATAAAGCAAGAAAACAAACGCTCAGAAATCTATCAATCAAACAAACAGTCAAAAAACACTTATCAAAACACACTTTCACAAAACTACCAACAAGCACTAGATCACACAGAACACTAATCTGACAACTACAAAACACACTCTAACGAACAACAGAGCAAAAGCACTTGATTCAATGGGAAGGGACACAAAGGGATGTACTTTTGCAATGGAAGTGCGTTTGTGTGTGTCTATTTATGCTGTCTGCGTAGTTCACAACGTTGCCCTAGTCCATGTCCAATTTCACTGATTGCGCCGCTCCCGAGTTGTGAGCATGCGCACAACGGAGCTGACATGGTTTCCTTCACGCGCGCATGCGCGAGTCGGCCGGCCCTTCATTTGCATGGGGTCACGGCTCATTTCAATGTAACACGCCCACGTCCCTCCCAATTTGTATTACTCCTCCTTACGCCTCCGGAAAAAACCTTACGCTTGCGCAATCTCTTGCGCAAAAGCTTCGTGAATCGCGGGATTACGCGGCTAGATTACGCAAGTCTAACGGAAAAGTGGTGCGCTACGCCGGTCCAATAATGCGCCGATGTACGTGAATCTGGGCCATAGAATCTATTTCTCATTATTGTTGATTTATTCCACGTATCTAATACTTGTAGTATATATGGTATGTTTTAGTCACTAAGAGTGGAAAAAAATTTATTTTCATATATAATTTCAGTGGCGCCCTCCATTCCTTTATTATATCTATCACCTTTTATAGTCACTCACTATACCACTGAGGAGCAGCACATCTTTTAACTCTATATCTTCACTCAAGTGAAGATCACTATTATATTGGCGCGGATCTTACTCCTTTGTCCTTTGCAGATGTAGTTTGGGATACCTGTACCAATTCTAAATCCACTATTTTTTTGGTAATTAACTCCATAAAGGTGTATGTGGAGTATTTAGCACTGAATCCAGGGCTGTCGCACTGCCCATCACCAACCAGGAAAAGAGGTTTACCTTTGAATTCATTGACAATCTCGTTGTGATTTATTTGCCAATTATGATCTATCGCTGGGAAAAAAAAAAAAATTTGATAGAGATGGAAACTAGATTTTCCAAAAAATAGAAATTCCCGCTAAATCAAAAATTTCTTTGATTTTAGCAAAAGTACCACCGGTTAGGCATATAGCACCTGCCAGTAGTACATTGCCCGCGGCATACTTTTTTATTTTTGGTTGGCTTTGCCACATTTTCAAATGATGGTCCAACTCACAGATCGAATAAACAACCAACATTGTACCAATTTTTTGTTTTTCAAGCCTTACTATTTCCGAAGAGCATGTTTTGTCAGGACATTTCTTGTGCATCAAGAGCTGGTCTAACATGCTTTCAAACACAATAAATTTATTCTCCTTCACAATTTTCTGAGGGTAATCAAGTGTCGTTTCAACTGGGACATCTGCCTCACTAAAAGTTAGACTGAATTCACTTTTCCGTGTTGTTTGCATATCTGATTCGTGGAAAGTGGGGTCATCATAATACCGAAGTTTGCGCTTTGGTACAGGTGTTGGCAAATCAGATAATCCCGGGGATACTACATTCACTGGTTGAACTTCAGGGTAAGATCTAACATCTTCCATTGTGTTTTGCCCTACTTGTAATTTGTTGGTGTGCATCTGGTGTTGATGATTGTAATGGTGCAGAAAAATGATCATCATACAAATAATATGTATGGTCCAACAAAACATCTTCAATTTTAGAATCTGAGAAATAGCTTTTTTGTGATTGAAAATCAAAAAAAATGTTTGTGTCCCAACGTCCTTCTTTAGTGTAGTTGCAGCTTCTCCTTTAGTTATGTCTGAAATGTGCGTTGCTACGTCACTTGACAAAGACTGTGAACTTCCGGCCATCATTAATTCATTTCTAGTTCTTTTGGACAGTCTGGTATCTGGGCGAGCTTTGGCTTTTCTTTTGACACTTGTAGGAATGAAAATGGTTGGCACTGAACCAATTTTTAGTTTTTTTCTGTCCCCTTCCATTTCAATGCAATCATTTTCAAAATGTACTGAACAAATTCTAAAATAATCACCACGCCTATCTCCAATTATTTGTGGAATCAATTCCTCTATCACACTTGGTTCAAAACTGGCATTGGTCAACCAACATTTGATAATATCAGCATCTTTTGGAAAACTAAAAACAGAAAGGGAATAATGCAGTTAGGCATATCTATTTAAAAAAAAAAAAAAAAAATTAAAGATTGTCATACATATGAAATACATTACTATTTATTTTGTGTGTAGTTAAAAATTTTTTTCAATAAATACACACAAATATATATATATATATATATATATATATATATATATATATATATATATATATATAGTTACATAGTTACATAGTTAGTCAGGTTGAAAAAAGACACAAGTCCATCCAGTTCAACCATAAAAAAAATATAAAATAAAACAAAGTAAAACACAGTACATCCTCCCATACATCCAACTCCATACCCACAGTTGATCCAGAGGAAGGCAAAAAACCCCAGCAGAGCGATGATCCAATTTGCTACCGGAGGGAAAAAAATTCCTTCCTGATCCCCCGAAAGGCAATCGGATTTACCCCGGATCAACTTTACCTACAAAACTTAGTACTCAGTTATATTATGTGCCTTTAGGAAAGAATCCAGGCCTCTCTTAAAGCAATCTACTGAGCTGGCCAGAACCACCTCTGGAGGGAGTCTGTTCCACATTTTCACAGCTCTTACTGTGAAGAAACCTTTCCGTATTTGGAGGTGAAATCTCTTTTCCTCCAGACGTAAAGAGTGCCCCCTTGTCCTCAGTGTTGACCTTAAAGTGAATAACTCAACACCAAGTTCACTATATGGACCTCTTATGTATTTGTACATGTTGATCATATCCCCCCTTATTCTCCTCTTCTCAAGAGTGAATAAATTCAGTTCCTCTAATCTTTCCTCATAGCTGAGCTCCTCCATGCCTCTTATCAGTTTGGTTGCCCTTTTCTGCACTTTCTCCAGTTCTCCGATATCCTTTTTGAGAACTGGTGCCCAAAACTGGACTGCATATTCCAGATGAGGTCTTACTAATGATTTGTACAGGAGGGCAAAATGATATCTCTCTCTCTGGAGTCCATACCTCTCTTATACAAGAAAGGACTTTGCTCGCTTTGGAAACCGCAGCTTGGCATTGCATGCCATTATTGAGCTTATGATCAACTAAAACCCCCAGATCCTTCTCCACTACAGATCCCCCCAGTTGTACTCCCCCTAGCATGTATGATGCATGAATATTTTTAGCCCCCAAGTGCATAACTTTACATTTATCAACATTAAACCTCATCTGCCACTTAGTTGCCCAATTAGACAGAGCATTGAGGTCGGCTTGTAAATTGGAGACATCCTGCAAGGACATTATTCCACTGCATAGCTTGGTGTCATCTGCAAAAACAGAAATGTTACTTTGGATCTCAGACCAAATATCATTTATAAATATATTGAAAAGTAAGGGACCCAACACTGAACCTTGGGGTACACCGCTGATAACCTTGGACCATTCAGAGTAAGAATCATTAACCACAACTCTCTGAATTCTGTCTTTCAGCCAGTTTTCTATCCATTTACAAACTGATATATCTAATCCTGTAGACCTTACCTTACACATGAGCCGTGTGTGGGGAACTGTATCGAACGCTTTTGCAAAATCCAAGTATACCACGTCCACTGCCACGCCTCTGTCCAGGGTTTTACTTACCTCTTCATAAAAGGAAATCAGGTTTGTCTGACAACTTCTGTCCTTCATGAATCCATGCTGTCTGCTGCTTAAATAGTTTGTTTCCAGCAAGAACTCATCCATGTGGTCTTTTATTAAACGTTCCAGTATCTTTCCAACTATAGAAGTTAAACTAACAGGTCTATAGTTACTAGGTAAAGACTTTGTTCCCTTTTTAAATATGGGCACCACATTGGCTTTATGCCAATCCAGTGGTACTATTCCTGTCATTAATGAGTCCCTAAATATTAGATACAGTGGCTTTGAAATTTCAGAGCTCAATTCTTTTAGGATCCGTGGGTGGATGCCATCTGGTCCAGGTGCTTTATCCACCTTTATTCTGTCTAAATATTTCTGGACCATATCACTTTTGAGCCATTGTGGATTTGGGGCTGTGTCACTCCCACCCCCTATATCGACATGAGCTCCCCCATTCTCCATTGTATACACAGAGCTGAAGAAAGCATTTAATAAATTTGCCTTCTCTATGTCCTCAGTCACCCACTCTAGATTATTTTGTAAAGGGCCTACATGCTCAGACTTGACCTTTTTACTATTAATATATTTAAAGAATTTTTTGGGGTTTGTCCTACTATCTTTTGCAATCTGTCGTTCATTTTGAATTTTTGCATCCTTGATTTCCTTTTTACATATTCTATTATATTCTTTGTAACATTTAAACGACACTAGTGTTCCTTCATTTTTATATTTTTTAAAAGCTATTTTCTTATTGTTTATAGCTTTTTTAACTTTAACCGTGAGCCACATAGGTTTTATCTGTAGCCTTTTAAACTTATTGCCCATGGGAATATACTTTGCAGTGAGGTTCCAAAGAGTCTTTTTGAAGAATTCCCATTTCTGTTCTGTGTTCATCGGTGCCAATATTCCCTCCCAGTCCAAGCCCTGGAGAGCAGTCCTCATGCTTTGAAAATTTGCTCTCTTGAAATTAAGTGTTTTTATCTTTCCTGTATGTATTTCTTGCTTATAGTTTACATTAAACGAAATCATGTTATGATCACTGCTACCCAGGTGTTCCTTTATCTGAACATTAGTAATGAGCTCTGCATGGTTTGAGATTACCAGGTCCAACAGAGCATCATTCCTAGTTGGGGCCTCAATAAACTGGACCATAAAATTGTCCTGCAATAGGTTTTTAAATTTTTGTCCTTTAACTGTCCCAGAAATTCCATTATTCCAGTCAATTTCTGGGTAGTTAAAATCCCCCATTATTATCACCGTCCCTGCCCTTGCAGCCCTTTCCATCTGTGCAAGGAGCTGAGTCTCCACCTCCTCATTAACATTGGGTGGTCTATAACAAACTCCAATGATTAGCTTTGAACTACGCACATCTGTATGCAGTTCCACCCATAATGCTTCAACTTCATCACACTCTCCATCAACCAGGTCCTCTTTCACGCTTGCTTTGAGGTCACTTCTCACATAGAGACAGACCCCTCCACCTTTCCTTTTTACCCTGTCTTTCCGAAAGAGAGCATAGCCAGGAATATTAATAGCCCAGTCATGTGAGGATTGAAGCCAAGTTTCAGCAATACCGATTACATCATAGCTCTCCTCATGCACCAGAGCTTCCAACTCACCTGTTTTGCTTGGAAGGCTTCTGGCATTGGTGAACAAACACTTAAATGTATTGTTACATTTTTCGCTGGCGTTTTTCATATGATTCATATAAATTTTTAGTAGTGCAAATGGCACTATAATTTCCAATGGCTGTTTGCAACATGGGAACTTTCTTGTCACCTGCCATAACCCCACCTCCATCTATCCCCATTCCACTCTCCATTAATGTCTGACCCCTAACTGACCTGTGTGCCCGATGTAATTCACGTTCACCCTCCCCCTCAAGTCTAGTTTAAATACTCCTCCAGCATTCCCCTAAACCTCTCCCCCAGCACAGCAGACCCCCTTCCATTCAAGTGCAAACCATCTTTAGCATATAGGTTGCACCCCAATGAAAAGTCATCCCAGTGCTCTAGAAACCCAAATCCCTCCTTCCTACACCAGGTCTTTAGCCATGCATTCAGCTCTCTAATCTCCCCCTGCCTTTCCTGTGTTGCGCATGGCACAGGCAATATTTCAGAGAATATCACCTTGGAGGTCCTTCCCTTCATCTTGCAGCCTAGTTCTTTAAATTGATTCTTAAGGAGCCTCCACCTTCCATGTATACTGTCATTGGTTCCAACATGGACCAAGACAGCTGGGTCATGCCCGGCCCCTCCCAGTAATTTATCCACCCGGTCCACCACATGCCGAACCCTGGCACCAGGGAGACAGCAAACCATTCGGTTGAGGCGATCCTGGCGACAAATTATTCTATCAGTCCTTCTGATTATAGAATCCCCTATTACCACCAACTGTCTAGGCCTACCTGCACTCCCCTCACCACTTCTACTAGATGGGTTGCTCTCACGGCTGTTAGGGGTAGCAGTAACATCTAGGGCTGCCACCTCTGTGTTAGCCACCTCCACATCTTCACCCAACTTGGCAAATTTGTTTTGATGCACAAACACAGGATTGGCCTTCCTTGTCTGCAAGCCCCTTCCACTCCCTCTAACTACATTAACCCATCTTCCTATCTGATAATCCTGACTTGCCCCTCCACCCTCCACATTAACCCTACTGACCACCTGCTCAGCGAGCAGAGGACCCCTTTCAAGGTTGTCCTTTCTGCCCAGTGTTGCAACTTGTTCCTCCAGATCTCTAATGCGAGCTTCCAGAAGGGCAACCTGCTCACATCTGTCACAGCGGTATCCATCCTGGAGCTGTTGCACCAATTTTGTATACATGTGACACACTGTGCACTGAGCAAAACCTTCAACCCTGCTAGCACACATTTCCCAGTTACAATATAATTACTTGTAGGAAGTTTAAGATGTTACTTACAGTTTAGAAGACTCCTGTCTTAACTTCTGTTTTCAACTCCTGTTTTTTAACTCTTCCCACTTGTGTTTAAAAATCACACTTCTGTTTAGAAAATCACTTAAGCCAGCAACATGAACTGGGAGCCAGCTCCTTATGGGAGTTTTGACTGAGACTTTTATACTCACCTCTTCACCTGTTTACAATTAAACACTCCCCACTGATTAGCAGAGAAAAAAAAACGAAAAAAAAACCTGTTCACCTGATCACAATTAAACACTTTCCTTAGCAGAGAGAAATAAAAACCTGTTTAAAAAGTGTCCGAGAAAAAAATGACACTTGCAAGCAGAAACAGTTAAAAGCAAACTCCTGTTTTTTAACTCTTCCCACTTGTGTTTAAAAATCACACTTCTGTTTAGAAAATCACTTAAGCCAGCAACATGAACTGGGAGCCAGCTCCTTATGGGAGTTTTGACTGAGACTTTTATACTCACCTCTTCACCTGTTTACAATTAAACACTCCCCACTGATTAGCAGAGAAAAAAAAAACGAAAAAAAAACCTGTTCACCTGATCACAATTAAACACTTTCCTTAGCAGAGAGAAATAAAAACCTGTTTAAAAAGTGTCCGAGAAAAAAATGACACTTGCAAGCAGAAACAGTTAAAAGCAAACTCCTGTTTTTTAACTCTTCCCACTTGTGTTTAAAAATCACACTTCTGTTTAGAAAATCACTTAAGCCAGCAACATGAACTGGGAGCCAGCTCCTTATGGAAGTTTTGACAGAGACTTTTATACTCACCTCTTCACCTCTTCACCTGTTTACAATTAAACACTCCCCACTGATTAGCAGAGAAAAAAAAACGAAAAAAAAACCTGTTCACCTGATCACAATTAAACACTTTCCTTAGCAGAGAGAAATAAAAACCTGTTTAAAAAGTGTCAGAGAAAAAAATGACACTTGCAAGCAGAAACAGTTAAAAGCAAACTCCTGTTTTTTAACTCTTCCCACTTGTGTTTAAAAATCACACTTCTGTTTAGAAAATCACTTAAGCCAGCAACATGAACTGGGAGCCAGCTCCTTATGGGAGTTTTGACTGAGACTTTTATACTCACCTCTTCACCTGTTTACAATTAAACACTCCCCACTGATTAGCAGAGAAAAAAAAAACGAAAAAAAAAACCTGTTCACCTGATCACAATTAAACACTTTCCTTAGCAGAGAGAAATAAAAACCTGTTTAAAAAGTGTCAGAGAAAAAAATGACACTTGCAAGCAGAAACAGTTAAAAGCAAACTCCTGTTTTTTAACTCTTCCCACTTGTGTTTAAAAATCACACTTCTGTTTAGAAAATCACTTAAGCCAGCAACATGAATATATTTATATATATTTAAAAGATATTATATAATAAAAATACAATTTTTTGGGATAGAACATTTTAAATATCTCATAATTGTAAGACGTACATCCATTTTTTTTTAGAAAATAATTGTAATTTAAAATATAAAATTTCTTTCCTTTAATTTTTTTTTAGATAAAATTAAAATATATATTTATTAATTAATATTGTGATTAATTTTTCATTTATTATTTTATTAGAAATAAATTCCTATATTTTTTTCTTTGGGTTTGTGTGTATAATATTAATATAAATATATATATATATATATAGACACACACACACAAAAATAATGAAAATAATCATTTTTAGTAATTAGACAATAAAGGTTAATTCTAAGTGAATGTTACATTTCTCCGGAAAAATATTTGTGTGTATAATTGAATAATTAAATATTGTACATAAAGAAAAAATTGTAAATACGTTTTTCATGAATTCAAGATAATTATACACATTACTTTTACAAATATATATATATAATATAAACAAACACAGGAAAAAAAAAAGAGACTACAAAATAATATTATAAATGTAATTTTATTTAATATTTAGAGATAGCAACAAACAGAGAGAAGAAACATATAAAAAAACAATTAATACAAAAAAATTGCATGGTTTATACAATTTCAAAACCAATTGTTGATAAATACTAGGGTTGTCCCGATACCACTTTTTTAGGACCGAGTACAAGTACCGATACTTTTTTTCATGTACTCGCCGATACCGAATACCGATACTTTTTTTAAATGTCATGTGACAGTTTTCAAACCACAATACAGACTAATGATATTTTCTTTAGAATTATGAAGAACTCTAACTCAAGACATTGTAAAAGAATAAAAATGAGTAAAAATGAATAAAAATGTTTTATTTGCTTGTCACGGAATTGTTAAAAAACTCAAAGATTTTACTCAAAACATGTTAATAAATACAAAAAAAGTATTCTATTCAGGCATCGGCAGCATTTGTGCGAGTACAAGTACTCCTGCAAATACTTGGTATCGGTCCCGATACCAATACTAGTATCGGTATATGGACAACCCTAAAAAATAAATTAGAAAAAATATATATAACATAAAAATAAATAAATAAATCCAACATTTAAAACTCTCAAAGTAGAGAGAGAAAGGATAGCGATAGAGGATAGCGATAAAGGATAGCGAGACAGAGAGGATAGCGAGACAGAGAGGATAGCGAGACAGAGAGGATAGCGAGACAGAGAGAGCGAGAGAGGATAGAGAGAAAGAGGATAGCAAGAGAGGATAGTGAGAAAGAGGATAGCAAGAGAGGATAGAGAGAAAGAGAGGATAGCGAGAGAGGATAGAGAGAAAGAGAGGATAGCGAGAAAGAGAGGATAGCGAGAGAGGATAGAGAGAAAGAGAGTATAGCGAGAGAGGATAGAGAGAGAGAGGATAGCGAGAGAGAGAGAGAGAGAGAGAGAAAGGATAGCGAGAGAAAGAGAGAGAGGATATCAAGAGAGATAGAGGATAGCGAGAGAGAGAGAGAGAGGATAGCGAGAGAGAGAGGATAGCGAGAGAGAGAGAGAGAGAGAGGATAGCGAGAGAGAGGATAGCGAGAGAGAGAGAGGATAGCGAGAGAGAGAGAGAGAGGATAGAGAGAGAGAGAGGATAGCGAGAGAGAGAGAGGATAGCGAGAAAGAGAGAGAGAGGATAGAGAGAGAGAGAGGATAGCGAGAGAGAGAGCGGATAGCGAGAGAGAGAGAGGATAGCGAGAAAGAGAGAGAATAGCGAGAGAGCGGATAGCGCGCGAGAGAAAGAGCGGATAGCGCGAAAGAGAGAGAGGATAGCGCGCGAGAGAGAGAGAGATGATAGCGCGCGCAAGAGAGAGAGAGGATAGCGCACGCGAGAGAGAGAGAGAGAGGATAGCGAGAGAGAGATCACACATATGAAAAAAAAAAAATTACATGATTCTGAAAATGTGAAAATCAATTGTTGATAAATACATTGGAAAATATAATATATTAAAACAAATAAAAGAAAATAAAACATTTAAAACTCAAAGTTGTGAGAGAGAGAGGGGGGATAGCGAGAGAGAAAGAGAGAGGGGGGATAACGAGAGAGAGAGAAAGAGAGAGGATAGCGAGAGAGAGAGAAATCGCGCGAGAGAGAGAGAAAAGCGCGCGAGAGAGAGAGAAAAAAGCGCGCAAGAGAGAGAAAAAAGCGCGAGAGAGAGAGAGGATATCGAGAGAGAGAGAGAGGATATCGAGAGAATATCGAGAGAGACAGAGGATAGCGAGAGAGAGAGGATAGCGAGAGAGAGAAAAGCGAGAGAGAGAGAGAAAAGCGAGAGAGAGAGAAAAGCGCGAGAGAGAGAGAAAAGCGCGAGAGAGGATATTGAGAGAGAGAGAGAATAGCGAAAGAGGATAGCAAGAGAGAAAGAAAGAGAAAATCGAGAGAGAGGATAGGGCGCCCGAGAGAGAGAGGATAGGGTGCGCAAGAGAGAGAGGATAGGGCGTGCGAGAGAGAGAGGATAGGGCGCGCAAGAGAGAGAGGATAGGGCGTGCGAGAGAGAGAGGATAGGGCGCGCAAGAGAGAGAGGATAGGGCGCGCGAGAGAGGATAGAGCGCGAGAGAGAGAGGATAGCGCGAGAGAGAGAGGATAGTGTGCGCGAGAGAGAGAGAGGACAGCGCGAGAGAGAGAGAGGATAGCGCGCGCGAGAGAGAGAGAGGATAGCGAGAGAGAGATCACACATATGAAAACAATAAAAAATACAAAGAAATTGCATGATTCTGAAAATTTGAAAATCAATTGTTGATAAATACTTTGGGAAAAAAAATAAAAAAAAGGAAAATACAACATTTAAACCTCTCAAAGTTGTGAGAGAGAGAGGGGGGATAGGGAAAGAAAAAGAGAGAGGGGGGATAGGGAAATCGAAAGAGAGAGGGGGGATAGCGAGAGAGAGAGGGAGAAAGAGAGAGGGGGGATAGCGAGAGAGAGAAAGAGAGAGGGGGAAATAGCGAGAGAGAAATAGAGAGGGAGGGAAAAAAAGAGAGAGAGAGGGGGGGTATATGGAGAGAGAAAGAGAGAGAGGGGTGGTAGCAAGAGAGAAAGAGAGAGGGGTGGTAGCGAGAGAGAAAGAGAGAGGGGTGGTATCGAGAGAGAAAGAGATAGAGAGGTGGTACCGAAAGAGAGAGAGGAGTGGTAGCAAAAGAGAGAGAGGGGGTAGTGAGAGAGAAAGAGAGAGAGGGGGGTAGCGAGAGAGAAAGAGAGAATATCGAGACAGAAAGATAAAGGGGGGAAGAGAGAGGAAGAGAAAGGGGAGGTAGCGAGAGAGAAAGTTAAAGGGGGGCAGCGAGAGTGTTAGAGAAAGGGGGTAGCGAGAGAGAAAGAGAAAGGGGGGGTGTCGAGAGAGAAAGAGAAAGGGGGGATGTCGAGAGAGAAAGAGGCTCTGGCGAGAGAGAAAGAGGGGGTAGCGAGAGAGAGGGGGATAGCGAGACAGAAAGAGATATGGGGGTAGCAATAAAGAGAGAGAGAGAGAGAGGGTAGCGAGAGAGAAAGAGAGAGGGGGTAGCGAGAGAGAAATAGAGAGAGGGGGTAGCGAGCGATAAAAAGAGAGAGGGGGTAGCGAGAGAGAAAGAGGGGGATAGTGAGAGAGATAGAAAGAGAGGGGGGATAGAGAGAGAGAGAGAGGGGGGGGATAACGAGAGAGGGGGGATAGAGAGAGAGAGAGAGAGAGAGAAAGAGAGAGGGGGGATAGAGAGAGAGAGAACGAGAGAGGGGGTATAGCGAGACAGACACAGTCAGACTGAGACAATACAAATAATGCACAAAATTTTAATAAAATCAATAAATAAAAATAAAATATTTAAAAAATATATTTCAGGCATACTTTTTAAATAAATCAAATCCACTTGTCTCTTAGAATCTATGGAATAAAGATATATAATTAATAAATTGTATATCATTTTTTTAAATGAAACGTGTTTTTAATTTGTTTTGAAAAAATAAAAACAAACTAATAACCCAAAATTACATACCTCCTGTATGAGATGTCGATGATAGGCAATAGTTGACTCGGGACAGATGTCTTGTATATCTAAAAATTTAATTGTAAAAAAATATATTTTAGTTTTTTAGATGTATTTTTTAGGGCTGTTACTGATCAAAATTTTTGTGTTCGATTAATCGCTTTTCTATTTAATCGATTAATCGACTAATTTCGATTAATTATAGCGCACATACAGATCCAACTACTTTTAGCTGATCTCCTTGCAGGCTGATTCCCAGTGCAGCTACCAACCACTGAAAAAATGGATAGCAGGATACAAAAAACACACACAGGCAGGGCTCTATAGCAATAGCATTAAAACTTTTATAGTCTTCAAGTAGGTAACCAAATAAATATCTCACTGGAGATAAAATCGATGTAGCTACATAAACTGTAAAAATGGTGCGAGTAATACCAAACGATAGCGAAATCAGTCATAAAAACATGTAGCTAAGTATGATACTGGTATAAAAATGTGTACAACGATACCACTGCTGAATCCAGATGAGGAGAGGTTAACATCAGTCCGTCGGCATGTAGATGTCCCATGAAGGGAACTATCACAACTCCCAGTGGATGGCTGTAGAATCCCAGGGTGATAGAGGGAAGTGATAGAGGGAAGTGTAACAGCCCTTGCGTGTGGCAGATAGTAAGGTCCCGCCGGCATGCAGATATGAAGGCACAGCAAATGAGCCCATCAGATGGACACGGCAAGCCCCGCCGGTGTCTGTGACGTCACCGACTCCCCGACGGGAACTCCCTGAAGGCACAGAAGCCGGCAGAGAGACGAGTACCACTCAAAATAATTGTAATCGATCAAAAAGATTTTAATCGATCAAAAAAATTAAAGATTAATCGATTAATTAAAAGTTAATTTGCACAGCCCTAGTATTTTTATTATGTCCGGAGTGTAAGGGTATGGATGAGGTTGATGATGATAAGGCAAAGCTTGTGGGTGAGTGCAGGTGTGAGGATAATAGTGAGGGTGATGATGATGATGATTGTAAGGCCCCTTTCACACGTGTGTATTTCATCCATCCGTTTTCGGATGAAATACGGACATACAAGTATCCCTATGGGACAGCGGGTGTCAGTGGATGAACATCCACTGACACCCGTAATTGTCTGCCTACGCAAAGATTTGCTTTTGCGGATGGAAGAAAAGCCTATTTTTTCTTCCGTCTGCCGGATCGGATGAACAGGGACAAACAGTCCGTTTTCATCCGATCCCCCATAGGGGAGAGCGGAGAAAAAACAGGACGGTCCCTGCACAGTGTGAGGGGACCGCCCTGTCAGCTGACAGCTCAGCGGGGATTCACAGAGCGATCCCCGCTGAGCAAACGGACACACATCAATACTGATCCACCTCGTGTGAAAGGGCCCTAAGGGTGCAAAAAGATCTTGTGGATGTGGACGAGGAAGAAGATGAGGATGATGGTAAGTGCGAGTGCAGGGAAGAGGATAATGGTGATTTTGAGGTGGAGTGTAAGGGTATAGATGAGGATGATGAGGTTAAGACAGAGGGTGTGGGTGAGTGCCGGTATAAGGATAATAGTGCGATTGAAGATGATGCTGAGTGCAGGAATGATGATAATGTTGATGATGAGGTTGAGTCAAAGGCCCCTTTCACACGGAGGCATATTTCAGGCGGTCCATCGCTAAAAATAGTGCTGCTATACTGCAAGAACAACTCCTTCGCTGCATACTCTATGTGAAAGCCTGATGGCTTTCACACTGAGGCGATGCACTGGTGGGAAATAAATAAATCTTGTGCCAGCAGCATTTTTGGAGAGGTGAGAGGAGCGGCGTGTATACCGCTCCTTCCCATTTAAAACAATGGGAAACCGCGGCAATACCGTCCGTAATGCGCCTCTGCAGAGGCACATTGCGGGCAGTATTAACCCTTTCTCGGTCGCTAGCGGGGGTTAGTACAGCATGGCTAGCCGCCGATTACCACAGCAATTCCGGCGGTATATCGCCACTATTTTTAGCGGCGCTATACCGCCACCACGGATCCCACTACAGTGTGAAAGGTGCCTAAGGTTATGGATTAGGATGATGCGGTTAAGGCAGAGGGTGTGTTGGGGTGCAGGTATGAGGATAATAGTGAGGGTGAGGTTGAGGGTGAGGATGTTTGTAAGGTTGCAGAAAGATGTTGTGGATGAGGATGATGGTAAGTGCGAGTGCAGGGATGAGGAAAATGTTGATGAGGTTGAGTGTAGGGGTATGGAAGAGGATGATGATGGGGTTTATGCCAAGGGTATGAGGATAAGAGTGTGGGTGAGCTTGAGGATAACGATGATTAAAAGGGTGCAGAAAGATGTTGTGGACGAGAATGAGAAAGAGCCTGAGGATAATGGTGTGGATGATGATGATGAGAGTCAAGGAGAGGAATGATGATGTGGATAAGGATAATGGTGATTGTAAGCATGAAGATGATTATAAGTATGAAGGTGAGGATAACGATGATTGTAAGGATGAGTATAAGGGTGAGGATGAGGGGGAGGGTGAGAATGTGGCTGATGATGATTGTTATAACGAAGAGGTATGAGATACAGTGAGGGAGAGGGAAGATGTAGTGGAGGGAAGATGAGACGGAGGGAGGTGGGGTGAATGTAGAAAAGATGAACTTCAAAGACAAAATGGTGGATAGTTGATAAAACTTTAAAACAAAAAACAAAACAAAATATGAAACATACCTGGTTATTGATAAATAAATTCAGATTATATTTCAGACAGGAGGCTTCGTATCTTGCATTAATCTTTCTTTTAATGCCCATAGCAGAAAACATAACATTCATTTCTTTTAAAATAATAAAGAAAAGAAAAACTTCTTTAGAACTACAATTCCCAGCAGCCCCGGGGGCCCCTCCCCTAGGTCATAGTCTCTATATAAGGGCCTGTCTGGGTATCCTCCTCCTCTTTCTTTCTGCTCATGGCAATGAGATAAGCATTTGTCTGATTTATGATTACTGTAATTTTGAGTTTTGTATTAGACTGTAATTATTGTGTTTTTATAAACAACTGTGTTTTTTATCCCTTTGCCGGATAATTGTAGTAACTCCCAGCTGCTTCGGCCGTTTTTTCCTCAATTTATCGTTTTGTTGTGGGTACACCTGTCCTCACAACTTGTTCCCTCAATGCCATGTCTCCTTCCTAGTTCCCCCCCTCCCCCCCTGCGCGCGCCGCGATTCGCGGGCTTTTCACTGGAGAGGGGCGCGGCTGAGCCGCGCGGTCCAATACGTCACGCCTCACACTCCCAGGCGTCCAATCAGACCGTTCTCGGCCGTAATCTCGCGAGATTACGGCTGGGGCTTCTGCAGCTGTGCTTCCTCCTTCCTCTCACTGTCGCTCTGACGGAGAAGGAGTGTGCAGCTGCTGGCTAGGACAGCTGTCCCAAAACAAAAGGTATCTTCATCTTCTGGGGAACGATTGCGCTTCCTCTAGGTGCCTTACCTTTAGCTTGGGGACGTTTTTCCCCATAACACTCCCTCAGGTCCTTTGCCTTGTCCTCCTAAATCCTAATAGTATCCTTCGCTGATTGTCAGTGATTTATCCCTGACGATCTCACAGTGAATCATAATATATTATTGTTACTATGGCAGCGGATAAAAATGCCTCTGGATTCTCCGGGTTACCCAATGAAGGGGTGGAGGTTGATACCTCACAACTTCTCTCCACGGTCCAAATCCAGGACTTGATAAATAAATCCATTCAAGCAGCGTTGGCCGCTACCGCTATGCATCAAATACCCTTGCCACCCACCTCGGGGACCACACCTACCAGGGGTAAATCGTCCCAAAAACTAAAGCACCTAACAGTGCACTTCGACTCCCCCGGCAGGTGAAGTTTATAATATGCCCCAGGCAGGATCCGAACCGGTCTGCCACACCCCATATGTACCTGATCCAAAACGACCCTTGAGTCCCAAGGAGAACAAAAAAGGGCAAAAGTCCGCCAAGCGGATTAAACTGGACTCTTTTGATACGTCTGAAGACGAGTCCGACGAGTCTGACAGGGCCGAGGCCTCTGATTCAGACCTGGATGGCGAGGAAGAGATGGGGTTTACGGCGGATTATCATGACGCCAACACTGAGGTGCCACATGCAGCTATTCTGGACTCTCAGGGTCAGTCCTTATTTAATCCTGATGAGATTTCACATCCTCGCTCGGGGGATTGGGCTCCACTGCCCCATGTGGCTCAATACTTAGAACATTGGACCAGACGGTCCTTAGACAGAGTAAACCGCAACAAATTACGTGCGGAATGCCCCAGGCCATATGTGGCAAACAAGGTTGCGGTCACCCCGGAAATAGACCCGGTGCTCCTAAAATACCTTACAAGAGCAGGGAAGTATTCAAAGAAGGGTATTGAGAGGTCCTTCAAAGCTATTCAGGACCGCATACTGGACCTTTTAGGCCCACTCACCAAAATTTTAAATCTATCGGAGCAAGCGGCCTCCTCGGCCCAACCAATAGACCTGACACAACTTAGGGGCTGGGCTCAACGCGCGGTATGCTTACTGGGTACCGCTAACACGACTTGCTCAGTGGAACGTCGCCGTTCCATATTGATGAAATTGGACCTCCAACTCAGTCATTTAGCGGAGAATGAACCAGGTCCCTCCGCCGATGGTCTCCTGTTCGGGGACGACCTGATAAAAAATATCAATAAATTTATCAGCCTTTTCTCAAGCCTGGACAAGGCACAGACCTCTCTGAAGAGATCACAGCCTGGCAAGGTTTTTGGTAAGGCCGGTAGAGGCAGAGGGCGATCTACCGGCCGTACTGCCCCATACAGGCCCTATTCCAGACCGCCAAGCCAGCAGTTCACTCCTGCTCCACCATCCTATGCCATACCCATGGCCCAACCGGCGCCCTTCTTTCCCCCCCGAGGACGCTCCTGGAGAGGACGAGGAGGACGCGGATTTTCCAGATCTAGACCGCCAACCGGTGAGTACACTCCCATGCTTAGTTCCACATACACTGGTGGGGGGCAGACTAATGTATTTTTCCCACGTCTGGTCCACGATTTCGGCAGACACATGGATCCTCAATACGGTGACAGGTTACAGCAGGGGTGTCAAACTGGCGGCCCTCCAGCTGTTGCAAAACTACAAGTCCCATGAGGCATTGCAAGGCTAACAGTTACAAGCACGACTCCCACAGGCAGAGGCATGATGGGACTTGTAGTTTCGGAACAGCTGGAGGGCCACCAGTTTGACACCCCTGGGTTACAGGATAGAGTTCTTATCTCTCCCGACCCTCAATGTGATACCCCATCCCATCCAGTTTTCTTCCCACAACATGGGGCTGATAGACGAAGAGCTCAAGGAGCTTCTATCCAAAGGGGCGGTCCGAGAAGTAGACCCTCTCTCGCCCGGTTTTATCAGCAACATCTTCTTAGTAAAGAAGAAGGACGGCGGCTACCGCCCTGTCATAAACCTGAGAGATCTCAACCAACACGTGACATACCACCATTTCAAGATGGAAGGTATCCATCTGTTACGCGATCTCCTTCAGACGGGAGATTGGCTAATAAAAATAGACCTAAAAGACGCATACCTTACTGTCCCTATCCACGAAGAGTCTCAATCTTTCCTAAGATTTCAGTGGAAGGACCGAATGTGGCAGTTCAACTGCCTCCCATTCGGATTGTCATCTGCCCCGTGGTGCTTCACCAAACTACTCAAGCCGGTAGTTGCCGCTCTGAGGAGCAGAGGTGTACGCCTAATTATCTACCTGGACGACCTGCTTATTATGGCACGCTCCAGAACACAAGCCCTCTTGCACAGCCAATGGGCGATCTCCTTGCTGGTGGAACTCGGTTTCCTCATCAATTACAAGAAATCTGTACTGAATCCCTCTCAAGAGATAGAATTCTTGGGGTTCCTAGTAGACACCAAACAAGCTATGCTTCTATTACCAACATCAAAACTGGCTCTGATTCACAAGGAAATCAGAGCCACACTACGCAAAGGTCTAGTATCCTTACGTATGATTGCTCGCATAGTAGGCCTTTTGTCAGCATCTATCCAGGCTATATTTCCAGCCCCCTTACACTATCGAGCTCTACAGAGACTCAAGACTCTCCATTTACGCCAAGGACTCCGGTACGCGGACAAGGTTCCATTGGATCCGGAAGCAATAGAAGAATTGCTGTGGTGGCTTCATCACGCAGTAGCATGGAACGGCAGAACGATCTTCAATTCCTATCCCAATGTGATCATAGAATCCGACGCGAGCCGCCAAGGTTGGGGTGCCCGATGCGGACACCTTTCCACCGGAGGGAAATGGTCCATGGAGGTATCTCTCCTCCATATCAATGCCCTAGAACTCCTAGCAGCGTATTTTGCGATCAGGAGTTTTCTCCCTCATACTTCCAACAGATGCGTACTCTTACGCATGGACAACGTGGCGGCGGTACAGTATGTCAACCGCTTAGGGGGCACCAAATCCAAATTGCTGACGGACATTGCGTCCGAATTCTGGCAGTTTTGCCTTTCAGTGAATGTCACCCCAGTAGCGGAATATCTTCCTGGGATGTCCAATACAGTCGCATATTGGAACTCTCGCTATCTTACGGACTCCAGCAACTGGACGCTGGACCGTACAGTTTTCCTTACATTACACACCCTGTGGGGTCCTTTCCATACAGACCTTTTCGTCTCGCGCCTCAACCGGCAACTGCCCCACTTTTACAGCTGGAGGCCGGATCCGGAAGCATCAGCAGTCGATGCATTCCGACAAATCTGGGCGCGGGGGACGCACTATGCGTTCCCTCCGTTCAATATGATCACCAGAACGCTGCTTCAAGTAGCAAACCAGAAGGCGACGGTGGTGTTGATCACCCCCTGGTGGCCGACACAGCCATGGTTTCCTCTTCTCCTGGAGATGTCGATCGATTACCCGCAGTTACTCCTCTCCTCCCTTCATCTTTTGTCAAACGCAACCAAGGGTTACCACCCACTGATACTGAACGGAAACCTTTCCCTCCTAGCGTGGTTGGTTTCGGGATCGAAGACAGCGATAGCGTTATTTCACAATCAGCTAGAGACCTCCTCGCCCTGGCCTGGGCCCCAGGGACTAGATCGGTGTATAGATCTGCCTGGGCTCTGTGGGTTCGTTGGTGTGATCAACGGCAAATTGATGCCGTTCATGCACCTGTATCAACGTTAGTGAATTACCTAGCAGACTCTTATGAAGCTGGAAAATCCTACAGTTCACTGAATGTCTATAGATCTGCAATCTCGGCGTACCACTGCCCAGTAGATGCCCTACCTATAGGTAAACACCCTTTAGTATGTAGACTCCTCCGGGGGGTAAAGTTCAAACGCCCCCCTCGTCCCAGGTACCAATCTACGTGGGATGTCTCCCAGGTTCTAGAGCTCTTCTCCAATTGGGAGGACAATGACGTCCTCTCTTTGAAGAATCTTTCTATCAAAATGGCTACCCTTTTATGCCTGGTTTCCATCAAAAGGGTTTCGGATGTTAAGGCGCTTGACATCTCTCGGCATCAATTTTCGCCAGAAGGTGTACGGTTTTCCGTAGTTCGTAGGACAAAAACGGGAATTCATACAGTATTCTATCCTTTTTTTCCTGATCACCCACACATATGTGTGGTTCGATGTCTACAGCATTACGAGTCCCGGACTGCAACTTCGTATGTGAAGCCTCACCTTCCGGTGTCATCAGCTACATTGGCCAGGTGGGTGAGAACGGCCATGAACATGGCCGGGATTGACACCTCACTTTTCAGATGTCGATCGATTACCCGCAGTTACTCCTCTCCTCCCTTCATCTTTTGTCAAACGCAACCAAGGGTTACCACCCACTGATACTGAACGGAAACCTTTCCCTCCTAGCGTGGTTGGTTTCGGGATCGAAGACAGCGATAGCGTTATTTCACAATCAGCTAGAGACCTCCTCGCCCTGGCCTGGGCCCCAGGGACTAGATCGGTGTATAGATCTGCCTGGGCTCTGTGGGTTCGTTGGTGTGATCAACGGCAAATTGATGCCGTTCATGCACCTGTATCAACGTTAGTGAATTACCTAGCAGACTCTTATGAAGCTGGAAAATCCTACAGTTCACTGAATGTCTATAGATCTGCCATCTCGGCGTACCACTGCCCAGTAGATGCCCTACCTATAGGTAAACACCCTTTAGTATGTAGACTCCTCCGGGGGGTAAAGTTCAAACGCCCCCCTCGTCCCAGGTACCAATCTACGTGGGATGTCTCCCAGGTTCTAGAGCTCTTCTCCAATTGGGAGGACAATGACGTCCTCTCTTTGAAGAATCTTTCTATCAAAATGGCTACCCTGTTATGCCTGGTTTCCATCAAAAGGGTTTCGGATGTTAAGGCGCTTGACATCTCTCGGCATCAATTTTCGCCAGAAGGTGTACGGTTTTCCGTAGTTCGTAGGACAAAAACGGGAATTCATACAGTATTCTATCCTTTTTTTCCTGATCACCCACACATATGTGTGGTTCGATGTCTACAGCATTACGAGTCCCGGACTGCAACTTCGTATGTGAAGCCTCACCTTCCGGTGTCATCAGCTACATTGGCCAGGTGGGTGAGAACGGCCATGAACATGGCCGGGATTGACACCTCACTTTTCGGTGCGCACTCCTCAAGAGGTGCCATGGCTACTAAGGTGATTACGTCAGGTGGTTCTCTATCGGATCTCTTATTAGCGGCGGATTGGTCGTCAGAAACGACTTTTCGTCAATATTATTTCCGTCCACAAGACCATGTCTCTACTTTGGTGCTTTAATGTGATATACTTGCAGGTTTTATACGATGTATGTTAGCTTTAAACTTGCAAGATACGAAGCCTCCTATCTGAAATATAATTCGAGATTTTCCTAGCTAATATGACGGAAAATCTGGGTTATATGATGACAGGAGGCGAGTATCTTCCCACCCTACCCACCCTGTCACGATATGTTTCTCGTTTCAGGTTATTGAGGAACGGAGTAAACGTCTATACGGACAACGTTGAAGCATTCTGAAGCTCCCGAATGACGATTCTTCTGTTTTGTTCCAGTTGAACACATTCTCGGTCAAATAGGAAACGACCTGTTACATACGGTTGAAGATGGCCCAGTTGGCCTAGTTCCAGTATCGGAGGAGGAGTCCCTGATCAACAATATATGGTCCATGACGACAAGGTTACGTGATGTTCAGGATCGCACAAAGAAAGAGGAGGAGGATACCCAGACAGGCCCTTATATAGAGACTATGACCTAGGGGATGGGCCCCCGGGGCTGCTGGGAATTGTAGTTCTAAAGAAGTTTTTCTTTTCTTTATTATTTTAAAAGAAATGAATGTTATGTTTTCTGCTATGGGCATTAAAAGAAAGATTAATGCAAGATACTCGCCTCCTGTCATCATATAACCCAGATTTTCCGTCATATTAGCTGGGAAAATCTCGAATTATTCATTTATTCCTTAAATCTTCTTCAGAAATAATACATGGATATCACTAAAATAAAATACAATTTAAACTAGAAAATGCATTTCCTGAGGAAAATACGTGGGAATGCTGAATAGCTGAATTGCTAAGCCCGCACAAATGCCATTCACCATAACCACTATACTATCTTTAGGACATACAAGCAGTGTTCCTTCAGTACTTCTAAAGCCTCTCTTTGATCATTAATGGCGTTGTAAATGTAAAATAATTTTCCCTAAATAGCTTCCTTTACCTTAGTGCAGTCCTCCTTTACTTACCTCATCCTTTGATTTTGCTTTTAAATGTCCTTATTTCTTCTGAGAAATACTCACTTCCTGTTCTTCTGTCTGTAACTCCACACAGTAATGCAAGGCTTTTTCCCTGGTGTGGAGAAAGCCTCTTGATGGGGGAGGGAGTGAGCAGGATGCCCACTAACACACAGCTCCTTTCTCTATCTGCAAAGTAGAGAGTGTCCTGGTCGCCCCTCCCCCTCAAGAGGTTTTCTCCCCCCCCCAGGTGTGTGAGGGGGAATATTGCACTGAGAGAGAATTACCATTACAAATGCCTTTAATTCACAGACCAAATGAGTTACCGAACCCTTCAAACAAACCTTAATAAATCCTCAACCGTACATGCGATCGATACAGCGACTTCACCGTATAAAAGACAAGACCCTTGTGAACGCATCGATATGAAATTTATGTTGATAAACTTAAAAATGTGGCCATGTCAGCGATTTAGAAAAGAGTATCTTTGTGTGTCTTACTAACAAATTTTAAAAGCGCGTTATAATGAAGGTCTATGGGGAAAAATTTGGAACTCTTGTCCTTTAGAAGCTCCAGCAATGAAAAGTAAAATGCGCATCACAAAACTGATCACATCGCCTGAAAGCAGACAAAAATACCTTCCATTTGATATATAAATTGTGTATGACAAGTAGATCTTGTGGGCGTGAGAGCAATTTGTTCCCCCTTTTTATAGATAATCCGAGTCTTTTCAAAACTCACACTCTAAAGGTCACATGACACACTCTAAGCCAGGTCCATAGACACGCAGTGTAATCGATAAAATTTTCTGAAAAAATCACTAAACGTAAATTGCTTTTTCACAAAAACTATAAAAGATTTCAATCTGAAAAGTCATAGCCGGATAGCTGAATATTTTGTGACCGTGGTAAAGTTTGTTTGGTGTCTGTCAGTGAAAGTATGAAGGAGGAGATACATTTTGAACGGCATGAGTTTTGAAGCAGGGAAAAGCATGTTATCATTGACTTCAATGTTAAAAAAAAGCGACTAAAAGCTTAATATTTTAAAAAGTATAAATAGCACAAAAAAACTTGAAGAAGTCCCATCGTTAGCTGAATGAGATGAACATTTTAAAAGTTGAATGGTCTCAATCGCTGAAAGTATGGCGAAGTTACGCAGAGCCAAAAAACGTACGGAATAAAATTAATAAGAACTAGAAAATGCATTTCCTGAGGAAAATACGTGGGAATGCTGAATAGCTGAATTGCTAAGCCCGCACAAATCCCATTCACCATAACCACTATACTATCTTTAGGACATACAAGCAGTGTTCCTTCAGTACTTCTAAAGCCTCTCTTTAATCATTAAAGGTGTTGTAAAGGTAAAATCATTTTCCTTAAATAACTTCCTTTACCTTTGTGCAGTCCTCCTTTACTTACCTCATCCTTTGATTTTGCTTTTAAATGTCCTCATTTCTTCTGAGAAATCCTCACTTCCTGTTCTTCTGTCTGTAACTCCACACAGTAATGCAAGGCTTTTTCCCTGGTGTGGAGAAAGCCTCTTGAGGGGGGAGGGGGTGAGCAGGACGCCCACTAACACACAGCTCCTTTCTCTATCTGCAAAGTACAGAGCGTCCTGACTTCCTGGTCGCCCCTCCCCCCTTAAGAGGTTTTCTCCCCTCCCCCCAGGTGTGTGAGGGGATAATTGCACTGAGGTAAAGGAAGCTATTTAGGGAAAGAATTACCATTACAAACGCTTTTTATCTACACACAAAATAAGTGAAATAACCCTTCAAACAAACCTTAATAAATCCACAACCGTACATGCGATCGATACAGCGACTTCACCGTATAAAAGACAAGACCCTTGTGAACGCATCAATATGAAATTTATGTTGATAAACTTAAAAATGTGGCCATGTCAGCGATTTAGAAAAGAGTATCTTTGTGTGTCTTACTAACAAATTTTAAAAGTCGGTTATAATGAAGGTCTATGGGGAAAAATTTGGAACTCTTGTCCTTTAGAAGCTCCAGCAACGAAAAGTAAAATGCGCATCACAAAACTGATCACATTGCCTGAAAGCAGACAAAAATACCTTCCATTTGATATATAAATTGTGTATGACAAGTAGATCTTGTGGGCGTGAGAGCAATTTGTTCCCCCTTTTTTATAGATAATACGATTCTTTTCAAAACTCACACTCTAAAGTTCACATGACTCACTCTAGCAGCCTTTCATAGACACGCAGTGTAATCGATAAACTTTTCTGAAAAAATCACTAAACGTAAATTGCTTTTTCACAAAAACTATAAAAGATTTCAATCTGAAAAGTCATAGCCGGATAGCTGAATATTTTGTGACCGTGGTAAAGTTTGTTTGGTGTCTGTCAGTGAAAGTATGAAGGAGGAGATACATTTTGAATCGGGTACGTTTTTAAGCAGGAATAAGCATGTTCTCATTGACTTCAATGTTAAAAAAAAGCGACTAAAAGCTTAATATTTTAAAAAGTATAAATAGCACAAAAAAACTTGAAGAAGTCCCATCGTTAGCTGAATGAGATGAACATTTTAAAAGTTGAATGGTCTCAATCGCTGAAAGTATGGCGAAGTTACGCAGAGCCAAAAAACGTACGGAATAATAAAATTAAAATTAAGAATAATAAAAAACGAATAACAATACTGGGAATGCTTATTAAAGCATTCCCACTAACTAGAAAATGCATTTCCTGAGGAAAATACGTGGGAATGCTGAATAGCTGAATTGCTAAGCCCGCTCAAATGCCATTCACCATAACCACTACACTATCTTTAGGACATACAAGCAGTGTTCCTTCAGTACTTATAAAGCCTCTCTGATCATTAAAGGTGTTGTAAAGGTAAAATAATTTTCCCTAAATAGCTTCCTTTACCTTAGTGCAGTCCTCCTTTACTTATCTCATCCTTTGATTTTGCTTTTAAATGTCCTTATTTCTTCTGAAAAACCCTCACTTCCTGTTCTTCTGTCTGTAACTCCACACAGTAGTGCAAGGCTTTTTCCCTGGTGTAAAGAAAGCCTCTTGAGGGGGTGAGCAGGACGCCCACTAACCCACAGCTCCTTTATCTGCAAAGTAGAGAGTGTCCTGGTCGCCCCTCCCCCCTCAAGAGGTTTTCTCCCCTCCCCCCGGGTGAGTGAGAGGGATAATTGCACTGAGGTAAAGGAAGCTATTTAGGGAAAGAATTACCATTACAAACGCTTTTTATCTACACACAAAATAAGTGAAATAACCCTTCAAACAAACCTTAATAAATCCACAACCGTACATGCGATCGATACAGCGACTTCACCGTATAAAAGACAAGACCCTTGTGAACGCATCGATATGAAATTTATGTTGATAAACTTAAAAATGTGGCCATGTCAGCGATTTAGAAAAGAGTGTCGTTGTGCATTTTATTGGCAAAAATTAAATGACGTTTATAATGAAGGTCTATGGGGAGAAATGTTGGAACTCTTGTCCTTTCGAAGCTCCAGCAACGAAAAGTAAAATGCGCATCACAAAACTGATCACATTGCCTGAAAGCAGACAAAAATACCTTCCATTTGATATATAAATTGTGTATGACAAGTAGATCTTGTGGGCGTGAGAGCAATTTGTTCCCCCTTTTTTATAGAAAATACGATTCTTTTCAAAACTCACACTCTAAAGGTCACATGACACACTCTAAGCCAGCTCCATAGACAAGCAGTGTAATCGATAACATTTTCTGAAAAAATCACTAAACGTAAATTGCTTTTTCACAAAAACTATAAAAGATTTCAATCTGAAAAGTCATAGCCGGATAGCTGAATATTTTGTGACCGTGGTAAAGTTTTTTTGGTGTCTGTCAGTGAAAGTATGAAGGAGGAGTTACATTTTGAATCACGTACGTTTTTAAGCAGGAATAAGCATGTTCTCATTGACTTCAATGTTAAAAAAAAGCGACTAAAAGCTTAATATTTTAAAAAATATAAATAACACAAAAAAACTTGAAGAAGTCCCATCGTTAGCTGAATGAGATGAACATTTTAAAAGTTGAATGGTCTCAATCGCTGAAAGTATGGCGAAGTTACGCAGAGCCAAAAAAAACGTACGGAATAAAATTAAAATTAATAAGAATAATAAAAAACGAATAACAATACTGGGAATGCTTATTAAAGCATTCCCACTAATAATAAAAAACAAATAACAATACTGGGAATGCTTATTAAAGCATTCCCACTAACTAGAAAATGCATTTCCTGAGGAAAATACGTGGGAATGCTGAATAGCTGAATTGCTAAGTCCGCACAAATCCCATTCACCATAACCACTATACTATCTTTAGGACATACAAGCAGTGTTCCTTCAGTACTTATAAAGCCTCTCTTTAATCATTAAAGGTGTTGTAAAGGTAAAATAATTTTCCCTAAATAACTTCCTTTACCTTTGTGCAGTCCTCCTTTACTTACCTCATCCTTTGATTTTGATTTTAAATGTTGTGACGGTATGCGAGGTGAGATACTTGACCATAGATATATTTCACCACGCATACGTTCTATTTTGAGAAGCTGAACCGGAATCCGGGCCGGGTTTTACGGCCTCTTGTGTTCCGGTCCGGATATTTGGGTCCACTGGAGTTCAATGTCAGGTGGACCTTAAAAACAACCAGGAAGAGATCAGACGGGAGCTCTCTGGTTTTGGGACACTGAGGAGGGAACCTGAGTGTGAGGAGCTCTCTAAAGACATTGCAAGAAAAAGGTTTGCGTTATAAAACAAAAGACCGCGCTAAGAAACCCCCTCCCCCCAAAAGGACTACAGGCTGCAGCAAGCGTGTGATAAACAGGAAACAATGGGATATAAAAAGCCGCGCGGCTTTTTATATCCCAAAAGGTTTGCGTTGTTGTTTATTTTGTGGGTGGTGGGGACCAGCCCCACATTGTATAGATAGGAGACCCTATCGAAGTTAAGACCAATGTAAGGAGCATTCTTCCCACTGACCACCAATGTAAGGGACATTCTTCCCACTGACCCCCAATGTAAGGGACATTCTTCCCACTGACCACCAATGTAAGGGACATTCTTCCCACTGACCACCAATGTAAGGGACATTCTTCCCACTGACCACCAATGTAAGGGACATTCTTCCCACTGACCACCAATGTAAGGGACATTCTTCCCACTGACCACCAATGTAAGGGACATTCTTCCCACTGACCACCAATGTAAGGGACATTCTTTCCACTGACCACCAATGTAAGGGACATTCTTCCCACTGAATACCAATGTAAGGGACATTCTTCCCACTGAATTCCAATATAGGGAACATTCTTCCCACTGACCACCAATGTAAGGGACTTTCTTCCCACTGAATTCCAATATAAGGAACATTCTTCCCACTGACCACCAATGTAATGCACATTATTCCCACTGACCACCAATGTAAGGCACATTATTCCCACTGACCACCAATGTAAGGGACATTCTTCTCAATGATCACCAATGTAAAGGGACATTCTTCTCACTGACAACCAATGTAAGGGACATTATTCTCACTGACCACCAATGTAAGGGACATTATTCTCACTGACCACCAATGTAAGGGACATTCTTCCCACTGACCACCAATGTAAGGGACATTCTTCCCACTGATCACCAATGTAAGGGACATTCTTCCCACTGATCACCAATGTAAGGAATATTCTTCTCACTGACCACCAATGTAAGGGACATTTTTCTCACTGACCATCAATGTAAGGGACATTCTTCCCACTGATCACCAATGCAAGGGAGATTCGTCTCTCTGACCACCAATGCAAGGAACATTCTTCTCACTGATCACCAATGCAAGGGAGATTCGTCTCTCTGACCACCAATGTAAGGGACATTCTTCTCACTGATCACCAATGCAAGGGACATTCTTCTCACTGATCACCAATGTAAGGCACATTCTCCCTACTGACCACCAATGTAAGGGACATTCTTCTCACTGATCACCAATGCAAGGGACATTCTTCCCACTGACCACCAATGTAAGGGGCATTCTTCCCACTGACCACCAATGCAAGGGACATTCTTCTCACTGATCACCAATGCAAGGGACATTCTTCTCACTGATCACCAATGCAAGGGACATTCTTCTCACTGACCACATATGTAAGGGACATTCTTCTCACTGACCACCAATGTAAGGGACATTCTTCCCACTGATCACCAATGTAAAGAGACATTCTTCCCACTGACCACCAATGTAAGGGACATTCTTCCCACTGACCACCAATGTAAGGGACATTCTTCCCACTGACCACCAATGTAAGGGACATTCTTCCCACTGACCACCAATGTAAGGGACATTCTTCCCACTGACCACCAATGTAAGGGACATTCTTCCCACTGACCACCAATGTAAGGGACATTCTTCCCACTGACCACCAATGTAAGGGACATTCTTCCCACTGACCACCAATTTAAGGAACATCCGTCCCACTGACCACCAATGTTAGGAGCATTCGTCCCACTGACCACCAATGTAAGGGAGATTCTTCTCACTGACCACCAATGTAAGGGAGATTCTTCCCACTGACCACCAATGTAAGGAACATTCTTCCCACTGACCACCAATGTAAGGGAAATTCTTCTCACTGACCACCAATGTAAGGGACATTCTTCCCACTGATCACCAATGTAAGGAATATTCTTCTCACTGACCACCAATGTAAGGGACATTTTTCTCACTGACCACCAACGTAAGGGACATTCTTCCCACCGATCACCAATGCAAGGGAGATTCTTCTCTCTGACCACCAATGCAAGGGACATTCTTCTCACTGATCACCAATGCAAGGGACATTCTTCTCACTGATCACCAATGTAAGGGACATTCTCCCTACTGACCACCAATGTAAGGGACATTCTTCTCACTGATCACCAATGCAAGGGACATTCTTCCCACTGACCACCAATGTAAGGGGCATTCTTCCCACTGACCACCAATGCAAGGGACATTCTTCTCACTGATCACCAATGCAAGGGACATTCTTCTCACTGACCACCAATGCAAGGGACATTCTTCTCACTGATCACCAATGCAAGGGACATTCTTCTCACTGACCACATATGTAAGGGACATTCTTCCCACTGATCACCAATGTAAGGGACATTCTTCCCACTGACCACCAATGTAAGGGACATTCTTCTCACTGATCACCAATGCAAGGGACATTCTTCTCACTGACCACATATGTAAGGGACATTCTTCTCACTGATCACCAATGTAAGGGACATTCTCCCTACTGACCACCAATGTAAGGGACATTCTTCTCACTGATCACCAATGCAAGGGACATTCTTCCCACTGACCACCAATGTAAGGGACATTCTTCCCACTGACCACCAATGTAAGGAACATCCGTCCCACTGACCACCAATGTTAGGAGCATTCGTCCCACTGACCACCAATGTAAGGGACATTCTTCTCACTGATCACCAATGCAAGGGACATTCTTCTCACTGACCACATATGTAAGGGACATTCTTCCCACTGACCACCAATGTAAGGGACATTCTTCCCACTGACCACCAATGTAAGGGACATTCTTCCCACTGACCCCCAATGTAAGGGACATTCTTCCCACTGAATACCAATGTAAGGGACATTCTTCCCACTGAATTCCAATATAAGGAACATTCTTCCCACTGACCACCAATGTAAGGGACTTTCTTCCCACTGAATTCCAATATGAGGAACATTATTCCCACTGATCACCAATGCAAGGGACATTCTTCCCACTGACCACCAATGTAAGGGACATTCTTCTCACTGATCACCAATGCAAGGGACATTCTTCTCACTGACCACATATGTAAGGGACATTCTTCTCACTGATCACCAATGTAAGGGACATTCTTCCCACAGATCACCAATGTAAGATACATTCTTCCCACTGATCTACAATGTAAGGGACATTCTTCCCACTGACCACCAATGTAAGGGACATTCTTCCCACTGACCACCAATGTAAGGGACATTCTTCCCACTGACCACCAATGTAAGGGACATTCTTCCCACTGATCACCAATGCAAGGGAGATTCTTCTCTCTGACCACCAATGCAAGGGACATTCTTCTCACTGATCACCAATGCAAGGGACATTCTTCTCACTGATCACCAATGTAAGGGACATTCTCCCTACTGACCACCAATGTAAGGGACATTCTTCTCACTGATCACCAATGCAAGGGACATTCTTCCCACTGACCACCAATGTAAGGGGCATTCTTCCCACTGACCACCAATGCAAGGGACATTCTTCTCACTGATCACCAATGCAAGGGACATTCTTCTCACTGACCACCAATGCAAGGGACATTCTTCTCACTGATCACCAATGCAAGGGACATTCTTCTCACTGACCACATATGTAAGGGACATTCTTCCCACTGATCACCAATGTAAGGGACATTCTTCCCACTGACCACCAATGTAAGGGACATTCTTCCCACTGACCACCAATGTAAGGTACATTCTTCCCACTGACCACCAATGTAAGGGACATTCTTCCCACTGACCACCAATGTAAGGAACATCCGTCCCACTGACCACCAATGTTAGGAGCATTCGTCCCACTGACCACCAATGTAAGGGAGATTCTTCTCACTGACCACCAATGTAAGGGAGATCCTTCCCACTGACCACCAATGTAAGGGACATTCTTCCCACTAATCACTAATGTAAGGGACATTCTTCTCACTGACCACCAATGTAAGGGACATTCTTCCCACTGATCACCAATGTAAAGGGACATTCTTCCCACTGACCACCAATGTAAGGGACATTCTTCCCACTGACCACCAATGTAAGGGACATTCTTCCCACTGACCACCAATGTAAGGGACATTATTCCCACTGACCACCAATGTAAGGGACATTCTTCCCACTGACCACCAATGTAAGGGACATTCTTCCCACTGACCACCAATGTAAGGAACATCCGTCCCACTGACCACCAATGTTAGGAGCATTCGTCCCACTGACCACCAATGTAAGGGAGATTCTTCTCACTGACCACCAATGTAAGGGAGATCCTTCCCACTGACCACCAATGTAAGGGACATTCTTCCCACTAATCACTAATGTAAGGGACATTCTTCTCACTGACCACAAATGTAAGAGACATTCTTCCCACTGATCACCAATGTAAGGGACATTCTTCCCACAGATCACCAATGTAAGATACATTCTTCCCACTGATCTCCAATGTAAGGGACATTCTTCCCACTGACCACCAATGTAAGGGACATTCTTCCCACTGACCACCAATGTAAGGGACATTCTTCCCACTGACCACCAATGTTAGGAGCATTCGTCCCACTGACCACCAATGTAAGGGAGATTCTTCTCACTGACCACCAATGTAAGGGAGATCCTTCCCACTGACCACCAATGTAAGGGACATTCTTCCCACTAATCACTAATGTAAGGGACATTCTTCTCACTGACCACCAATGTAAGGGACATTCTTCCCACTGACCACCAATGTAAGGGACATTCTTCCCACTGACCACCAATGTAAGGGACATTCTTCCCACTGACCACCAATGTAAGGGACATTCTTCCCACTGACCACCAATGTAAGGAACATCCGTCCCACTGACCACCAATGTTAGGAGCATTCGTCCCACTGACCACCAATGTAAGGGAGATTCTTCTCACTGACCACCAATGTAAGGGAGATTCTTCCCACTGACCACCAATGTAAGGAACATTCTTCCCACTGACCACCAATGTAAGGAGCATTCTTCCCACTGACCACCAATGTAAGGGAAATTCTTCTCACTGACCACCAATGTAAGGGACATTCTTCCCACTGATTATGTGTTTCATATTTTTTTTTTACTTTTTTTAGTCCTTTAAAGTAGTTACTGAGGTAGAATAGAATATGGACTGAGAGAAGTTTAATAGATCCAGAAGGAAGGCTGAGGAGAATCCAAAGGCGAGTCCAGACCTGACCTTATATGACTGCCCAGTGACAGGAGAGGTGGTGTGGAGAAAGCCTCTTGAGGGGGGAGGGGGTGAGCAGGACGCCCACTAACACACAGCTCCTTTCTCTTATCTGCAAGTAGAAAGTGTCCTGGTCGCCCCTCCCCCCTCAAGAGGTTTTCTCCCCTCCCCCCTCAAGACGTTTTCTCCCCTCCCCCCGGGTGAGTGAGAGGGATAATTGCACTGAGGTGAAGGAAGCTATTTAGGGAAAGAATTACCATGACAAACACCTGTATTCACAGACCAAATGAGTTACCTAACCCTTCAAACAAACCTTAATAAATCCACAACCGTACATGCGATCGATACAGCGACTTCACCGTATAAAAGACAAGACCCTTGTGAACGCATCGATATGAAATTTATGTTGATAAACTTAAAAATGTGGCCATGTCAGCGATTTAGAAAAGAGTATCTTTGTGTGTCTTACTAACAAATTTTAAAAGTGCGTTATAATGAAGGTCTATGGGGAAAAATTTGGAACTCTTGTCCTTTAGAAGCTCCAGCAACGAAAAGTAAAATGCGCATCACAAAACTGATCACATCGCCTGAAAGCAGACAAAAATACCTTCCATTTGATATATAAATTGTGTATGACAAGTAGATCTTGTGGGCGTGAGAGCAATTTGTTCCCCCTTTTTTATAGATAATACGATTCTTTTCAAAACTCACACTCTAAAGGTCACATGACTCACTCTGAGCCATGTCCATAGGAAGACTGTTTAATCGATAAAATTTTCTGAAAGAATCACTAAACGTAAATTGCTTTTTCACAAAAACTATAAAAGATTTCAATCTGAAAAGTCATAGCCGGATAGCTGAATATTTTGTGACCGTGGTAAAGTTTGTTTGGTGTCTGTCAGTGAAAGTATGAAGGAGGAGATACATTTTGTACGGCATGAGATTTGAAGCAGGAAAAAGCATGTTCTCATTGACTTCAATGTTAAAAAAAAGCGACTAAAAGCTTAATATTTTAAAAAGTATAAATACTACATAAAAACTTGAAGAAGTCCCATCGTTAGCTGAATGAGATGAACATTTTAAAAGTTGAATGGTCTCAATCGCTGAAAGTATGGCGAAGTTACGCAGAGCCAAAAAACGTACGGAATAATAAGAATAATAAAAAACGAATAACAATACTGGGAATGCTTATTAAAGCATTCCCACTAACTAGAAAATGCATTTCCTGAGGAAAATACGTGGGAATGCTGAATAGCTGAATTGCTAAGCCCGCACAAATCCTATTCACCATAACCGCTATACTATCTTTAGGACATACAAGCAGTGTTCCTTCAGTACTTCTAAAGCCTCTCTTTAATCATTAAAGGTGTTGTAAAGGTAAAATCATTTTCCCTAAATAACTTCCTTTACCTTTGTGCAGTCCTCCTTTACTTACCTCATCCTTTGATTTTGCTTTTAAATGTCCTTATTTCTTCTGAGAAATCCTCACTTCCTGTTCTTCTGTCTGGAACTCCACACAGTAATGCAAGGCTTTTTCCCTGGTGTGGAGAAAGCCTCTTGAGGGGGGGTGAGCAGGACGCCCACTAACACACAGCTCCTTTCTCTATCTGCAAAGTACAGAGCGTCCTGACTTCCTGGTCGCCCCTCCCCCTCAAGAGGTTTTCTCCCCTCCCCCCGGGTGAGTGAGAGGGATAATTGCACTGAGGTAAAGGAAGCTATTTAGGGAAAGAATTACCATTACAAACGCTTTTTATCTACACACAAAATAAGTGAAATAACCCTTCAAACAAACCTTAATAAATCCACAACCGTACATGCGATCGATACAGCGACTTCACCGTATAAAAGACAAGACCCTTGTGAACGCATCGATATGAAATTTATGTTGATAAACTTAAAAATGTGGCCATGTCAGCGATTTAGAAAAGAGTATCTTTGTGTGTCTTACTAACAAATTTTAAAAGTGCGTTATAATGAAGGTCTATGGGGAAAAATTTGGAACTCTTGTCCTTTAGAAGCTCCAGCAACGAAAAGTAAAATGCGCATCACAAAACTGATCACATTGCCTGAAAGCAGACAAAAATACCTTCCATTTGATATATAAATTGTGTATGACAAGTAGATCTTGTGGGCGTGAGAGCAATTTGTTCCCCCTTTTTTATAGATAATACGATTCTTTTCAAAACTCACACTCTAAAGGTCACATGACACACTCTAAGCCAGCTCCATAGACACGCAGTGTAATCGATAACATTTTCTGAAAAAATCACTAAACGTAAATTGCTTTTTCACAAAAGCTATAAAAGATTTCAATCTGAAAAGTCATAGCCGGATAGCTGAATATTTTGTGACCGTGGTAAACTTTGTTTGGTGTCTGTCAGTGAAAGTATGAAGGAGGAGATACATTTTGAATCGGGTACGTTTTTAAGCAGGAATAAGCATGTTCTCATTGACTTCAATGTTAAAAAAAAGCGACTAAAAGCTTAATATTTTAAAAAGTATAAATAGCACAAAAAAACTTGAAGAAGTCCCATCGTTAGCTGAATGAGATGAACATTTTAAAAGTTGAATGGTCTCAATCGCTGAAAGTATGGCGAAGTTACGCAGAGCCAAAAAACGTACGGAATAATAAGAATAATAAAAAACGAATAACAATACTGGGAATGCTTATTAAAGCATTCCCACTAATAATAAAAAACGAATAACAATACTGGGAATGCTTATTAAAGCATTCCCACTAATAAAAAACGAATAACAATACTGGGAATGCTTATTAAAGCATTCCCACTAATAATAAAAAACGAATAACAATACTGGGAATGCTTATTAAAGCATTCCCACTAATAAAAAACGAATAACAATACTGGGAATGCTTATTAAAGCATTCCCACTAATAATAAAAAACGAATAACAATACTGGGAATGCTTATTAAAGCATTCCCACTAAAAAACGAATAACAATACTGGGAATGCTTATTAAAGCATTCCCACTAATAATAAAAAACGAATAACAATACTGGGAATGCTTATTAAAGCATTCCCACTAATAATAAGAATAACAATACTGGGAATGCTTATTAAAGCATTCCCACTAATAATAAGAATAATAAAAAACGAATAACAATACTGGGAATACTTATTAAAGCATTCCCACTAATAATAAGGATATATAATAAAATATACAACAATAAACAGACAGAATGATTAAATGAAAAAACAGACAAAACAAAGAATTTAAAATGTTTTTAAAAAAAAATGAAAAGAAAAAAATAAATCAATAAAAGAAAAAAGGGGGTTAAATTAAATTGCACTCTTATACAGGCACAGAAAGGGAAAGAAATAAAAAACAACACAAAAAAAAATTAGAACAGAAAAAAAAAGTGATCAAACATGCAGAAAAACGAGGGAGCAAGCACAGTTAACAGGTTTGAGATGAAGCTAAAGAAAGTGAGCACAATTAAAGCAGATGTTCCACAGTATAAGCACTTACCTTCTCTGGGACACACAAGTAGATGAATTAGCTGCTTGAGTAACACAAGTCCTTCCTTGCTTCTCTGCTGCTGCTGCTGCTGCTGTTGTTGTTGTCATTGCTGCTCTCTTTCTCTCTCTCTCTCTCTCTCTCTTTCTCGTCCTGCACTAGAAATCAAAACTAAGGGCTTTGTACCCTTATTGAACATGGCGCTGTAAACAGCACCTCTACTGAGAAAGTCTCACGATTCTTCCAAGATGGGGAGGCACAGACTCCTGGGGAGTAACACCCACTACATTCCCAGGAGTCTGTGCGGTGTAGGTGAGATTGCTATCACACCGCGGATCAGGAAACTGGCAGATTTACTAATCTGCCTAGCAACAAGGGTTCCAATGCATGAAAAAAAAATTGTTTTTCTTAAAGGACTAATGACATTTTTTTAGAAATAATGATGTAAAGTCATATTTGAGGGTGGAACTCCGCTTTAAGCATGAATGTATAAGTTAAGTACTCAAGGTTTGCCTGTGGTGGGAAAAAAAGGGGCCCTTGTCAAATCCCCATATAATATTTTGGGGGCCTGAGGAGGACCTAGTGTGGCGCATGTTTTTTCCATGTGTTGGAGAACCACATACTGAAGTCTGAAATATGTATCCCAAGGGGTGCATATTATATCTTGTTTATGTATTATTATGTCGTGAACAGGGTATATTTGGTTATTTGAACTAAAGAGTGCAAATTAGGGAAGGGGGGGGGGGGGGTAGTGTTAAGCCGTTAACAGGTGAAATGTTGGTTTTCTTGACCAATTCACAAGGCAAGGTAGTATACGGGATTATTTAGGGTTAAAGGTAATTTTAAAGGATTGAAAAGTATCCTTGATGCCATTTAAGTATTGTGGCAATAGTGACCTGAACCTTTCATTCTCTTAGAATAGAATTTAAGGAGGGGTGCAGTTTTTCTTTATGTACTATAAAGCTAAGAATGGATGACATGTGTTAAATCGATTTCTGACTGACCAGATTAGCAATTCCATTGTAACATCTCAGGTGTGACTGATATGGTAAATTAGTTTAACCTCACAGAGAGTTAGCAATGTTAAGAATTTCAAAATTCTATGGAGTATAAACTTTGTCGGGGTGATATTTTTTTGCTGAAGTGAGGATGTTGTAATTTGGGAATTTGGTTTTGCATTTAATCCCTTATGCCGCGTACACTAAAATCAATATCGTCATTTTAAATGATCATCTGTGGGCAAAACGCTGTTTTATGTCTTCAAAAAAACGGCCAAAAAAAATTTGAACATGCTTGAATTTTTTGTGTCGTTTTTCAAAATGTCATTTTTTGTGTCGTAAAAAGTGTGTGGGCAAAACGACGTTTAAAACAACATTTTTAAACCCGCGCATGCTCAGAAGCAAGTTATGAGACGGAGCTTCAATGGAACAGAGTCCTGTCGAACTTGGTGTACGTCACCACACTTTGCTAGAGCATTTTGGAAAAACGATGGTGTGTATGTAACGTCGTTTTGGAAAATGAAGTTTGAAAAACGTTGTTTTGTTTCGTCACATAAAACGTTTTTTTTTCACCACAAAAAGTGATCATGTGTATGGGGCATTATAGTGGGGATGGAGAGAGAGCAAGGAAGAAGAAAAAGCTTTTCCCATTGTGGGATGTTTAAACAATCTTAACCACTTAAGGACCGCCTCCTGCACATTTACGTTGGCAGAATGGCACGGCTGGGCACATCAACATATATATACGTTGATTTTAGTACTCAGCCGTGGGTCACGGGCGCGCGCCCGCGGCGCGCGCCCGTGACCCGGTCCGAAGCTCCAGGATCGGGAACGCGGGACTCGCGGACCCGATCGCCGCTGCAGTGCGGCGATCCGTCCCTGGAGCTGAAGAACGGGGAGAGCCGTGTTCCTGTTCCTGTTTTAGCCTGCTTAGTGTTCCGTTATCTGCGGTGTTTCTCCTACATGAAGCGGAGCTCTAGCCAGGCATGTCCGCATGCGCTCTGCTCTGTGTTATTTCTAAGAAGGTGGGCTCCTGAAATGTTGTGCCTGTATTAAATATGTTGAGAATAAAGGCAGTGAGTTCTCGTGTGGCAGAGATTTACTTCTGCTGGGATCTGACTCGGTCACTCCAATTTCAGTTTTGACAGTTTTTCTCCTATGCTTTATTGAAGCCAAGATAAAACTTCAGCTAGGAAAGCCAAGACCAAACTGCAGCTTGAAACCAACCTGGGAATTTACTTGAGATGGGGTGGGTGCATATTTCAGATGTAGGGATCGATCTATGGCTCAGACAGTATGTTATACCTGAAGGGTTCCACATGTACTGGCACTTTAAGGCTGGCTCCACCCAGGAGTGATGACAAGGGTCAAGGGGCATAGTAGCCATCTTAGGCCGCATACACACGATCAGACCGGTCCGATGGTGTGTACGGCCCATCGGACTGTTGTCCGGCGGACCAAAGTTTTAAAACCTGCTTCAAAATCTTTCCGGGGAACATCTGACACCTTGCCCATGGCCTGCTCCATTTAATGCGCCAACACCGATCCACATAAGACAGAACTTGTTCGGTTCCTTCTTAGGCACCACCCCCAACGGAGATACCACCAGGTTTGGCAGTGGCGGGACAGTGAACAGCCCCCCCATGCGACCCAGCGACACCTCCTTTCGCCAACTTGTTCCCCACCACCCCTGGGTAAAGCAGAGCCGATTTCTAATTCCGCGCAACCGGCGGTACCACTGCCAATGAACAAGGAATCTGAAATCTGTTCTGAAAACCCGCTGCCAGCAGCATTGCCACTGCCGTATCAGGGTATCTACTTAGAAAAGGCTGCATCCTTTCCCCCCATCACCAGAGCCGTCCCTCTTCTGAGCAGCGTCGGCAGCACCTTTTCCCTTTTAAAACACTTTGACCGGGGTGGGATCCCCCACACCCTGAACACTCATGCTTGAATTTGCATGACTCCCCGAACTTACAGGAGTTCTTGATGAACTGCCAGCACACCCCCTATTTTTTTCCTGGCCGAAGATCCTGACGAACTCGCACCCCCAGCCCCCCCTTGAAAAGGCTGCACCAGAGTTCTTGCTGACGCCATGAGCCGCATCCATAAGCCGATGTCCTTATGGTCCCAGCGCATAGAGGGCCTCACCGCCCTCCGCTGCCTAAACTGCTGATCATATCTCAACCACGCCGAACCCCCATACACTCTGTGGGCCGCCCGATCGCATCCATATAGCAAAACAACGCCGAACAATGTTCAGTGTTCTTTTCCCCTATGACGCTTGCCATGATGGTGAAGGCCTGAAGCCAGTTCATGAATCAGCCGATACCGCCTTTTCTCCTCGTCCTCCTTTTCGCCGCATCCACAATACGTACCAGGTCAGACTTCCCTGCCGCCTCCTCCTGCCTTCTCAGACTCAGCCCCCGCCAGGACCGGCACCAATGGAAGCGAGGGCGCAATCACCCTCCCGTCACCTGCCAAACCCTGCCCCGCAGACACCCGGCCTACCAAATCCCAAAGGCCCCCCAGAAAATCCCACAGCAGCATATCCCCAGGTCCAGCAGCTGCCACCGCCGGCGGAGGTGCGGGTGCCCCCCGCCACCCCCCCTCTTGCAACACCCAACAAATCACACAAAGCATCAGACAGTGAAGCATTAGAACGTGAAGTAGACTTACCAGGCCGACCAGGCCCCGTCCCCACTGCCGTTGTGTGGATCTCTATCACTGCCTCCCGCAACATCACCTCCTCTTCTCCCCCGACAGTTCACCTTCGGATCCGTCCTCCCCGACTGGGATTGGTGGCGCCGTCAGCCCCCCAGGTGAAGCGAACCTGGAGGCCTCTCTCCGAACAGGCCGGCCCACACCTGCTTCGCCACCCCTCAGTGTTGCACCTCCTGGGATTGTCCTCCCCGCGACCTCCGCCATCTTTGGTCCCACCAGTCTGGTCTGATTAGCCACGCCCACTGGTGGAACCGCTGGCGCCACGTGTAGAGGGCCCCGCGGCCATGCTGGTGTGTTCTTCCTGTGGAGCACCCCCCTGTGCACGATTCTACCGACCCCGATCGGGAGGGAATGTCCTCCATCTCCCCGCAAATTGAACTTGGGGAAGCGGCACCTGACCGGCCCGTGGCCCCACCCCTTAAACTCAGCCACCTCCCCTCAGCCCTTTCCTGTTACCTTTCCATCCCCCAGTAAATTAACCCCTGTGTGTCATGCACACACTGTCATGCCTGCCCCCCCCCCCCCACTATTGTATTTCTTATATTTTGCTCCGGGCCTCACTGTTAGTGGACTAATGGATTCTATTAACAGTACAACTGTAAGAGCATACTCTATTTTTTACAAAAGGGCTTGTAGCAATGGGCTTTTGTTTTCTTCAAGCAGATTTTGCAATGGGAATGCAAAACCAGCTTCAAGCAGGTCAAGTGCATCTGTTAAATTCTGGGTGATCTCAAAAGTATCTCAAACTCTTTTCATTCATACAAGGCCTAATCCATATGTTTTATTTTTTTCTTCTTCTTTTCACTTTTCTTGTCTGTATTTAAATATATAGACTCATATGGGCAGTCTCGTATTTCAGAATGTCTGGTTTTGACAGGCTGCTGCAATGAGCTGTATGTTTCCCTGTTCTTCCTTGAACTCAAAAAAGCCAGGTTGTTTTTCTCTGTTTTAAAAGATAAGTTAACCTTTAAAATAAATGCCTATTTTTTTGCATATGTAAGTCACGTACCAGGGTGGGCTCTCCAAGATACAGCGAATTCACGAACGAGAAAAACAACTTTGACACCAACTTTTGTGAAACAGTTCTTTTCTTTTACTGTAACAAGGTATTAAACCGAAACCCCAAAATGAACACAGCAATAAGGTTACATACACCCAGCCGTAGCTGAGAACCCCTGTGCTGCACAGCAAGATGCCACCGGGTGGATACCGAGGCAATTTGCCTATTGGATGATACAACTAGGACTGTCCCTTCTTACCTTTTATTACCCTTATAAGAACGCGAACGATTGTGTATATGCTTAGTTTCGGAGTCATCTGCGGTACAGCACAGCAGCTTACAAACTTATCACTTCTATGCAATATTTACCCCCCTTCCTTTTACATAACCGGTATGATAACACGTGTGTAAGTTTTTCTTCCTTAGTGAAGACACTAAACAGGTTTGTAGTTTGGAAGATTGCTCTCCGTATGCAATGTCTCTTTAGGAAGCAGGATCCTTAAACTGATGGTAGCAGCACTTTTGGCCTGATACACTGTAATGACCCTGACTAACTAACTACAGGCCTAATCTTTAGGCGCCAAACAGCACTAGGTGGTGCGCGCACGATATTATTGATCCGGGTCTTGAACTGTAGTCGATGATGTCTTCCAACCGATTAACGAAAAGTCCATTCAGCAACCATGAGGTACTGCAGGTGAGGTAGTTTGCCGTGTCTCAACTCCTATCAGCCTTCCTGAAATCCCTTTTTCCTCCGGACAGGCTCTGTACTGGACCATGATTACTCCGCTGCCGTTCCTGAAGCTCTAGGTTGTACGGTTCCCCCTGGATGCGACCAGATTTAATTTTTACACAGTACCACAAAACATGTCTGCTCCACCTACTTCCTGATTCTCCTTCTCTTTCCCAGCTCCACCTCCTCTTCAAAATGAAAAAATAACTTGCAGTCTGTCAGCAGTGTGTAGAAACAGTGGCCTCTTGCGGTCAAAACTCAGAATGGCAATTATACACAAAGAGTGAACAATAAAACTCAGAATGGCAATTATACACAAAGAGTGAACAATAAAACTCGGAATGGTAATTATACACAAAGAGTGAACAAAGGGATCTGCTTCACAATCTCACACATACGCATATATTGGACCTATTATTTTTCTTGTAATAGTCTGCACAACTGTGGCATTACACCCATTATCTGCTGATTGTGGGTGCAATGCTCTACAGGTCGGTCTGTCTGTCTCTGGCTGTACTTCCGTTATGGCCAGACAGTTACACTGTGACAGGAAGCATGAGTAAACTACCACTGAGCTCAACATCACCGTGGTTGTTCATCAAGAACTACAAACTAACAGCCGCAAAGGCTGTCGGACCTTGTAGTTTTCCCATTCACAGAACACTGAATGAATGAAGCGGGTGGAGCCCTGCATGGTCACATTTTTGTGTGACATCTAGCAGGGGGGAAAAGATCCCTTGCTACCTGTTAGAACAAAAGGGGGTTGTGCTTCTGTTACATGTTACACCCCAAAATGTTATGGGGTGTAACATGTTACAAAAGGTGAATGTATCCTTTAAGCAAAACCACCTGTGTGTCTTACATAGCTTTTTGTACTCTCACAACAGGTGAGAGTGATTATAGAACAAAAGGGTTTTGCTTTTAGCAGAATGTGACCCCTGATAGAGACTGAATTGACTTCCTCTGGTGCATCAAAAGGCATGAAAATATTACAGGTTTTTAGGAAGAAACTACATTCTGCGTAAGCCTGAGAAAGACCATTTGTATTGCAGTGGTCAACTCCCTGTAGAAATTTGTAACCCTTCCTACTGAGTCTGAGCTAGAGTTTACCAAATGTGGCTAAACTTGTGCTCCCTGCTAATTGGATAGCTGTGGCTCCTATTTCTCGTTGGCCTCTTCCAGGTGCTGGTGTTTGGCTATCTTGATTGGCAGGTGTTGGGTGACTTAACTCATGCACTGGAATTAAAGTGGAAATTTTAAGGGGGGGGGGGATGTTGAAAGACAGGATTTTTTTTTATTGGTTATTGTAACGGTCACCACCGCTTACGACCTTCCATCCAACCACGACAAGCTTATCTGACACACTCCGACAATACTGCATACACGATCCATATCAATTCCCAGAAAAAGACGAGACAGAGCTCCGTACTTGCTTCCAAAGATATGAACTTTAATGGTATTTTCTCAGCTTCTTATACAGTTTACAAGCATATGGCAGTAATCACAGGACAATACAATCTCCACCCCCCTTCACACCATGGTGGCTTCAATCACATTCTAAAAAGCATTCAGGTAAGCTAATTATGTAGACACGTCGGCACCGCATCATCAATAGAGTTAACTCAGAGAGAATGACATTCCTCTAGACCAAGGGTAGGCAACCTCGGCTCTCCAGCTGTTGTGAAACTACAAGTCCCAGGAGACAGTGCAAAACCCTGACCATCATAGGCATGACTCCTTGAAGCAGAGGCATGATGGGATTTGTAGTTTCACCCCAGCTGGAGAGCCGAGGTTGCCTACCACTGCTGTAGACAATGACATGCTAATTCAGTACATCTAAATGGAGAATTTAACACATTGTTTTAGACACAATGAATCCCACAATCAAAAGGTCGTTCAGGCCCTGATGCAATTAACACCTTTCAAAAGCATGTGTGCCCATATTGAATACGCAACAGCTTGTAATATCTCAAAACATCCACTTTGTAATATTCCAGTCCTGCAATATGAATTATTATTAATGTCCCATCTCATGTAATTATGAATTATGATTCTTTGTCACCCTATGGCCCTAGTGGACATAAGGTGACCCTAGACATAGGAGTATCTCAGTCTGTCAGGGGTCATTCCGTTACAGTTATGTATAAAGTAACAACAAAAACGGTTGTTCGCCACTCAGGGCTCAATACAATACACACACAAAAAAAAAAAAAAAACAGTACAACAATTGGGAGGTAAAAGCATGTCACAACTTTAGGTATCTAAAGAGGTAAGGATTAGGTCTGCAAAGGACAATAGTTCACCCCTCTAGTAGTATCCCGTAATGTTTTAATCCTTTTGGTTGCTCATATAATGGGATCTGTGATAGGAATTGAGAGAGATGGGGGTTCATCCACAGCGGGGAGGCCTGGTAAGAAGGGACATGGAAAAATAGATTGTATGCAGAGCCATTTTCCCTTGTGCTAAATTAGCACACATTTCGTCTTAATGTTATAATGCATCTTAACCACTTAAGACCCGGACCAAAATGCAGCTAAAAGACCTTGCCCCTTTTTGCGATTCGGCACTGCGTCGCTTTAACTGACAATTGTGCGGTCGTGCGATGTGTCTCCCGAACAAAATTGTTTTCCCCACAAATAAAGCTTTCATTTGGTGGTATTTGTTCACCTCTAAACTTTCCTCAGTTTAGGCGGATACATATTTTTTTACCTATTTTTGGTAAAAAAAAAATCGCAATAAGCGTTTATCGGTTGGTTTGCGCAATATTTATAGCGTTTACAAAATAGGGGATAATTCTATTGCATTTTTATAATGGCGGCGATCAGCGATTTTTTTCATGACTGTGACATTATGGCGGACACTTCGGACAATTTTGACACATTTGTGGGACAATTGTCATTTTCACAACAAAAAATGCATTTAAATTGCATTGTTTACTGTAGAAATGACAGTTGCAATTTTGGAGTTAACCACAAGGGGGCGCTGAAGGGGTTATGTGTTCCCTAATGTGTGTTTACAACTGTAGGGGGGGTGTGGCTGTAGGTGTGACGTCATCGATTGCGCCACCCCTTATAAAAAGGATGACGTGATCGATGCTGCCGCCACAGTGAAGAACAGGTAAGCCGTGTTTACACACGGCTCTCCCCGTTCTTCAGCTTTGGGGACCGATCGCCGCACTCCAGCGGTGATCAGGTCCGCGAATCCCGGGTTCGGACCGGGTCATGGGAAGGAACCGCGGGCGCGCTCCTGAGAAACACAGCTGGGTACTAACACAGCACATACCTGTACGTGCTTGTGCCCAGCCGTGCCATTCTGTCGACGTAAATTTGCAGGAGGCGGTCCTTAAGTGGTTAAGCTAAAAGTCCACTCACCAATTGTTTTCAATTTCCCATTCATTCAAGTCAAGAGACAACACCAGACCATTCTCTTCTCAGCATGACTGACTGCCGAGCCCCTCACTGGCTCCTTTTATTATCACAAAACATCTCACAAACAGGAAATGATGGCTGCATCAGCCCCCTCCACACAGGATCTGACCATATAAGCAGCCCTCAAAATTTACATTTGCCTACTAGCATTTGGCGAGTGGATTTAAGCTGGGGGCGAGTGATGACAGGGATGCATGACCAATCTGTGCCTACACTTAGAGTCCCGATGAGATTGGTGGCCGAAGAGGAAAGGTGCATGCTCAGGAAAAGTAGTTTGGTGAGCCACGCACAGGAAGTAATAAGTGGGGTGGAGGATTGCGAAAATTACCACTCTGGTGCAGCGCTCACTGAAAGTTGCCCTGACATGAGAGCGGCAGTCTGCCCCAGTCAGCTCTTTAAAGCGGGTTTCAGGAGAACACTGGGAGACACTATGACAATACGTATTAAATACATCTTCATAAAATTTCCACGACAAGAGGAGTCAGAGGCAGGCTTCAGCATTGATTGAATACAGCCCCACACTTTGCATGTGGCTCCCATTGTTACCGTCAGTGGAAAATTAATCTTCAAACCTGTATGCCAGCCTTTCTCAACCTTTTTAACACAGAGGAACCCCTGAAATAGTTCTCTAGACTTGGGGGAACCCCTGTGAAAAATGTTAAATCTACAACTTGTACATTAGTGTAATGGTCAGTAAGAAGAATGCTCCTTACACTTGTGGTCATTGGGAAAAATTACCGCCTTAAAGATAGCTAAAAAGATCAATAGTGTCAGTGGGAACTTATCTGAGAGGCAAAAATTACCCAATGCTGAAGGAACCCCTAGCAACCTCTGGAGGAACCCTAGTTGAGAATCACTGTTCTATGCAAAAGAAGGAGCAGTCTTTCATAAGAGCCCAACACTACTGCCTCTAACACAGTGGTAGAGTCCCCATCATACCCAAGAAGTCATCTATGTGCAAAAACTGCCAAAAAATGTTTACTGGTCAGGGAGCGCTAAAGCCCCTTATCTCCAAGGTTCCTGTAGGGGCCCTAAGCCCAATTCTAGGAGGAAAAGTCTCCCACATGGATGAGCTGAAAAGGCCGTGCACCCTACGAAAAACAAAACATGGAACCCAAACAGGAATTGCAGAGAAAGTAAAGAAATACGGGAAGGACCTTTTTATTTTGAGGGGTTGAAACCCCCGACAATGGAAGGTTCTTCCAGCCCTCAGTCTTCCTTTTAAGAAGGTTCGGTAGCGGTTGCAGGCTCGGTGTGTAATAGTCAATGACTCTTGCCGATACTCTGACCATGATATATGAACTGGGAAACCCACTGTAACTGCATTGTAGCGTGTATAGCGGCCTCCATGCCAGGGTCTAATGAAAGTATGATAGATTTGTCCCAATTCACTCGTAGACCTAAGAAAACCATGAATGTATCCAAAATACGGAACAGAGGGACAGACATGGATCTTTCAAAAACAATTAGTTGTCTGCATGAAGCAGACTTCCAATTATTATTCTTATTATACAGGATTAATATAGCGCCAACAGTTTGCCCAGCGCTTTACAAAATCAGGGGGTGTAGTGTAGTGCCAAAAGTCTGTAACGAACACAAACAATTTGCTAAAAGTTCGGGTTTGGGTCCGGTGTTCGGCAATGTAATGGCGGGCTGCAGGGCAGCCAATCACCATTTGTTTTACCACTGTGACTAAGAAGCCATCACAGCCATGCCTACTTATGGCATGGCTGTGATTGGCCAGTGCAGCATGTGACCCAGACTCTATATAAGCTAGAGGGACATAGCACAGCTTGTCACTCTGCTTTAGATAGGGTAGGGAAAGGCTGCTGCTGATCTAATCTGAGGGAGAGAATTAACTAAGGGAAAGGGCTGCAAATGGCAGGAAAATGTTGGTAAGAGCATGGCAATTACTCTGAAAAAAAATGTGGATCAGGAAATAACTTAAAATTACATAACAATTTAAATAACTTAAAAAAATAAAATAATAATCTTGACCTAGGAGGACGAGGTTCATATGGAGTAGGAGGTTGTGGTGGCGGTGGAGGAGGACAAGGTAGTCAACACAGCAGGTTTTGGTTTTTAATTGATTTATTTTTAAAATTAGGGTACACCCCAAAACTTTTTAGAGACATTTTAGTAGTCAAAAATTTGGGTCCCATTGACTTCAATGGGGTTCGGATAAAGTTTGGGTCCCGAACCCGGACTTTTTTCCGAAGTTTGGCCGAACCCGAACATTCAGGTGTCCGCTCAACTCTACCCAGTAGCCATCCTAGTATATTTGGTATTTATTTAATTTGTGGTGTTTCTTTTTTTTTTTTTTATGCTTAGAAAATGTAGTTTTCCTTTACATTTAAGTACATTTTTAACTTAAGACGCATTTTTATAAGATTTATTTCTTCGTTGGTTCATACAAACTATTATTGAAAATTGTGTTTAATGCACCAAGAAAAATGAAACTAAATACAATATATTTAACAGATTTTCTTCTTAATAGACTAGCATCATACAAAAAGTTTAATGTTCTTTATTTCTAAGAAAGCCTATTTTTGTATTGAGATCGGGTCTGAACAGAATTATGTAACATTTTGGGAAAAATATACAGCCAAGCAGTCCAGAACTTGATGCCATTATAGCAAAAATCTCCACAGCCACCATGTCTTTCCCTTTAGTGCTCAGATAGGCCGGGATCATGGCAATCCAGACACTGCAGAACACCAGCATGCTGAAGGTGATGTATTTGGCCTCATTAAAATTGTCCGGTAATGTCCTGGCTAAAAAAGCTATAATGAAACTCACAGCTGCCAGAAGCCCCATATATCCCAGGACAGAGTAGAAGCCGAAAACGGAACCCTCATTACACTGAATGATGATCTTTCCCTGATAAGAGTGAGTGTCCCGATCCTGGAAGGGAGGAGAAATAGATAACCAAGTGACACAGATTATTACTTGGACCAGTGAACACACCAACATTATAGAAATGGGAAATCTGGCTCCCATCCATTTTTTCCAAGAACTTCCAGGTTTGGTGATTTTGAAAGCAATACACACCATGATACTTTTGGCAAGTAGAGAAGAGACAGCAACTGAGAAGACAACACCAAAAGAGGTTACACGCAGCATGCAGGTCACATCTACTGGACGTCCGAGGAACAAGAAGACACAGAGGAAGCTCAGCATGATGGAGACCAGGAGAAGATAGCTCAGGTTCCGGTTATTAGCTTTAACAATGGGGGTGTCCTGGTAATGTATAAATATCCCCAATATTAAACCAGTCAGAAGACAACAGAGGATGGAGACAGATGAAAATACTGCAACAATGTTATCATCAGTGTAGGAGAGAAATTCCACCAATTTGGGAACACAACGATCCTTCTTCTGATTTGGCCATTCATCATCAGGACATTTCATGCAGTTTTCACTGTCTGCAGGAAGGAAAATACAAACACAAAGAGCATCTGTGTCAATGTTTATAAAGAGACCCTGTCACCACACATCACATTTATTTGTAAACGTTGGCAGTGGTAGATGGTGCAATCTACTGTACTTTCAATCTGCAACAAAGATTTTTTAAAGCAGTATTGGACTTACAAAGAAATCTACTATATTGCAGCTTACTGATCCTTTAATGTGGCTGCATTTGTTTTCCATTACTTTTATTTGATGGTCAGTACAGAAACAAAGTTCATGTCTTATGGTGTCTCCACTCAACTGGATGAGCAACAGGGCCAGCCATGGACAGCAGTAGTGATGAGCGGAATACGCCATATTCGATTTCGCGAATATTTCGAAGAATATTCGCTAATATCGAATATTCGTGATATTTTATATAAAAAAAAATTGCGAAATTTCGCCAATGCGAAATTTCGCCAATGCGAAATTTCGCTATCTTTTTTTTTTTTTTTTTATAAAATATCACGAATATTCGATATTAACGAATATTCGCAATATTTTATAAAAAAAAAAAAGGCAAAATTTTGCATATGCGAAAGCGAAAATGATTGCGAAATTTTGCTATTTTTTTTGGATAAAATATCACGAATATTCGATATTTACGAATATTCGCTATATTTTATAAAAAAAAAAAAAATTGCGAAATTTTGCTAGTGCGAATGCGAAATTGATTGCGAAATTTGAAAAAATACGAATATTCGAAATAGCGAATATTCGCCACGATATTCGAGTTATTTGCGAATACTCGAATATGCAATATTCGTAGCGAATATTCGCAATGTGAATATTCGTGAGCAACACTAGCAATAACAGATTTAGATGGACTTGACTAAAGTTGGGTACACAAGAGAAAATTTTTGCTTTCAAAAATTTTTATTTTCAAAAAATAAAGATTAAAATACAGGAAAACTGAAAATGCAATGAGGAAGTGTGACAGACAAAAAAAAAAGGGGGGCACAAATAGAAAATATAATCAAAAAGGCATAGTACATAAAGCTATGAACACATACATGCCAAATATGCAGACAATAGAGATCAATAAAACAAAAAGAGATCCAAACAGGACTTAATAAAGGACTTAAAAGAGGTAAATAAAGGGGAAGCTGTGGCTCCCTCTCACACAAATTAAAGACTACAAAAGCAGTGAGCCCCACAAAATGACAATCAACAAAAAATCTAAAAAGAAAAAGAAAAAAATACACACAGCGGAAAGGGGAAATAGGACCCACACACCCAAAAACCCCCACAGGGATCAAGCTGTGCCTGAGGGTCGAGTCCCATCCACCCCCCCCCCCTTCCCGGGTGGAAACCTCAAAAAGGTCCAAACCCCCCCCCCCCCCTCAGATCTTCCTCCAGGAGATCCCCAATATAACAAAAACGTCACACTGTACAGGAAGAAAGAAAGACACTCTCGGGCACTTCAACGCTCTAGCCAGAGTAATTTTAGCTCCCAACAAAACAAACTGAATCAGTAAACGAGTTTTAAGAAGTACAAACTCTGGAGACCTGGGAATCTCGCACCCTGTGATTCTTTTAATAATGTTTAACATTTTCCTCCAGAAAGATCGTATCCTGGGGCATTCCCACCAAACATGGGCTATAGTACCCACCAATTGACACCCCCTGAAACATAATGGGTCAGCAGAAGGGAAAAACGTTGCCAATTTGTGTGGCGCTAGATACCATCTAGTCAAGATTTTTAAACTAGCTTCAGTAAGGGAAATATTAATAATACCTTTGTATGCACGGGTTACAGCCGATTGCCAGGACTCCAGGCTCCACTGAAACTGAAAATCATCCTTCCAAGCTAACATGTAAAATGGTTTACTAGACAGAGAGGAAAGTGACGCATAGATAATTGAAATGCCCCCTCTCTGCTCCATGGACTGACTACACCATACTTCATAAGAGAAAAAATTAGGTGGAATAGATCTATCTGGCCAAATACTGTGGAGGAAGTGACTAATCTGAAAGAAACGGAATCTCTCCGAGAATGGGAGATCCAGTTTACTCACACAGTGTGTCAAGGTAATGGAACCATTAGATGTAAAGAAGTGACCCAGACGATACAGCCACCACTGGAACGCTTTAATATATAACCCGGGGGTAAACAATGGGTTACGGAAAAAGGTGAGACAAAGGTTTAACAGCTGAAATAAGATTAGGATTTGCCCTCAATTCGTCCCACATGGCAAAGGATGTGGGGGGGAAGCCAAGCCAGAAAGTCTAATGTGTGAAGAGGTGCAGCTTGTCTCTCAATCTGAACCCAACTAGGCTTTTCCCTCTTAGGCCGCGTACACAAGACCAAATAAATCCGATCAAATCGGTCGGACAGACCGATTTGATCGGATTTGTCTGCTGGGCTATTTTGGTTTGATCGCTGTACACACGATCAAACCAAAATCCCAGCCGGCAGACAGCGCAGTGGCGTGGCGATGATGTTGATGCCGCCACGTCACTGCACCAGGAAGTAAAACACTTCCGCGCATGCGTCGAATCCAGGCTTTAAAATCTGTCTGCTGAAAAAAACTTGTCTGCTCGCCCGTACACACGATCGAATGTGTCTGCTGAAACGGTCTGTCAGACCGGTTTCAGCAGATAAATTTGATTGTGTGTACGCGACCTTAGAGTAAATTAAGGAGAATTGAGCTAACCTTGCTGCTAAGTAGTATCTATGCATATGCGGAACGCCCAGGTCACCAGTTTTCCTAGAAAGATAAAGGGTCTGTTGCTTAATTCTGTAACCTGAACCCCCGCAAACAAATTTAAGAATCTTGCCTTCGAAGGAGCGCAAATGGTCCATCCTCTGTAATAGGAAGAGCCCTAAAAAGGTAAAGCAGCCTGGGCAATAAAGTCATCTTGATTGTGTTTATTCGCCTGAGCCAGGACAAATTTTGCTTAGACCACAACCTCATATCCTGCTCCAGTTTATGGAACATCGGGGGATAGTTCTTAGCATAGAGAGAATCAAAATTGGACGTAAGATGGATACCCAAATACTTAATAGAAGAATCACACCAGGTAAACCTAAAATTTTATTTAAGCCAGTTAACCAACTCAGGACTCAGAGAGACATTTAAGGCTAAAGATTTAGAAAAATTCACTTGCAGGCCAGAAATCAAACCAAAGGACGAAAGGATCTTATTCAGAGCAGGGAGCGAGGTCAAAGAGGAAATGATAAACAGTATTAAATCATCTGATTTAATACCCGGCCACAGTTTCTCGCCGCCATGTCTCCCCCAGTCTATCAGGCGGATTAAAGTAGCCGCCTGGTAGTATCTGAAGATATCTGGGGCCGATACGCCTCCATCTTGCTTTGGTAAACATAATGTGTGATTCTTAATTCTTGGACATTTATTGGCCCATATAAATTTGTTAATCATAGTTTGCGTCTGTTTGAAGAAGGATTTTGGTATAGCGATGGGGAGTGTCTGGAAGAGGTACAGAAATTTTGGTAATATATTCATTTTAATTATATTAACTCGTCCAAACCACGAATGAAACCCCTTCATCCATCCATCCAGGAGGACCCGCGTTTTCGTCAATAATGGTGTAAAATTAAGTCTGAAAACCTGTGTCAGGTCCGCCGGGATGGAAGCACCAAGATATGTAAGTGATTTGTCGGTCCATTTGAATCTATGCCTAGTTTTCAGGGACCGCATCTCCTCCTCCGGAATCCCCACCCCCATTGCTTCAGATTTATCGTAATTTATCTTAAAATTTGATACGTCACCGTATAACTGCAGTTCATTTAGCAATTTAGGGAGGGATTCCATCGGGTTTATTAAGGAATAAAGAATTAGAAAAAGATTTAGAAAAATTCACTTGCAGGCCAGAAATCAAACCAAAGGACGAAAGGATCTTATTCAGAGCAGGGAGCGAGGTCAAAGAGGAAATGATAAACAGTATTAAATCATCTGCAAAAAAGCCACACTTGTGAACCTGCGAAGCCACCTCCCTGACATCAGGATCCTCTCGAATTGAGATCGCAAGTGTCTCCATAGCCATTGCAAAAAATTAAGGGAGACAGTGGACACCCCTGTCTCGTACCTCTGACTGGGGGGAATAATACACCTGGAGACAAATACAGGCTGTAGGAAAGGAATAGAGAGCTTTCAGGATTCCAATAAAACGGGCGCCAAACCCCCATTTCTCCAAGAGGGCAAAGATGTAGGGCCAGGAGACCGAATCGAAAGCTTTCTGTATATCCAGGGAAAGCAACATACCTTGTTGTTTTTGGCCAGCAGGCCAATTAGATTGAAGGATAGAGACAACATCAATAGCTCTCCTAGTTTGGTCTGGACCTTGCCTCCCCTGGAAAAAGCCCACTTGATCTTTGTGAATATAAGCACTAAGGAAGGAATTTAACCTGTACGTCATTATTGATTAATGAAATCGGCCTATAATTCCCTACATCCTCTGAATTCTTATCGGGTTTCGGAATGACTGTAATAAATGCAGTGTTAAAATCAGGGATAAGAGCCTGAATTTCATCAAGAAAGGGGCCAATACCTCCGATAAGGATTTATAATATGGTGCCGAAAGCCCCTCAGGGCCAGGGGCAGATCCCCTTTTTATTTTTTATTTTTTTTATTTAAATTTTTCTTTATTATTTTCGAGCATACCCGGTGACATACAGAAGGGAAGCCATTCCTTACATCATTTGACAATAAAATAGAAGAAGAAAAACAAAACAAAAGGAAGGCGCCCACATAAATCATAGACACATCTTTAGTAGTCAACATTTTTTAAACAGAAAAAAAGAAGAGTATGTCTCTTTCCAAAGCATGTCATTTCACTTCCCTCTCGTCCTACAGACCTTATCCAGACCTCTGAGGACCTTTGGATCTGTGGGTGCCTTCCCTTCACCTCCTCAGGCCGATAAGCCCCCCTTACCTCCAGGGGATCGCTATGTCCCCTACAGGGAGGGGTAGCCAAACCGGCCCCTGTAATGTCCCCCTCTGCCCTAACATTCCCTCCACCCCCCCTTCCCCCAACAGAACAAAAACAGCAAAACAAAACGGAAGAGAAAAAAAAAAAGAAGTTTAAAGGGAAAGAGACCCCCTCTCTCATCCACCCTCCCCCTCTCCACAGAACCAGACCCCCCTTTTAATATGCATCTATCAAAGCCTTCCCTTGTTCTGAGTATCTAAACTCATTCCATCCGGCCCACGTTTCAAGATATACTTTACGTTTCTGTCTGGAGGTCCATACCATGTCCTCCATTCTATTCATATCTTCTACTCTATTAAGCCACATCTTTACCGTTGGCGATTGTATCTGCTTCCACATCCCTGGGGTACAGGCTCGAGCCGCATTTAAGAGGTGACAAACCATAGATTTCCTATAACCTTTTACCGACAACTCCGAATCTTGTAATAGATAAAAGGGCCATTCATCTGGTAATTTCTCTATACTAAATTTCTGCACTATTCCCTTGAATCTTGTCCAAAAATGTAAAATCTTTGGGCACAGCCACAGAATGTGTAGTAAGGTACCTTCTTGCTTACCGCACCTCCAGCATCTATCCGAGATGTCTGGGTAACACCTTTTTAGTACTACCGGAGTGTGATACCACTGAGAAAGGATCTTGTAATTCATCTCCTGTGTTTTCACACAGACTGACGATTCAAATATGTTCCGGAGTATTTTACTCTTTTGTTCTTCTGTAAAGGGTCTTCCTAATTCCATCTCTCACTTGCTAAAAAAGGGGACCTGAAAATCCTCCGTCGGTGCGCTCAGTAGTTCGCTAATTCTTGAGAGGGTGTGCCGAAGCATTCCACTCCCACTACAATACCCTTCGAATCTTGTAAGTTTACGCTCATAATTTATAGGGGGTTTCAAAGTGTCCAAAAAGTGCCTCAACTGTAATGCCCTCCAGATGTCCAATCGGTAAGGGAGCCCACCTGTTACCATTTCCCGCGTAGTGTGCCATGAGCCTTCTTTCATAAACTGCGATGCCTGTATCAAACCCTGATCTATTAATCCACTGAAAGGTCCCTTCCTTAACCCTGGTGCGAACTGTGGGTTCCCCAGAATTGGGTAAAGTGGCGAGTCCATAGTGGACAGTATACCCTTCATAAGTAACCCATAGGCCACTTTCAGTGGATGTTTCTTGGTTAATGACGGCAAATCTCTGTAACACCACGCTGCCAGGTGAAGTACACTACTACATTGAGCTTGTTCCAGGCCCGGCCACAGTTTCTCGCCGCCATGTCTTCCCCAGTCTATCAGGCGGATTAAAGTAGCCGCCTGGTAGTATCTGAAGATATCTGGGGCCGATACGCCTCCATCTTGCTTTGGTAAACATAATGTGTGATTCTTAATTCTTGGACATTTATTGGCCCATATAAATTTGTTGATCATAGTTTGCGTCTGTTTGAAGAAGGATTTTGGTATAGCGATGGGGAGTGTCTGGAAGAGGTACAGAAATTTTGGTAATATATTCATTTTAATTATATTAACTCGTCCAAACCACGAATGAAACCCCTTCATTCATCCATCCAGGAGGACCCGCGTTTTCGTCAATAATGGTGTAAAATTAAGTCTGAAAACCTGTGTCAGGTCCGCCGGGATGGAAGCACCAAGATATGTAAGTGATTTGTCGGTCCATTTGAATCTATGCCTAGTTTTCAGGGACCGCATCTCCTCCTCCGGAATCCCCACCCCCATTGCTTCAGATTTATCGTAATTTATCTTAAAATTTGATACGTCACCGTATAACTGCAGTTCATTTAGCAATTTAGGGAGGGATTCCATCGGGTTTATTAAGGAATACATCATATCATCCGCATAAGCAGAGATTTATTCATTACCTCCAAAAGAAGTGTATAACAGCTATTACCGCTGTTAGAGTTTCGGTATGAAAAGAACATGTATCTCCTAGTCCATTGAACATTCTAACCATAAAGGGACCTAGTTCTGGGAGGAAGAGTCTATAATAAAGTATAGTAAACCCGTCTGCACCTGGTGCTTTCCCTCCTTTCCCTTTTTTCACTGCCTCCTGTAGATCTTCTAAAGTAATAGGTTTTTCCATATCTTGGCTCATCTCTGCTGTTAAGGCAGGGATGCCTGAAGTTTCTACATACGTTCCCATTGTCTCTTGTTGTTGGGGGCTTGTCTGTAGATTATATAGGGCACTGTAAAAGTCCCTGAATGTCTTTGCAATCTCTCTGGGTAATACATGTTCCTCCCCTCTTGCCCCATTAATCATAGGACTATAGGTCTTTGCTTGTTGCTCTCTCAATGAATTTGCCAGATGCTTCCAACATTTGTTGCCAAATTCGTAATTCTGCCTTCTGCCCTTTTGTATCGCCCTTTTTGCTCTATAAAAGAGTAATTCGGTAATTTTCCCCTGCCCCCCCCCAATCGGCGGAGCAGTGGGGGCAGCCAAAAACAGAGCCACATATAAAAAATGAAATCATTGATATAACGTCTAATATTGTACAGTAAACAGTTCCAGGGACATATTGCTACCTCTAGGATGCCCTTTAAAAAATACAAATTATCCGCAGCCTGAGAAAAAAAAAGGAAGGAAAAAAAAAAGAAAAAAAATCATCCAATCCAGACCTTCCTACAGAAGTCAGACTTGGTTAAGATCCGGGAGTCTGGGATTTAACCGCAACCAGTCAGGGTCTGGAAATGGCTCGGTTTCCAAGAATAAAAAGAGAGCAGGAAGGTCTGCTTTAGAACGTAACCAGAATGAAAGTGAGCCTTTCTTTATAAGCACATAAATGGGTAACCTCCATCTGTAAGTCCCTCCCCAGGCCTTCACTTGCTCCAATACTGGACGGAGCAATGCTCAGCGATGAAGTGTGGCCCCAGACAAGTCTGGCAGTATCTTAAGCTGAACCCCTTCAAACTCTATCATACCGGACTGCCATGCTTTCTGTAGGATTGCCTCCCTATGTGCAAAGTAATGTAACCGGCAGATCACGTCCCGGGGACGACCCCTATCTTTTGATTTTGGGCCCAGAGCCCTATGTATTCTATCCATCTCATAATTTAACAAGCTAGTGTCCTTCATGATACTTTGGAGACTATTTTTGACCATAACTTGTAAATCTTCTTGTCCGTCGGGTTCCGGGAGGCCACGTTTATGTATGTTGTTACGGCGACCCCGGTCTTGGAGGTCTTCCAACTGTAGTTGCAGAGAAATCGCAATATCCAACTGATTATGGTTCTCTTTCTCAATACTCTCAACTCGTTGCTCCAGAGTCTTTAGTCCATCCTCCCCCTCTCCCATACGAGCCTCCAGGCCCTGTATTTCAGATCTGACTATCTCTAAGTCCCTTGAATGCGCTACTTCCACTTTTGAAATTAGGTCAGCTATGTCAGACCTTGTAGGGAGCGCCTGAATTAGGGCTTTCAGAGTCTCCATTTCACTTTTAAAATCTTCCCGTAAGGGTGAGGGTGGGGGGGCAGCAGATCCTGCCAGAATATTAGACATGCGAGGACTCTGCGGGATGGTCTGCAGTACCTCCACGTCTGCTCTGACTGCCATACAAAGCTGAGATGCTGTCTCTAAAGATTTTTTCCCAACACACCCCTCCGTCTCCGTCTCCGGGACCAATCCCAGCAGTCCACTTTTCCCTTCTGAGAGCCGATCCACTCCCCGTGAAAATGAAAAGTAACGTGATATTTCTGGCTGTTCTGTGGGTCTAGGTACAGGTGTCTGGTTTATCTGTGCAGCTGCAGCTGCCTTACGTGAGGTGCGACTCTCTCTTGGTCTCAGAGATCGCATACCTCACATGTCTCATATAACCTGTACCTGCCTAGTCAGAGGGATCTGGACTACTAAGGCGCTAAACCAGACTGGGACCTTTTGGGTTAGTTCACAGTTCACAGGCTCTCTCCCACTGAGGCTATTCAAAAAAGAAATAACACATAACAGTCTCTAATGCAGGCCTTATTGCCTTTGCTGACCTCTCCTTTAAGGCGAAATAAAAGTGGTAAGTGATAACAGGACAGTTCTTACACTTAGAAATAGCTGTCACTTATCGTTCATATTCAAGCGTACCACTGTTTCTGTGGTATTCTGCTCATTTCCAGCTCTCCCCCTCCCGTGTAGCAACAGAGTACCTTGATATTTCAGCGCTTGCTTCCGACGGTGAAGTCCGTCCGTCTGCCGCGTGTGTCAGCGTGTCAGCAGTACAGCGTATCTGCCAATCCCAGATCTCCTACCATCAGCGTGGCTCCAGGCTCTGGATTCCCAAGTTCTCAGCTCCAATTGGTGGCTCAGCGGCGCTATGGCTACACGTCAGGGAGCAGGTAGGATTGCTGCGATCCTCGTGGTCTCGTAGTCTACACGGCTACACGGCTGGATGCAATCAGGCAGCTGGGTCCACCGTACCAACACCGCCAACCAGTATGGAGCAAGGTGTCCCAGTCGCCTCACTGCTCCGATACACCCCGGTACACTGGTACACTGAGCGGCAAAATCACCAGATGCCTGCCGTAGGGAGCGCACTCAGAGCGGGCGGCAGAGAGCAATCAGAGTCGCGTATGGAGGTAGGACGGGAGCTCACCAGTGCACTCCCTCACACGGCCATGCGTAGCCCAGATCCCCTTTTTAAATGTTTAATGACTTCAAGGGTCTCTTCAACAGTAATTGGGTCCTCCAAAATAGATTTATGGGCATCCGAAAGCTTAGGGCTAGGAAGGGAATCAAGAAATTGAGAGATGGAACTATCAGCAGCCTGGTGATCCGCCTGATAAAGTCTATCATAAAATTCTTTAAACGCAATGAGAATCATGGAAGGATCAGACGTCAAAGTCTGAGGCTGAACCCTAATCCTAGGAAGCGTATTGAATGTCACCCTAGGGGAAAGTTTACGAGCTAACATCCTTCTTAATTTATCATTTTGCATATAAAATGTGGCACTGCTCCAATGGAGCAATTTCTCAGCTCGAGTGGTAAGGGCAAGGTTGAGTTCAAGCCTAGCGGACTCCAAAATGTTCAAATTAGAACTAGAAGGATCATATTTATGTTGGGCTCTCAGGGTATTGTAACTTTTTTCAAGCTTAACGATATCAGCCTGTCGTTCCCTCTTAATTTTGGAAGCGAGTTGAATGAGTTTGTCTCTGACAGAGACTTTATGAGCCGCCCAGAGAACCTCAGCCGAGATAGACCCGGTATTATTAAAAGAGAAATACTCGGCCAAGGCCGACTTAATTTCAACCACATTAGTAGGGTCAGACAGAATGGACTTGTTAAGTCTCCATTGATAAGGCTTGAATCTATGATTGGACCTCATCAACGTAACAGAAACCATTGAGTGATCGGAAAGTGGGGTGTCTATGATACGAGCATCAAGAACAATTGGGAGGTGATTTGTAGATATGAGGATGTGTTTAATCCTAGCATAAGAATGGTGAGGACTAGAATAATGAGTGAAATCCCTAACCGTCGGGTTCTGTTCCCGCCAAACATCAGCTAAGCCATGAGAATGGACCCTTCTAGCAAACTTTACGCTAGCCCTCGTGGGCCTAATAAGGGTGATTTCTCACCTCGCCTTTCAGGACAACCTTGGAGAGAGCGCAGCTCCGCCTCTTCATTGGGAAACACATGCTGGACTTTAAAACCCCTCCTCTTCCACCATGGCCTCAGTTATTGTGTTTCCTCCGCCATGGTGGAAGTGCATGCTTGTGAACCAGGGGAAGCTGCGCTCTTTCCAAGGGTGGATGGGGTAAGCTTACCTTTGCTTTGTTGTTTTCCTGCCTGTCAGGCAGGGGCCATCCCAGCTCCCCCTAAGTGTAGGGGGGTGTTATCGGAGTCTCCAACCTCTCCCTGCTCAGTGGAGTGAAGGCTCCACAGGCGGCGGCGCTGAGTGCCAGGGGTCCTCGGTTTTGGCTCAGGTGGCCGGGCAGCGTTTTTCCTCTGCATGTCGGTCCCGGGTCCTGGGTGGCGGGGGACGCCATTCACAGCAGCGCGGCTTCCTGTGGGGGCGTGGCGGCACGTGGTTCACGCTGCCTGGAACGCAGGGGACAGGCCTAGTGAGCGGCGTCTTCCGGTTCTGGCCATTACCGATGACGTCAGACCCGGGAAAATTTTAAAAACCTCACGGTCCCAGCTGCTTCTCTGCTAACAATGGAAGAGGTTTCAGCAGCGATGGCGGAGACAAGCGCCCCAGACGCCGCTCAGGTCCAGGTAGGAGGGGTACAGTGGTGCCTCAATTCTTTACCTTATGGATTCATTTGGTGGTACTTTTCCTCCTTAAGGAGCCTGTACTGCAGGGTCAGAGGTAACTTCTCTCGGTCCCTGTCAGTTTCTGCACTTAGGTCTTTTCAAAGGATTTTCCTTAGTGGTGACGTTTTTATTTTAGGAAAAATCAAAAAAGCCACCACCTAAAAGGAAGTGTCCTTCTTGCAAGAATCCTTTAAGAGATACCTGGGAAAAGGCTTTATGCAGATCCTGTATTAAGGACTTAGTGGAAGAAGAGACATCCCAGCAATATAGGGATTTGTTCTCTTCAGTACAGGAACTTAAAAGTTCCCTGAGTTCGATTCAAACTATAATGGTTCAGAACCCAGTGGCTCAAACTGAAACTCAGCAATCACCACCTAGGCCTAAAGCCTCCACCTCTAAAGAGACTGTGGACTCAGGGGATGAAGGGACAAGTACTCTCCGCTCAGTCATAGATTCAGATGAAGAGGGAGAGGAAGATGATGGCAGAAGTTCTAGATATAAGGTCTCTCTAGATGAAGTGGATGATCTGCTAGATGCAATTTATACTACACTGGAAATTCAGGAGGAAAAGATTCAAATGTCTCTTCACGAAAAGATGTATCAGGGTTTGGATGAATCCAAAAGTAAAGTATTCCCAGTCCATAAGGTCATTTTGGATACTGTTAAAAAAGAGTGGAACGATTCCGAAAGGGGTCCTTTCTTTTCTAAAAGCCTAAGGAAGAGATTTCCCTTCGAGGATGAGGATTCTGAAGTGTGCAATAAAAAGCCTCGGGTAGATGCGGCCTTTTCCCAAGTATCCCGCCGAACAGATCTGGCATTTGAAAATATGGGAGTACTGAAGGATCCCACGGATAAAAGGGCGGACTCTCTGCTAAAAAAGGCTTGGTACTCTACCTCACTCAGCCTCTACGGTGGTAGCAAGAAATTTAGAGTGCTGGGTGGAAAAACTTATGAGCCATGTAAAGGCGGGCACTTCAAGGAAAGACTTATTAGAGTCCTTCCCTTTGATTCTAAAGTCAATCAGGTATATGGCTGACGCATCAGCGGAGTCAATCAAGTTGGCAGCCAGATCTTCCGCTTTGGTTAACTCAGCCAGGCGTGCAGTCTGGCTTAAAACCTGGACTGGGGACACAGCTTCCAAAATTAAGCTCGGTGGACTACCCTTTTCAGGTGACTTATTGTTTGGACCAGATTTAGAAAAAATTCTGGACAGAACAGCTGACAAAAAGAAGGCTTTCCCTACCAAAAAGAAGCCACCCATCAAGAAAAATTTTCGTTCTTTTCAGCAGACCTACAAAAAAGAGGAAAATAAAAACCGCTGGGTTCCTCAGCGAGGTAGAGGAAGAGGAGGAATTCTCTTTAGGTCCCCCCAAGACCAGTCCTCAAAAGACAAATGACAATCTGACTCCAGTGGGGGGAAGATTGTCCGCTTTCTGGCCTCAGTGGAATCTTTGCACCAAAAGTCCCTATATAAAAAACATCATTGCTTCAGGGGTACAACCTGGAATTCGCAGAGTGTCCTCCATCCAGGTTCTATATCACGACCCTTCCAAGGGCTCAGAAGAAAGCTTCCGCCATGATGATCCTATTGAAGGATCTGATACAACAGGGAGTCATTATCCAAGTCCCAAAGCACCAGGAAGGGAAAGGGTTTTACTCCCATATATTCTTGGTAAAAAAGCCCTCGGGAAAATTTTGCTTGATTCTAAATCTAAAAATCCTGAACAAGGCAATCAGGTACAAGCATTTTCGCATGGACACTATCCATACGATAACAAAGCTATTAACACCAGGGTGCTTCATGGCATCTCTAGATTTAAGGGACGCGTACCTCCACATTCCAATAGCTCAGGCCTCCCAAAAGTTTCAGCGTCTGGCAGTCAACTTAGGAACTTCAATTTGGCATCTACAGTTCAAAGCTTTGCCGTTCGCCCTCTCATCCTCCCCCAGGATTTTCACGAAAGTGATGGCCGAAGCCTTTGAAGCTGAGGGGAGTCTCGGTTGACCCATACCTGGACGATCTCCTATTTTTCGCAGATTCAAAAGATCAGTTAGTGACAAATCTCCAAGTGTCACAATTGCACCTCAAGGATCTGGGGTGGTTGTTAAATCTGGAGAAATCAAACTTAGACCCTTCTCAGAAGATAAGGTTCCTCGGCTACAACATCAACTCAGTTCTCCAAAAGGTATTTCTCCCTCAGGAAAAAATAGAAAAAATCAACTCCTCAGTCTGTCAGATCCAGACGAATCTAGCAGTGTCAGTAAGGACAGCTATGGCAGTGCTAGGCCAGCTTACGGCCTCGATCCCTGCTGTACAATGGGCCAGGTTACATTCCAGACCCCTACAGAGAAACATCCTACAAGTATGGTCTCATCAGGAATCTCTGGATAAATCTTTCAAGCCAACATCAAGCGCAAAGAGGTCCCTCTGGTGGTGGAGAGACCAATTTGTCAATGGGTCGCCCCTGGGTCCTTCCGTTGGACAAGCGTCTGACAACGGACGGAAGTTCATGGGTGTGGGGTGCTCACCTGGACGGATAGACAGCACAAGGATCTTGGTCCAAGGTGGAAGCAAGTAGGTCATCAAATTGGCTAGAGCTAAGAGCCATTTTCAGGGGACTCCTGGCTTTTCAACAATTTCTGAGGGGTTGTCATGTACAGGTCTTATCAGACAATACAACTGCTGTAGCCTACGTGACCAAGCAAGGAGGGACCAGGAGCCAGGGGCTGATGGAACTAGCCAACCAGCTACTAGCATGGGCAGAACGAACGTAATTTCCCTATCGGCAATTCACCTAAAAGGGTCCCAAAATCTACTAGAGGACCTGTTGAGCAGAAGGATAGTAAAAGAGGCAGAATGGAGCCTAAATCAGGAGATATTCAATATGATCACAGTGAAATGGGGTCATCCTCAAGTGGATCTATTTGCCAGCCAACAAAATAACAAGGTCCAAGAATTATTTACCCTGCACAGGGGAGACCAAGCGATAGGCACAGATGCTCTAACCCACCCATGGGATTACCATCTGTGTTATGCTTTTCCCCCCTTTCCCCTAATTTCACTAGTGTTGAGGAAATTCAGGGAAAAGAAGACCAGTCTGATTCTGATTGCTCCCTTCTGGCCAAAAAGGCCTTGGTTCGCAACACTGTTAAATCTGGCCATAAAGACCCCATGGAGATTACCACCCAGAAAGGACCTTCTAAAACAGGACTCAGTGTGCCACCCAGAAATAGACAGATTGAACCTGTGTGCCTGGTTTCTGAAGAGGACATTCTAAAAAAGAAGGGTTTATCCGATAAAGTAGTGAAAACCTTATTATCAAGTAGGAAGGAAGTAACCAGGTCTATTTACCAGAAGGTATGGAAGAAATTTAATTCCTGGTGTTCCGCTAAAGATTTCCAACCTGAAAGTCTTGTCTCAATTCTAGAGTTTCTCCATGAAGGAATGGAGAAAGGTCTTGCAGCTAGTACGTTAAAAACGCAGGTAGCGGCTCTTTCTGTTTTTTTAGAAAGGACTCTATTTAGAGAGCCTTTGATTTCCAGATTTTTCAGAGCACTCTCAAGAAGCAGACCAGTGACTCTTAAAAGTTTTCCAAGTTGGGATCTATCAGTTGTCTTGCAGGGCTTAACGGGAGCACCGTTTGAACCTTTAGAAAATACTTCTTTGAAAAATGTATTTCTCAAAACTGTTTTTTTGGTGGCAATAACTTCAGCAAGACGAGTTAGTGAGCTACAAGCTCTGGCCATTTCTGAATCTTTTTTAAGAATTTTTCCAGATAGAGTGATTCTTCAAACGGATCCTGCTTTCCTCCCAAAAGTGGCATCTAATTTTCATTGTTCACAGGAAATTATCTTACCCACTTTTTCTTTAAATCCGTCTAACGCTGGAGAAGAAGCGTTTCATACTTTAGATGTGAAAAGGTGTCTGATACAATACCTCCTAGTCACTATGATTAACTCCCCCCCCCCCCGTACAAACCCTTACAAAAGTTCCCAGGTGGAAAACCCCCCCAACCCTTACCACAACCAAACGGAACCTCCCCCACCCAAACCACCACCCCCCTCAACTTGCCCCCCCCCCCCCCAACCCAACCCACCCCCCACACCACCCAAACCACCCACACAATCACCCCCCCCACCCAACCAAACCCCACCCCCCCACCCCCCACCCACCCCCCAACAACCCCCACCAACACCCCACCAACAACCAACTACACACCAACACCCCCAAACCCCACCCCCACCCCCCCCCAACCACACCCCCCCCCCCCATAACACCCCCACCCCCCCCCCCCCCCCAAACCAACCCCCCCCCCACCCCCAAACCCCCACCCCCCCCCCCCCCCCCCCCACCCACCCCCCCCAACCCCCCAACACCCCAAAACCCCAAACCCCCCAAACAAAACCCCCCCACAACAACAAACCACCCCAAAAACCAACCCCCCACCCAACCCCCACCAAACCCACCCACCCCCAACCACCATACCCAACCCCCACCCCCACCCACCCCCACCCCCCAACCCCAACCAACCCCCCCCCCACCCCCCCCCCACCACCAACACCCCCCAAAAACCCCCCCAAAACACCAACCCCCCCACCCCCACCCCCCCCCCCAACCACAAAACCCCAACACCCCACCCCCCCCCAACCCCCCCCCCCCCACCCCCCCCCCCCCCCCCCCCCACCCCCACCACCCCCCCCCCCCCCCCCCCCCCCCCCCCCCCCCCCACCCACCCCCAAACCCCCCCCCACAACCCCCCCCACCCCCCCCCCCCCCCCCCCCCCCCACCCCCACCACCCCCCCCCCCCCCCCACCCCCACCCCCACCCCCCCCCAACCCCCAACCCCCACCCCAACCCAACCCACACCCCCCCCACCCAACCCCCCCCCCAAACCACCCACCAAAACCCACCACCCCCAACAACCACCCACCCCCCACCCACCCCCAAACCCCACCCCCCCCCCCCCCCCACCCCCAACCACCCACCACCCCACCCCCCCCCCCCCCCCCCCCACCCCCACAACCCCCCACCCACCCCACCCCACACCCCCCACCCCCCCAACCCCCACCCCACCACCACCCCCCCCACCCCCCCCACACCCCCACACACAACCCCCACCAAAAAAACCCACCCCCCCACACCCCCCCCACACCCCACAACCAACCCCCCACCCCCCCCCCCCCCCCCCCCCCACCCCCCACCCCACCCCCACCCCCCCCCCCCCCCCCACCCCCCCCCCCCCCACCCCAAAACCACCCCCCCCCACCCAAACCCCCCCACAACCCCCCCCCCCAACCCCCCCACCCCCCCCACCCCCCCCCCCCCCCACACCCCCCAACCACCACCCACCACCCCACCCACCCCCACAAACAACCCCCCCCCCCCCCCCCCACCCCCCCCCCCCCCCAACCCCCCACCCCCACCCAACCCCCCCCCCCCCCCCCCCCCCCCCAACCCCCCACCCCCCCCAACCCCCCCCCCCAAACCCCCACACCACCCCCCCAACCACAACACCCACACCACATAACACACCCCAACCCCACCCACAACCCCACCCCACCCCACCCCACCCACCCCCCCCCCCCACCACCCCCCCCCCCCCACCCCAACCCCCCACCCCCCCACCCAACCCAAAACCCCCCAAAAACCCCAAACCCACACACCCCCCCCCCACCCCCAAACCCCCCACACCCACCCCCACCACCCAACCCCCCCCCCCACCCACAAACACCACCACCCCCCCACCCCCCCCCCCACCCCACCCCCCCCCCCCCCCCCCCCCACCCAACACCCACCACCCCCCACCCCCCCCCACACCACCCCACACCCCCCACCCCCCACCCACCCACCCCCCCACCCCCCCCCCCACCCCCCCCCCACCCCCCCCCCCACCCCCCCCACCCCCCCCCAACCCCCACCCCCACCCAACAACCCCACCCCCCCCACACACCCCCAAAAACCACCCCAAAACCCCCCAAACACCCACCACCACCCCCCACCCCCCCACCCCCCACCCCCCCCAAACCCCCCCCCCCACCAACCCACCCCAACCCACCCAAACCCCCACACCCCCCCACCCAACACCCCCAAAACCCCCACACAACACACCCCAAAAACAACCACACCAAACCACCCCCCCCACCCCAACCACCCCCAACACCCCCCAACCCCCAAACCCCACACACCCCAACCCAAACACCACACACCCACACCCCCAACCCCAACCACCCCCCCCCAACCCCACCCCACCCCCACACCCACAACAAACCCCCCACACCCCACCCCACCCCACCAACACCCACACCCCCCCCCACCCCACCCCCCCCAAACCAACAACCCCCCCCACCCCAACAAACCCAACCCCCCCACCCACCCACCCCACACCACCCCCCAACCCCCCCCCCCACACAACACAAACCCAAACCCCCCACCACCCCCACAACCCCCCCCCCAACACCCCACCCACCCCCACACAAAAACCCCCCCACACCCACCCCCCCAAAAACCCCCCCACCCACACACCCCAAAACCCCCAAAACCCCCCCACCCCCACCACCCCCCCCCCCCCCAACAAACCACCCAACCCACCCCCCCACCCCACCAAACCCCCCCCCACCCACCCACCCCACCAAAACACCACCCCAACACCCCACCAACCCACCCCACCCAACCCCCCACACCACCCCCCCAAAACAACCCCAAAACCCCCCCACCCCCCACAACAACCCCCACAACCACACCCCCCCCCCCCAACCCAAACCCCCCAAAACCCCCCACCCCCCCCACCCCCCCCCCCCACCCCCCACCCACCCCCCCACCCCCCAACCACCCCAACCCCCCCAAACCAAAACCCCCCCAACCCACACCCACCACCCCCCCCCCCCACCAAACCCCAAACCCCAAACCACACCCCCCCCAACCCCACCACCCCCCCCCCCCCCCCCCCCCCACCCAACCCCCCCCCACCCCCCCCCCCCAACAACCCCCCCCCCCACCACCCCCCCACCCAACCCCACCCCCCCCCCCCCACAAACCACCCCACACCAAACCACCCCCCCCAACCACCCCCCCCACCCCCCCACCCCCCCCAAACCACACCCCACCACCAACCCCCCACCCCCCCACCAAAAACACCAACCCCACAACCACCCACAAACCCCCCCCCCCCCCCCCCACCCACACCAAAAACACACCCCCCCACCCCACCCCCACCCACCCCCACCCCCCCAACCCCCACCAAACCCCCACAACCCCCCCCCACCCCACACACCCACCACCCCACCCCCCCCCACCAACCACCCCCCACCACACCACCCCCCCCACACCCCCCCCACACCCCCCACCCCCCACCCCCCCCCCCCCCCAACAACCCCCCACAAAACCCCCCCAACCCACACCCCCACCCCCCCACAAACACCACCCCACCCAAACCCACCCCCCCACCCCCCCACCCCCCCCACAACCCCCACCCCACCAAACACCCCACCCCCACACCCCCCACACCCAAACCCCCACCACCAACCCCCACCCCCCACCCACACCCACCCCCACCCAAACACCCCCACCCACCCCACCCAACCCCACACCACCACCCCCCCCCCCACAACAAACCCACCCCCCACCCCCCACCCCACACCCCCCCCCCCCACACCCCCCCCCACCCCCCCACCCCCCCCCCCCCCCACCCCACCCCCCCCCCCCACCCCCCACCACACACCCCCCCCCCCCCCCCCAAACACACCCACCCCCCCAAACCCCCCCCACCCAAACCAACCCCCAACCCCCCCCACCACCCCCCCACCCACCCAACCCCACACAAAACCCCACCCCCACCACCCCCCCCCACCCACCAACCCCCACAACCAACCCACCCCCCCCACACCACCACCCCCACCCCACCACACCCCCCCCACCCCCCCAAACCCCCCCCCCACCCACACACACACCCCAACCCCCACCACCCCCCCAACCACCCCCCCCCCCACCCCCCCCACCCAACCCCACCCCCCACACCCCCCCCCCCCCACCCCCCCAACCCCACCACCACCCCCCCCCCCCCCCACCCCCCCCCCACCCCCCCCCCCAACCCCCCACCCAACCCCCCCACCCCAACCACAACCAACCCCCCCCCCCCAACCCCCCCCCACAACCCACACCCCAACACCCCACCCACAAAACCAACAAACACACCCCCCCCCCCAACCCCCAAAACACCCCCCACCCAACACCCCCCCCCCCACCACCCCCCCAAAACCCCCCACCCACCCCCAACCCCACACCCACACAAACCAACAACACCCCCCCAAACAACCACCCACCACAAACCCCCAACCACCCCCAACCCCCACCCAACAACCCCCCCCCACCCCCCACCCCCAAACCCCCACCAAACCACCCCCCCCCCCCCCCACCACCCCCCACCCCCCCCCCCCCCCCCCCCACCCCCCCCCCCCCCCCCCCCCCCCCCCCACCCCCACACCCCCCCCCCACCCCCAACCCACCCCCCCCCCCCACCCCCCCCCCCCACCCCCCACCCACAACCAACCACCCCCCCCCACCAAAACAAAAACCCCCAACCCCCAACCCACAACACCCCACCCCACCCCACAAAACCCCACAACCCACCCACCCCCCACACACACCCACACCCAAACCACAAAAACAACCCACCCCCCCAAACAAAAAAAAACACACAAAAAAACCCCCACCACACCCCCACCCACACCCCCACCCCACACCCCCCCACAAACCACACCCCCCCCCCACCCCCCACCAAACACCCCACACACCCCCCCCCACCACCCCCACCCCACCCCCCAAAACCCAAACAAACCCCCCCCCCCACCACCACCCAACCCCCCCCCCCACCACCAACCACACCACCACCCCCCCACCCAAACCACACCCCCCCAACAAAACCACCAAACCCAACCCCAAACCCACCCCCCCACCCCCCCCAACCCCCACCCAACCACCACCCCCCCCCCCCCCCCCAACCCCCCCCCCCCCACCACCAACCACAACCCCCCCCCCACCCCAACCAACCACCCAACCCCCCCCACACCCCCCCCCCACCCCCAACCACCCCCCACCCCCACCCCCCACCCCCCCCCCCACCCCCACCACACCACACCCCCCCACCCCCCACACCCCCCCCCCACACCCCCACCCCCCCACCCCCCCACCCCCCCCCCCCACCACCCACAACCCCCCCCCACCCCCACCCCCCCCCCCCCACCCCACCCCCCCACCACACCACCCCCCCCAACACACCCCCCCCCAAACCCCCCCCCCCCCCCACCCCCCCAACACCCCCCCCCACCCCCCACCCACCCCCCCCCCCCCCCCCCCCCCCCCCCACCCCCCACCCCCCCCAACCCCCCCCCCCCCCCAACCATAACCATAACACCCCACAACCCCCCCCCCCCCCCAGACCCCCCCCCCCCCACCCACAGACACACACCAACCAACCAACCACCACCCAATGCCCACAAACCAGAAAAGGGGGCAAAAGACTCAGATAGGGAAGATTTTTTTTATTTCTTGTATTTATTGAGCCAGCTTGGTAAAGGCTTGTGCCATTTCTTCCTGAGAATTTGGGATGTATGTGGCAAAACAAGCAGACTTCCATCAGCCTAGTTTCTTGTTTACCATGTCTTGTACTCCCTGTTGGGAGGCAGCTGAGTCTGCTCTAGGTGGGAAGAAAAGTCCAGAGAACTGACTGTGGTTTAAAGCCCAAGTTGCTTAGGAGGATTCTGACATGCTTAACAAATTGGCTGCCACTCAGGGTGCTGGTTTAGTTTGGGTAGCAACGATCGACCATCAGATTAGCTGGGTAGATGGAGGAGTAGTCGGTTTAGCACCGTCACTGGGCATCAGGTGTTGTTAGTCTGAAACAGGTTGATGTCAACCCCGGGCTGGTTTGTTGCATTTGCAGACTGAGAGTGTAGTGGTTCGAAAGCGAGTCGGGTGGCGTAGGAGCTGCCGGAGCCATTGACTGTAAATTCACTAGGTCGTAGGGAACCGTAGAAGGCCTGGTAGATGGCTGTTTGGATGATTAGGCTGGGCAAAGCCTCAAATGGAGAACAAGTAAGGATTTCAGACATGTCCCTAGAGAGGGCACTCTTGAAAGGTAGGTGCTTGCCACTGACTACGGGTTGTTGCTTCTGTATGCCCTGTAGGAGGGACTTGACTGCATGGGCTCGAGAATACTGATGGTTGACTGGGGTCCTGCAAGGACAAGAAATGCTGGACACCATTTACGTATATCGTGAGTAAGGGTCAGCTGCGTGTAGCGATACGATATGGAAAATGTCTACAGAAGATATTAAACTGGTGACGGAGTGACAGCTGTGCGAGCCTGCGCAGGAAGGACGTGATGGGGAGTGATTTAGATCTACCTTAATTGATGATGTCAGCTGTGGCCTGATTGTCAGTGTGTCCTGTTCAAGTGTGGCCCCAGACCCGGGCGGCTGCCACGATGGGGTACAGCACGAAGAGTGATGAAGGCTGGGTGATGTAGAAATTTAAGAGAATTTCTGAGGGCCAAGGTTTGTCGAACCAGTGGCGAATGAAAAATGGCTGCGAAGCCCGTGGTGGCTCGGCTGACACTGCCAGGATGAACATTGAAATGCTGTTTTATCAGGTGGGGAAGTTGTGCCACATAGCTAAGTCTGCTACTGATGCTTGGTCTAGTTTGAGAACTTAGACTGGATCTTGCATTGGTGTGAGAAAATCATGACAATACACAGGTGCTCAACAAGACTCGCTGACCAATGTGCACTCGCTGACCAATGTGCACTCTCTGGTGTTGGATCGGATGAAAACCTGAACTAACCTCAGGGAGAAAAGACAGAGAAGGTTAAGTGGCCCCCGTGCCACTGGCAATGAATGGCCAACTGGATGTTGTTGTGTGTTTGTGTGGCTGATTGTTTGTCACTGAGGTGTGTTTGCAAGTTAGTTTGTATGTGGGTTTGCAGGTAAGTGTGTTTGCAGGTAAAGTGTTTTATACTACTGGAGACAATTTTGTGTGGTTGCAAGGGTGTCAGTTAGTGCCAGGTGGTTTGCAGGGGCCTCGATGGGTATGAAGGTTTGTTTTCTGAGATGCCATTGCGTGGTTGTGAGGGTCTCGGTCTGGTTTGCTGAGACAATCAATATTGCATGGTTGCAAGGGTCTCGATGAGTATGATGTTTTTTGTTTGTTTTTTAAATTGCGTGGTTGCATGGGTCTCGACGATTGAGAAGTGGCTGAGATGAAATTGTTTGCAATGCACAGCATTTTGCAATGGTCTCAAATAAGTGTCAGGCTGCTGAGACGACTTAGTATGGCTGCAAGGGTCTGAACGTGTGTCAGGTTGCTGAGAAGATATTGCATTTTGCAATGGTCTCAAATGAGTTTCAGGCTGCTAAGACGAGTTTCAGGCTTGCCGGATGGCAAGGATTTAATTTACTGTTTTGTTTCTTTTTATTTTAGCAAACCTCCTGTAAATAAACCTGGCATCCGCCAGATTTTAAAGAAAGTGCTTGTTTGCTGACCTTCCTTCAGAAAAGGTGATCAACATAAAACTGTTGCAATAGTTGACACGGTTTTTGATAAACAAATGCATCAATATCAGGATGCAGATATTTTGGTTCTAACTTTGCCCTTAGTATGTGTCATCTTTGAAAACAGTTGCTCATAAATAAAAGTGTTGCCAAAAACAAATAACATGAATAAGGTGTGATTGAGAAGAGTGGGATATTTTTCTTTGGGAGAAAAAAAACATATAAAAGTCCAGCAAAGATAAACTGTCAAATACAAAAACTATTTAAAAAAAAAAACAATTTTTAAGTAAGTTAACAAATTTTTGGTTGGACAGTATTTCTAGCCATCTGGGGCCGCATGTGACCCGCTGGCCGCAGGTTGGACACCCCTGGTCTAACACTTGAACCATACCTGTGTAAATGTCTTTAATTTTTAAAGTTGATATTTACACCAAAATAGAAGAGATAAAATAAAGAAGTGAAAGTCAATGTGGTGAAAGCTTCACTTGGTAAAGAACAACTCAAGGTGAAATAAAAAAAATAAAAAACAGCGTTTTTGATTGCATATAATTTGATGGTTGAAATCAGCAGAGCTTTACCACATACACTAATGGGGAAAAGAAGGCAATTGTGCCTGCAAAGTGCACAGTCTATTTTGTTAAAATTTCAGGAATTCATTTTTTGATATGCATTCTACTATGCTAAGCTATTATGAGAGATTACTGTGGGTCGGCATCACAATGATCAGTCCATCCAATGAGAACGGTCCGAAATACTGTTCTCATCGGTTAACCGATTACGCTGACTAATGGTCTAATGTGCTTACACACCATCGGTTAAAAAAATGATCGTGTCAGAGCGCGATGACGTAAAACACAACGACGTGCTGAAAAAAATTAAGTTCAATGCTTCCAAGCATGCGTCGACTTGATTCTGAGCATGCGTGGATTTTTAACTGATGGTCGTGCGTACTAACAGTTTGGCGTCCATCAGTTAAATTTTAAAGCAAGTTCTCTTTTTTTTGACTAAAGGATAACTGACCGATGGGGCCCACACACGATCGGTTTGACCGATCATGTGTACGCGGCCTAATGGCCCTACTTAGGCCTCATACACAAAACCGATGAAAACGGACTGAAGGTCGTGTGTGGGCCCCATCGGTCAGTTATCCTTCAGTCAAAAAAAAGAGAACTTGCTTTCAAATTTAACCGATGGACGCCTAACCGATAGGTCAAAACCGATCTTTAGTATGCAAAAGTATCGGTTAAAAGGCCGCGCATGCTCAGAATCAAGTCGACGCATGCTTGGAAGCATTGAACTTCATTTTTTTCAGCACGTCGTTGTGTTTTACGTCACCGTGTTCTAACACGATCGTTTCTTTTTTTAACCGATGGTGTGTAGGCACATCAGACTAACCCAAATTCTTCAGACCGCTCTCATCGGATGGACTAATCGTGTGTACGCAGCCTTAGATTCGTCATTGGGGGTTATTTATATGCAATCCATTCAGAAAAAAAAAGGAAAATTGTATACTCACCTTTCCGTAATTTTCCTTTCCTGACGCTTCATCTTCATGGTAGCACACACTGGGTTGTGACTCCGCCCCCACAACCTGACAGGATTGATTAGCTATAAATTTGAAGGGGAGACGCCCTGCACCATTCTCTGTATATATCATCATTAAACAGTAGGGTGGGCAACTGTGTGCTGCCAAGAAGATGCGTCAGGATAGGAAAATTACGGAAAGGTGAGTATACAATTTTCAGTTTTCCTGATGCATTCATGGCTGCACACACTGGGAAATAACTCGCCAGTCGGGAGGGTGCAAGAAAACAGTAATATTTATTCTCTATAGCGCTGAGGAATTGGCTCTAAGAACAGATCTGCCGAAGTCGGCAGTAGCCAAGTGAGCAGAAGTCACTTTGTAGTGAGAAATGAAGGTGTGCCGAGAAGACCAGGTTGCTGCTCTGCATATGGTCTCTGGGGAAATCCCACAACATGCTGCCCATGAGGTATCCACTACCCTTGTCGAGTGAGCCCTGATGCCCTCAAGAGCTGTAAGTTGCTGGATGGAATAAGGCCTCTTTGATAGCTTTAACTAACCAGGAGGTGATGGTACGAGAGGTAGCTGCTTGGCCTTGTCTACTCCCGTGTGGGATAATCAAGAGAGAGTCCGACTTCCTCTTCAGGTGAGATGTAGCTGTGAGGTAACTGGAGATGGTTGAGGGCGTCTCCCCTTCAAATTTATAGCTAACCAATCCTGTCAGGTTGTGGGGGCGGAGTCACAACCCAGTGTGTGCTGCCATGAATGCGTCAGGAAAAGAATTGTTTGTATCTCATTAATTAGAATCTGTGAAGTTCATTGAAACTCAAAGGATTTATCTTTATTATGAGTCCTAATTTCTATGATGGTCCTACCCCATTGCTGAATTTCCATGTTATGGCCTCGATGTCGATGTGAAATTGCTGATCCTCTGGTGCCCAGGGTGTAAAATTTCCCACATCCTTATAAATCATATGCATGCCATCTTCATGTACCCAGTTTGTTATTTTGTACTTATAAACAAATTCTCCATCTTTATTGAAGAACAGCACTGGTTCATTAGAATCAAATGAATACTTAATTTCTTTCAAAAAGTTATACAGCTTCAAAAAATATAGAAACATTATGTCAATCAGGGAAAACTAATTTGTCACAGGAACTAAATATGTAAAGAATAATTTGTGAGCAGGTCAGGACACTCTCTACTTTGCAGATAGAGAAAGGAGCTGTGTGTTAGTGGGTGTCCTGACCCTCCTTCTCGCCCCCTCCCCCTCAAGAGGCTTTCTCCACACCAAGGAGAAAGCCTTGCATTACTGTGTGGCGTTACAGACAGAAGAACAGGAAGTGAGGATTTCTCAGAAGAAATCATAAGGAAGCTATTTAGGGAATTTTTTTTTTACCTTTACAACCCCTTTAATGCCATCACATAGTATTGCAACTTTGACGTGTTTGTAAAATTGTACATATTATAGCAACTACTTAGTGTATCAGGTGAATTATACTGTACATTTTTTTTTAATAAGGCTTTCCATTGCTGGTAAATGGTAATGGATATCCCTTGATTGTTTTTATTATTAACCACTTGACCACTGGGCACTTAAACCCCCCTCCTAACCAGACCAATTTTCAGCTTTCGGTGTGCTCACATTTTGAATGACAATTAGGCCCCATACACACGAGCGGACAGATTTGTTCAAATCTGTCCGTCCGACAGATTTGAACAAATCTGTCTGCTGGGATTTTTGTTTGCTCGCGTGTACACACAAGCAAACCAAAATCCCCGCCAGCAGACGGCGCGCTGACGTGGCGGTGACGTGGCGGTGACGTTGACGCCGCCACGTCACCGCACCAGGAAGTAAAACACTTCCGCGCATGCGCCGAATCCATTCGGCGGCGGTGCGGCGGCGGTGCGGGACGACATGTCTGCTGGTAAGTGTACTAACCAGCAGACATGTCGGGCGGACAGATTCCCACCCGATAGATTTCAAAGCATGCTTTGAAATCTGTCAGGTGGACAAATCTGTCCGCTAGCCCGTACACACGATCGGAGATGTCTGCTGAAACGGTCCATCGGACCGTTTTCAGCGGACGAATTCGATCGTGTGTACGCGGCCTTACTCAGTCATACAACACTGTAACCATATGACATTTTTGTCATTTTTTTACACAAATAAAGCTTTCTTTTTGTGGTATTTGATCACCTCTGTTTTTTTTTAATTTTTTGTTCTATAAAAGAAAAAAAGACTGAAAATTCTGTAAAAAAAATGAATTTTTCTTAGTTTCTGTTATAACATTTTGCAAATTTGTAATTTTCTTCATACATTTTGGCCAAAATTTATACTGCTACATATCTTTGGTAACAATAACCCAAATTGGTGCATATTATTTGGTCTTTGTGAAAGTTATAGAGTCCACAAGCTATGGTGCCAATCTCTGAAAATTGATCACACCTGAAGTACTGACGGCCTATCTCATTTCTTGAGACCCTAACATCCCAGGAAAGTATAAATACCCCCCAAATGGTCCCTTTTTGGAAAGTAGACAGTCCAAGGTATTTAGAAAGAGGCATGGTGAGTTTTTTGAAGTTGGAATTTTTCCTGCAATTCTTTGCAAAATCAATTATTTTTTTGTTCTTTTTTTTTTTCTCACACACAGCATATGCATACCACAATTTTTAAATTCTTTGTGTATTATTATTCACTGGTACTAAGGTTTACGTTTCCATAGGTCACAGCAAATACAAAATCAGGGTTATAAGGGTTGTGCTGCGTACACACGATTAGATTTCAGATGAGAAATATCTGATGGAATTTTTCGTTGGAATTCCGATGAAGCTGACTTTCATCAGTCTTGCCTACACACTATGGGCCAGTCGATACGCCGTTGTAACTCAGAATCTGCGCCGGCGTATATTTAAGCGTATTCTCAAAATGAGATACGCTTAAATATTGTTAAGATACAACCGGCCTAAGTCTCCTACGCCGGCATATCTTAACTGCATTTTTACGCTGGCCGCTAGGGGCGTTCCCGCTGATTTATGCCTAGAATGTGTCAATCAGCGAGATATGCCTATTCACGAACGTATGCCCGTCCGACGCAGTAAAGTTACGACATTTTTTGAAGGTGTTATCCGGCGTAAAGATAAACCGCCAAAAAGTTGGCACAGCCAATGTTAAGTATGGACGTCGGGACCGCGTCAAATTTTTCAGATTTTACAGCATTTGCGTAACTCGTCCGTGAATGGGGCTTTACGTCAATTGCGTTCACGACGAAACCAATGCGTCTTAGCGTCGTAATTTGGAGGATGCGCACTGGGATACGTCCACGGACGGCGCATGCGCAGTTAAAAAAAGCGTCAAAAACATAGAACACGCCCACCTCATCCACATTTGAATTACCCGGGCTTACGCCGGCCCATTTCCGTTACGCCGACGTAACTTAGCTTGGTGAATACAGCACTTGCTTCGCTAATTTATAGCGGTGTAGTGTAACCAAGATACGCTACGCCCGCACAAAGTTACAAAGCCCTACCAGACTAAATTCTGACCGTCCAAAACGCGGTGATGTAAAACACTACAATGAGCCAAGAAAAATTAAGTTCAATGCATGCGTCGACTTGATTCTGAGCATGCGTGGATTTTTCTCCGATGAAATTCCACACAGACAATCAGAATATCGGTTTTTTTTTCATCGGAAAAATTTAAAACATGTTCTATTTTTTTACACCGATGGAAAAATGTCCACACACAATTGTTTTTTTCAGTTTATTAATTTTCTAATGAATTTCAAATTTTCACAATGATACAAATTCAAACCAGTCAGAAACTCATCAACCAATCCAAATTCTGTGTGCAGAATAGTTGGTTGTTGTGACCAATCTCGAATACCCCAGGTGGGCACATTCGCCAGACTTGTGTCTCCTGTCCTCCAAACGCACCCGCAGCCTGCAGATTCACCATAACCAGCCCTTAACGCCTCAATCATGAGACAATCCACACAGGTGTTGAGGGTTAAACATGCATAAACTGTTTATTAAATACAAGCCATAAACTTTTACACACAGTTAGGGACACTCCCCTTAGCCTTGTCATAGAGGGGAGGGGGTAGGGGACAAGGAACAACCAATGGGAACTGAACACTTGTACATTGAAATAGAAACTACAGATAAATATAAAGGGATTATGGTAAGCAGGCAGCCTCTCAATACACATCCCCTGTGGAGAGATGTCTCCAGTCCAGACCATTTGTTTATGTGCCATTTACCAACATTTTTTTGACAGAGGATTCAGTCAGTCAGTGAGGCAGGTGGATTAGCTACAGGAGCTCCAACGGCGCACGTCTCCTAGGAGTAGGAGCGTGTGTGCTTTAGCTCCAGGCAGGCGTAGGAGGCAGACAGGCAGAGTCCCTCCCAGCCCTGCTAGCTCAGTCCACACTCCAGTTTCCAGCCCTGGAATATCCTGTGCCCCGTTCTGGTCTCTCCTCTCCTCTCCTCCAGCTCAGCTCCCTGGCTCTCCGCAGGTAAGAGCCCTCCAACAAAGCTGCTGACGGCCATCCTTTTCAGGATAAAGCCGCAGCCATACGGATCTCCATTGCTCCTTTCTTTGACCCCCTGCACTCCCACACCTCCATCTTCTTCAGGGGCCCCCTCCCGCCACCTCCCCGAGGAAATTTCTGCCGCTCTGGGGCTTTTTTGAGAGCACCGCGCCAGGCCGCCCTGAATCGCGGGGCCGCGGTCTAGGAAAGACCACGGCTTCACTTGCGGCCTGACGGCGCGCCGCTCCCCACGCCTCTGCTGTCCTCATCCAGCTTCCAGGGAACCCCCCCTTACCCCAGAAGGACAGTCACTCGGCCCTGCTTTCACCCTCTCAGCCCCCAGTTCTTAGAGAAGCACCCTATCAGTCAGCCCTCATCCCACTGCCTGAGCAGGCAGCCATCCCACCAGACCAGCAACAGGGTCACCCTCTCAGCCCCAGCCCCCCCCCCCCGTCTCCCCAACGTACAGAGGCTTGATCCAGGGGTTACCCGATCGCCTCTTACAGGGGTCAGGAAGGAATTTTTTCCCTACCGGAGCATATTGGCCGAGCGCCGCCAGGGTTTTTTGCCTTCCTCTGGACCAAGCCAGGAGAGAGGAATTAGCCAATTCCTCTCCCCACTGCCCCAAAATCTCCACCTCCCCCCCCCCCCGGTGTATTGGCGATCATGGCATGTCGGCAATATTCTGCCGAAACCATTTGGAGTTTGAGGCAATGCGCCGCAATACTGCCAGCCATCACCAAAAAGGCCCTAAGAACTGAGCGACTATTGAGAATCGATCATAGATCGACGGTCAGACATTTCAGCCATTTACCCCAGCTCAAGCACATATCATGTGCTTTGATTAACACAAGATCGGCAGTAAAACACTGACTAGAAATCCGCGACTTCATTCAACAAAATGATCTAGACTGTCTCTTTATTACAGAGAGCTGGCTCACAGCCGACTGTAACACCATTCTAGGAGAACTGGTGCCAGAAAATTACCGTATCAGAACGGAAAACAGAATAGGGCAAAGAGGAGGCGGCCTGGCGGTGATCTACAAGACTCATCTTATGATCACCAAACCAGTCCGCCAAAACCCTCTTCCATTCATGGAAACCCTTACTCTGCAACTGCAAGCAAATTCAAAGGAGACCGTCCACATTCTGCTCTGCTATAGGCCGCCCGGCCCAAAATCGCAGCTGCTATCATTATGGACAGATTTCTTCTCCACTTACACCCTCAACAGCAAACATCTTTTGCTGCTCGGGGATTTCAATCTCTGGGCCAACTCCTCACAAGACCCCATTGCCGACGCCTGTATTGACCACCTGGAAGGATTAGGATTACAGCAACTAGTATGTGGGCCCTCACATGCTTCAGGTCACACACTTGATCTTATTTTCAGACAAGCTCTGGAAATAAAAATTTTGGAAAATGAAAAGTTGCCATGGACAGACCACCATGCAATTATATTCAGTATTTCCACAATCCCCCCCGCAACAAAAACATCAAATCCAGTGATAACACACTGGACTAGATGTCAGAAGAAGCTCCACTCGGAACTCTTCAAAACTACTTTAAGGAAAAAAATAGAAACAACTCAGCCGCATCAAACGGCCGTTGAAACATTGGAAACCATAAACTCGGCCATGCTACAGTCAGCCGACTTGGTAGCGCCGAAACGAAGAACCCGCATTCGGAAAAACAACCGCAGCTGGTTTAACAACCAGCTGTCGTTACTGAAGCAAGAACGCAGAAGGGCAGAATCTGCCTGGAAAAGATGTTCGTCAGAGCTAAACCTATCCATCTACAAGGCGACCACAAGAAAATACCACAAAGGAATTTTCCAAGCAAAGAAAAAGTATTTTTCGGAGGCTATCAACGGTGCCCTAAACTGCCCCCGCGAACTCTTCAAGATGGTCACCCAGACCATGAAACCAGGATGCATTGAAGCCCCCAGTTCGGACACACAAAAATTTTGCAATGAACTATCGGATTACTTCATTGATAAAATCAAGGCAATCCGTGAAAACATTCAGCAAAACAATTCCCCCCTCAGCCCACCCTGCAGCCTCTCACACAGCACCCATAGTAATTCTCCTATATCAGGTAAGTTTACCCTGGGAGCCATCTCCATTGAGACCACCAAGAATGTCATTGGCGCTTTGCGTAATGGCACATCGCCAAATGACATTATCCCCACAAAACTGCTGAAGGAATGCGCCTACATCCTGGCTCCTCCCATCACGCAGCTTATCAACCAGTCTTTCTTGGAGGGCATATTGCCCTCACAGTTGAAAGAGGGTATAATCCAACCCATCCTTAAGAAACCCTCCCTGGACCCCAAGGACCCACTCCACCGCCGTCCCATAACAAGCCTCAATGTACTTTCAAAGATAATGGAAAAAGTAGTGGTACAACAGCTGCAACAGCATCTAGATACCTACAAGCTACTTGACCCATTGCAATCAGGCTTCCGCCCCGGACACGGGACGGAAACAGCATTGCTGAAAGTATGGGACGATGTTCTCAAGGCCGCAGACGAAGGAGAATCTTGTCTTCTAGTTCTGTTGGACCTAAGTGCCGCTTTCGACACTGTAGACCACAAACTGTTACTGACTCGGCTTGCTGAAGTAGCCAGAGTCGCAGAAGGCGATTTATCTTGGTTCTCCTCTTTTCTGGAAAACCGATCGCAAACAGTGAAGTTAGGACCTTTTACGTCTGAGAAACGCACAGTAACATGCGGAGTCCCTCAAGGATCGCCTCTGTCACCAGTGCTGTTTAACATATATCTTCGTCCTCTTTTTGAGATTATCAGCAGCCAAAAACTGCTCTACCACTCATATGCAGATGATACGCAACTGTATTTCCGCATCTGCAATAGACAGGATCACCACCTCAATCTAGAGACATGTCTCTCTTTGATAGAGGACTGGATGACAAAGAGTTATCTTAAACTCAATGGAGCGAAAACAGAACTTCTCCTGTTTCACGCCAAGCGTAGGAATCAACTTTCAACAGCGTGGACCCCCCGCCTATTTTGGGCAAGCTCATCACCCCCAGCGCCAAAGTCAAAAGCCTAGGGGTCATTTTTGACTCCTTTATGACAATGGACGCACAAATAGGGTCAGTAGTCAGCGGATCTCACCATCTACTGCGCCTACTACGTAGACTCACTCCGTTCATCCCTAAAGAAGATTTATCGATCGTGGTGGGAGCAATTGTAAACTCCAGGCTGGATTATGCAAATGCCCTTTACCTCGGACTCCCCAAGTACCAAATCGCTCGTCTGCAAGTCGTTCAGAATACGGCCGCCAGACTTGTGACAGGGAAAAAACCCTGGGAATCTATCTCACCTTCACTGCGAGCCATTCATTGGCTGCCAGTTAAAGACAGAATTGCTTTTAAAGCTCTCTGTCTTACGCATAGATGTGTCCATGGGAATGCCCCCCTCTATCTATGCGAAATAATAAAAGCGCATAACCCCAATCACGTTTTGCAATCCACGAATCAGAACCTGCTCCAGGTTCCGAAAGCCAACTTCAAGTCCAAAGGAGAAAGAAGATTCTCGATCCAAGGTCACAGACTATGGAACAGCATTCGGTTGGAGGAGAACCACCTAGCATTTAGGAAAAAGGTCAAGACTTTTCTCTTTTGATATCAAAGGAGACAGGAACAACAAGCGCCCAGAGGCGATTCAGTTCGCATGTGCCGCGCTATACAAGTTTTCATTCATTCAACACAATTAGACACAGCAACAAGAGGGGGGAGGCATGGGGGAGAAGGGATGTAGCATAGCATTACATTATCTCAATGCCAGCTTGTCTTCAGGTCTCCAGTCTTTTCTGGGCCTGTGGGTAATCTGTGAGTAAGAGGCCCGCTCACAGTCCCTTTCAAAACACATAGTGACAGTGGGTTCTGTCACAGTTGTTACGGAGCGGTCAGGAAGCACTGCGTCCTTAATCAATGACTCAACAGCTGTCAGCAGATTTCCCCACTGACAGCTAAATGTAAACAAATGAATGCCGTTAATGAGAAATGAAGGAAAAAACAGCATGCCCCCCCCACACACACACACACTTATCCATACCAGGCCATTTGGGTGACACTGCACTGATCACGGGGCACCCCACTGTGCACTTTTTTTTATCTTTTCATTTATATCAGGGCAGGTACCCACGTGGGCAGCCACAATACAAGAGAATAAAACAGTGAACAAAGTAAGGAGAAAAACATTGGTATACATACAACAACATGACACATCATAAACTTCCCTCACTTCGGAGACATTATCATGCTCGACCCAACTAGCCATTGGAAGGCCCCAATAGTCTCCTGAAAAAAAGGTCAGGTCTGTATTGTCGTAATGGTGCGACATATGTCTGCCACTCCGTGGGCGCCACCCCTATTTTTCGTTTTCTCCATAGAAAAGGGTGTACCAGGTGAGCCTACCTGATACCAGCAATGTGTAGCAGGGGGGGGGGGGAGAGATAGGGGGTCGGACTAAACTTAGAAAGGGGAAGGAAGGGGAAAAGAAAGAGACAGAGGGAAGGAAGGGCAAGGTGTTAAGGGTAAGAGTATTTAACCGTACCCACAGGCATGGAACAAACATGCATCGGAACCGAATCGGTCGCTAGGGTGTTAGGTCTAGTTTGAGGGTCATTTCAGCGGACCTATCTATCTTTCAATTGGACACCACCGCCGCATCGTCTCTCCGCATTGCCTGGCCCTCTACTGAGAAAATAAATGCATTCCACTTTTGCCAGGTGTTGGAGAATGTCTCCTGTCTCTTTTGTTCAGTGAGGACAAGGTTCTCCGTGTGTTTAATGGTTTCCACCTTCTGGGATAAACATGGCGACAGTCAGGGAGTGTTGTGTCTTCCAAAGGAGTGGAATGCAAGCCTTGGACGAATCACTGCTTTTTTGTAGACCTTATCTGGGAAGGAGGACGCATGGAGAAGAACGAATGCTGGCTCGTTTGGGATAATGCGCTCCATGAATTTCTGAATGGTTGCCAGAAGTGTGTCAGTCAAGGACAGGTTCAGAAGATGTGGACAAAGGTGCCCTTATCCTCCCGACAGCGCCAGCGTCTGGTAGTACTTGTGCAGTAGCACCGGAAGTTCTGTACCACCGGGACACATGTTTATAATTAGTCTCTTGAATTTTGGCACATATAGAGGACTTATGTGTGTACCGGAGAATGCGTTGTCTCATAGATGAGTCAAATTTGCGCTCCAATTCCTTTTCCCAGCTCAGAATACCCGGGCACAAAGTCAGGTGGTGGCGTGATCAGTAGGTCATAGGTCAGTGAGCGCGTATGTCCTATCACCCCTGTGGAGGCACAGAGCTCTTCTAGCACCCTAAGTGGCAGGCTACTATCGTCTGGGGGGCACCTAGTGTTGAGAAAATGTCTCAACTGTCGCGCCCTCAGAAAGTCCAGGCGGAACGGACCCAGGAAGAAGGTGAGCTTGGAAACTGTTTTCCAACACCCCCCCGCACTAAAGTGGGAGGCGCGGTGCAGGCCCTCCTCGCTCAAACCACAGAAGACTGCGTCCTGCACACCAGGCAGAAATCAAGGATTTCCCAATATGAGGTAGAAAGGCGAGTTTGGGGCGGACAATGATGCCTGGGATATGAGACGGGAGCAAACTCGTGAGGAAGTCCCTATCAGTGGGTGTCGTTTAAGGTCCGTCGGCAATGAGGAGTAACACCATGGGGGACCTTGCTTTGGGCCTGTTCTATCTGGGTCCAGAGTTTGGTATCGTGATGACGACACCAGTCTATCAGTCTCCCGAGGTGTACCGCATGGTAGTAGGCGCGTACATCCGGTAGTGCCAGGCCTCCTCGCAACTTCGGGAGGACCAGCAACCTATGCGCCAGACGAGGTCTTTTGCCGGCCCAGACAAAGTCTGTGAACACTGACTGCACCTGTTTGAAGTATGATGTCGGTATATGTATAGGCAGGGCCTGCATTACGTAGAAAAGTTTTGGCAGTATCGTCATCTTCAAGAAGTTGCAGCATCCCAGCCAAGAATTCAGGCCCGTCTTCCAATTAGTTAGTAGGGACTTTATCATCTTTAGTAGTGGGGGAAAATTAAGTTTGTATAATATCGAGAGCGTCGGGGGTATGTGCATGCCCAGGTACTTCAGAGCTGTATTCGTCCACTTCAATGTGAAACTAGACTGAAGGTGGGTCAGCTGAGGTGGTGACAATCCTACCCCCATGGCTTCAGATTTGGCGAAGTTAATTTTTAAATTGAAGAGTGCTCCATAAGTCGTGAATTCTTGCATTAGGTGTGGGAGGGACATCAGTGGGTCGGTAAGGGAGAAGAGCAGGTCGTCCGCGTAAGCCGAGACCTTATGTTGGGAGAAGCCAAGCCGGATCCCCGTAATATTCGGGTTCAGCCTCACATGTCCCAGGAAGGGTTCCAGAGAAAGCGCAAAGAGGAGGGGAGACAGCGGACATCCCTGTCTCGTCCTGTTGGTAATAGTCAGCGGGTCCGAGATAACGCCATTAGCCCTGACCCTGGCCGTCGGTGATGTATAGGCCGCCGTGATCCATCTCTGCATATTCACGCCTATCCCCACGTGTCGAAGCGTCGAGAATATGAAGTCCCAGTTTACGCGATCAAATGCTTTTTCCGCGTTGGTGCCTATGAACACACTGGGCGTCTTGGTAAGGGTGGCCGAGTATAGTAAGTTTAATAATTTGGTGGTGTTGTCTCGGGCCTCCCTGGTGGTGACAAAACCAACTTGGTCCAGGTGGATCAGTCGAGGGAGGTGTGTTTGCAGTCTGGTGGCAATGACTTTGGTAACGAGTTTGAGGTCTGAATTGAGTAGGGAAATCGGTCGGTAGCTCCTGCACTGAGACGGATCCTTGCCGGTTTGGGGATGACTGATATATGGGCTTGGAGGGTAGCGTCGTGAAATTTGCTCCCTTTTCCGAGGTCGTTAAAGAGAGCGACCAAATGATCGCCCAGTGAGGGAAGTAGCTTTTTGTAGTAGGTGACCGTTAGGCCACCTGGTCCCGGGGACTTCCCCGGCTTGGTGTTTCCTAGTGCCAGCAGGACCTTAGGTAGAGTAATGGGTGTTTCTAATAGGTCATGCATTTCAGCGGACAAAGTCGGCATTGAGGAGGTGGCAATGTAGTCTGCTAGATGGTTCGGGGAGGTATGTTCCCTGGGTAAGTTGTAGAGGGCTGCATAGTAGTTTTTTAATTCCTCTGTAATCTTTTTAGGGAGGGCCGCTCGCTGTCCCGATGCGGTGTGTATGTATGGTATGTAGGATGCTAGTTTCTGGGAACGTAGTGATTGCGCTAGTAGTCTACCACATTTGTTTCCCGACTCATAAACCTTTTTGTGGGATATGCGGAGGGCTACTTTAGCCTTATAAGTGAGCAAGTCGGTAATCTGAGCGCGGACTGAGTCTAGTTCCGCAGTAAGTGTACCGGTCTGAGACCGTGTGTGTGCAATTTCCAACTCACAGAGCTTGGCAAGCAACTTATTCAGTTGCTCAGTTCGTAGGTGTTTGAGTCTAGCTCTGTGTTTGATTAGCACACCGCGGATTACCGCTTTGTGCAGTTTCCAAACCAGTCCTCTGTCACTGTCGGCCTTCGTATTCGTTTGGAAGTAATGTTGAATTTTCGTCGTCACCTCTGCCAGTACATCCGGATTCTGCAGCAGGCTCTCATTGAGCCTCCATGGCTTCTTTTGGCCTCTATGAAAGTCAGTCAGGGCGTAACGCATGGTCACGGGGGCGTGGTCCGACCAGGTGATGGACCCAATTGCGGTGTGTTTTATCGCCTGAAGCTGGTCGTGCGGCACCAGGAGATAATCTAGTCGGGTGTATGTCTGATGAGGGCAGGAGTAAAAGGTGTAATCCCGTTCACCGGAGTGGAATATGCGCCAAGCGTCCACTAGTTGTGAGTCATGGAGGGCTGAGTGTATGGTCTTGCGAGGGCCTCTAGAAATGGAAGACATCCCCGACGAGGTGTCTTCCGTAGGGAGAAGGGCCACATTCAGATCACCTCCCACTATTAGCTGTCCCTCGGTAAACCCCCTAAGCATGTTCAGATGTCTCCTAATGAAAGTATCTTGTTGGCAATTAGGAGCGTAAAGATTGGCTATAGTGACCTTAACGTCGCCTATCAGGCCCTTGACAAACAAAAACCTGCCTGTCGCATCTGATTTCAGAGCTATCAGGGTCCAGGGGATCCGTGGTGAAATCAGGACAAAGGTTCCTTTGGATTTAGCCTCCGAATAAGTAGAATGATAGACCGTCGGGTAGAATCTATTCTGCAGGACGGGGAATTTGTTGTCACGGAAATGCGTTTCTTGTAGCAGTACTACATCCGCAGCCGAGCGTCTCATGTCATTAAGTAGCATACAACGCTTCTCTGGGACATTGAGTCCTTTTGCATTAAGTGTGACTATGGTGGGTTCGTCCATGCCGGCGGAAAACAGCGAGAGCAGATAATCTAAGTGAAGGGAGAGGGTGGGGCGAGGTTACAGGGATAATGAAAGAGAAAGCAGAGGGACGAGGTGTCCCTCTGCAGAAAAGGTGTCCCCCGAGGGGATAAAGACAGTGACCACCGTGGAAGCCCAGGAGACTCCCCTAGTAGCCACTGACCAGCTAAGCTGGATTCCTAAGTTGTTAGCAAAATCTTGCTGTAACGCTCTCCGTATGTTTTCCGGATGATGAGCGTCGTCCTAGTGTGGGGGGTGGGTTAGCAAGAGCCATTAGGGGGCTCCCAAACCCTCGCCAGCCCCGCCGACCTATTTGCTGTTTATGAAAAAACATGGGCATATAACTTAGCACTAAACACAGTGCACATCGGACGTATTTTCTATAAAACATGTTGAAGGGTACAGGATTCTTAAGGCTCACACAACATCATCGTTAACTACCAATGGCACAGTGCAATACATACTAAAGTAGAACTAGGCCAACTGACTATCACAATCAAAACATAAAAAACATATAGCAGTTAGACACCCCCCCCTTCCCGAGCTGCATCTCCAACCGTATCTGCCAACCAACCCCCCCACCGAGCCCCCCCATCCAGACATCAAGAGGCCCCAGTCGGGTAGAAAGGCGGGGGGGGATAGCCTCTCCCGGGCATCCACCAGTCTCTGCAACACTGCCCCACAACCCCCGCCAAGAGTCGGCCTGGGTATTATCCCGGGGGGCTCCAGCTGGGTCTATTGAAGCAAAAAAAAAATGGAAATATAAGCCAGCCACCCACCCAAAGTCTCCCTACCCCTCAGGCTCACCCCCGCCACCTATACAACCCGGTACCGGAGTTCAGCGGGGTCTCTGCCGGCCTCGGGATCCGGGGATTCACAAGTGCGGCCCTCCTTATGTATGTTCTTCACCTAGCCTCAGCAGCATAGGGCACAATCTGGAGAGTCAGTGGCTGCAGGAGTGTCACAGTGTGGACCACACAGGGGGCAAAAACGTTTGGATGGCCGCTCACGAGGTCAACCACTCCTCAAAATGTGATTGGGCTACAGGGCAAGTCCCAGGGAGAAGGGAGACAGATAGATCGCGGCATCAAAGAGGGGGGGGCAACACCGCCAGGTCTCCCTCGGGTAGCAAGATGGGGGAGGGCAGGAGAGACTCCGTCTTCTATGGCATGGACACACCGGGGGCTGATCAGGAGCCGGACCAATACAAATAGTCAAAAAACAAAGCAGCTTTGGCCATAGTGCTCCTACATGCAGCATATATTGCCAGCCCAGCGGGAGGGGGAGGTTTAAACAACCCAAACTGTCCAGAGGGTGAACGGGTGTGCCTATGACTCACGTGATCCATGGTTGAGCAAGGTTCAGGGATGTCCTCAGGATCTCTGGGTACGAGCCGGTTGTTAGATCTGACCGCGGATGGGCCCGAACGGCCCGATTGTTTCAGTATCTTCATCAGCCAGTTAGGGACCGGCAGATCTGCCTCCAGGAAGGTGAACAGCGCTGGAAGTTCTGCAGTAAACGATGCCCGCTCCGTGCAGAAGCTCACAGCCAGAGGGTAACCCCACCGGTAGGTGCATCCTCGTCTCCTCGCTAACTCCAGGACCGGCTTCAGCCTTGCGTGTCTCTGCAAGGTGGCTCTGGACAAGTCAGGCAGTATCTGTATATGCGCTCCGTCAAAGTCTATACCCCCTTGGTCCCAAGCCCTCCGCAGGATGGATTCCTTCTGTGTGTACCTGTGCAGGTGGCAGAGGACATCCTGTGGTCTCAGGGGGTCTGCGGACTTAGGGCCCAGTGTGCGGTGCACCCAATCAATCTCCAGAGAAGGCGGAGAGGCTTCAAGCACACTGTTGAAGATCGCGGTTACCGTCGCCGCGAGATTCTCTTGACCGGTGGCCTCAGGGATTCCCCGCAGCCGCAAGTTATTACGGTGGCTGCGGTCCTCCATTTCTTCTTAGTGGAGCTCCATCTCCTGTGCTTCCATCACTTGTGTGTCCTGTGCCCGCTCTAGCGTCTGCACCCGGGCCTCCAGAGAGGTGAGTAGGGATTTTCCCGTGGTCACTCGGTTGTCAATCACCTGTAGTTTTGTCCACACCTCCTGTATGTCCCTGCTATGTGCCTCCTCTATACGGACTATCAGGGATTCGAAGTCCGCTCTCGTCGGCAGGGCCTCTATGTCTGATCTCGTCAGGAGGGCACTGAGCATGGCACGCAGGTCATCGTCCAGTCTGTTCTGGCTCTGTGATTTACTGGCCAGGGGAGGTTGGGAGCCCACAGTGTGTCCCGAGTGAGTCCCCGTGTCTGGTGAGGGTATGGGGGAAGCTGCCAGCGACGGGTGGTTGGGGTGCTCCATATCGAGTCCACGTGGCGCGGCTACTATGGCGCCCGGTGATAATCTGTGTGGCCCTCTGAGAAATTGCTGAATCCCGGGTTGTATTGTCTGGTTGCGGGTTCCCTGGGTCGCCGAGCGTGTCCTGTAGCTTCTAGGGGTGCTCATGCCTTGCCCACATGAGTAAAGAGGTGTCCGGTGGTCAGGTCAGGGCGAGTCGGGCCGGGAGCTCCTGTAAAACATGTCTTCACACAGCCATTGCCAGGCCATGCCCCCCCCCCCTCCCCGCTGTGCACCTTATTAGCCTTGCACAAGCAGTGACAACAGAAGGATATGGATATGTCTTCCCAAACACCTGTGCATTTATATAAAATCGCAGGGCAGCAGGCAGTTAACCACTTAAGGACCGCCGCACAATGATATGCTTCGACAGAATGACACGGCTGGGCTTAAGGACGTACAGGTACGTCCCCTTTAAGATGCGGCGTGCTTGCGACCTGGTCCAGAGCTCTGTGACCGGACCCGATTGGCGCCATTGTCCCGTGATCGGGTCACAGAGCTGAAGAACGGGAAAAGGTGAGTGTAAACAAACATCTCTCTGTTCTTCCTAGTGAGACTGTCAGTGATTGTCTGTTCCCTGTCATCGGGAACAGCGATCAGTGATGTGTCATGCCAAGCCACGCCCCCTAACAGTTACAAGCACTCCCTAGGTCACACTTTCCCCTTCAGCACCCCCTTCACTGCCAGTGTATTTTTTCTACAGTAATCAGTGCATTTTTATAGCACTGATCGCTGTAAAAATGACAATGGTCCCAAAATGGTGTCAAAAGTGTCCGGTGTGTCCGCCATAATGTTGCAGTCATGATAAAAATCGCTGATCCCCGCCATAGCTAGAAAAAAAATACATTATTAATAAAAATGCCATAAAACTATTCCCTATTTCGTAGAAGCTACAACTTTTGCGAAAAACCAATCAAACGCTTATTGCAGGTTTTTTTTGTTTTTTTTACCAAAAATTTGTAAAAGAATACGTATCGGACTAAACTGTGGGAAAAAATGTTTTATATATATTTTTGGCGGATATTTATTATAGCTAAAAGTAAAAAAATATTGTTTTTTTTTCAAAATTGTTGCTCTTTTTTTGTTTAATAGCGCAGTAAAAACCCCAGAGGTGATCAAATACCACCAAAACAAAACTATTTGTGGGAACAAAAAGGGCATCAATTTTGTTTGGGAGCCACGTCGCACGACCGCGCAATTGTCAGTTAAAGCGAAGCAGTGCCAAATCGCAAAAAGTGGCCTGGTCTTTGACCAGCGAAATGGTCCGGGGCTGAAGTGGTTAAATAATCATCAGTTCCAGGATAGTATTATTTTGTATGTTTTCTAAATCCATAGAAAGGATATATATTCTACCTTATGTCTGTAATAACGGTGTTGCTTATCATCAGATTTTCCTTTATAGAACTGATTCATATCATGTAATGCTTTTGCCATGGCATCTACTGCATAATAAATGTGAGGAGGGGTTCCTTGATGCACAAAATTAAATAAATTAGGATATAATTCATAGATAGAAGTATCATAGAATGCTGGACATAATATTGAACTATTTTTATTGTTTTTGTTTGCAGACATGCACCTTGCAAATGATAAATAATTTAGAGAATCAGTTACATTATTTAAGCTCTTCATCTCATCAGTGTCATCAAAAAATGTTTCTTTATCTGGAAAGATTAGAGGATGGAGTTCCACAGCCAGGCTACCGTTAAATGCTTCCATTGGAGTATATACTGATGGGCTGGGAGACCATAGAGGAGGAAAAATGAACGTCTTATTATAGAAAGCTACTTGATACAAAAACAATGCATTGCCACTTAGATAAGTTCCACATACTACAATAACTTTAGCTACTGATTTATTAATAGTAGACATGATATTTAGGAGTTTGTGTTCTCCTTTATGCTTACTAAGACCCATATAAGGTCCTATTGATATTGTAAAGGCAACACAAATATCGTTACTATTCAGGTACTTTGTAAAAATGTCCTTAGCTGTGTCTCCCTCATCATCTTGTGAGGCCAATATTCCAACCCACGTCCAACCAAACTGTTTCAACAACTTAACTATAGTCATATATTGAACATGGTCATTTTGAAGTGTCCTGAAGAAATTAGAATAAAGGAATCTATTAGTCAGAGAATAGTCTGTAGCTCCATAACTGATCTGAAAAAGAAAAAAAGTCATTATTTTCAGTGTTTATAGCCGATATGTCTAAAAGCCCAAAAAAAAAAATATCCAAACCATCAACTCAAAACTAGACCTATTATATCCAAATGTTTAAAAGAACTACAGTATCTTTATTTTTACAATTTCTAACATTGGTTTTAACTGCAATATAGGAAAGTGGCAGCAAAGAGACATCGTAAAAAATAGCCAAAGTTAGCCAGGATGGAAGAACATCAGGGTTCTTGGGTTTAGATGTAGACATGGTGATAAAGCATCCATTGCCCCGTACACACGATCAGGCTTTTGCCTTGCCACATTGGAATTCATACGGCATTCCATCAGAGTAAAATAATGTTCTATATCTAAACTCTGATGGAATAAGGCTGCGTACACACGTACGAGAACCTTGTCGGGCTAAACCCATCGTTCCGCCCGACGAGGTTCTCGGCCGGCCGGCGAGTTCGTCGACCAGGCTGTTCGAAAAAGGCGTCGAGCCATTAGTCCCGATGGCCCGTCGAGGAAATAGAGAACCTGCTCTCTATTTTGGCTCGACGCCTCACTCGACAGTTTGCTCGGAGAAAACGTACACACGATCGAGCTCCTCGGCAGAATATGGATCCCAGCGAGCTTCTCGCTGGATTCTGCCGAGAAGCTCGGTCGTGTGTACGAGGCCTTACTCAAAATTTCCGATGAAAAAAACTTCAATGGGGATACACACGATCAAAATATCCTATAGAAAGTCTTATTTTAAAAACATGCATAATGAATATAGTGATTTTTCATTTGGTGAAGTCATATTTCATCATCGTTAGGGATGAGCCCAACACCCCCCGGTTCGTTTCGCAGCAGAGCATGCGAAAAGCAAAACAATTTGTTTGAACATGTGAACACCATTAACGTCTATGGGACAGGAACATGAAAAATCAAAAGTGATAATTTTGAAGGCTTATATGCAAGTTATTGTCATAGAAAGTGTTTGGGGACCCGGGTCCTGCCCCAGGGGACATGTATCAATGCAAAAAAAGTTTTAAAAACAGCTGTTTTTTCGGGAGCAGTGATTTTAGTAATGCTTAAAGTGAAACAATAAAAGTGAAATATTCCTTTAGGGGCGGGGGGTCTATAGTAGGCCTGTAAAGTAGTGCATGTTTCCCGTGCTTAGAAAAGTCCCTGCATAAAATGACATTTATAAAGGATAAAAGTCATTGAAAAAAAGACATGGGTTCCCCCTAGTCCATTACCAGGCCTTTTGGGTCTGGTATGATTTTAAGGGGAACCCCGCGCCTAAATTAAAAGAAAATGTTATGGGGTACCCACCCGAAAAAATCCATACCAGACCCTTATTCAAGCACACAACTTGGCAGGCTGCAGAAAAAAAAGGAGGGACGAGAGAGCGCCCCCCCTGAACCATACCAGGCCACATGCCCTCAACATAGGGAGGATGTTCCCATGTTGATAGGGACAAGAGCCTCATCCCCACAACCCTTGCCCGGTGGTTGTGGGTGTCTGAGGGCAGGGGGCCTGTCGGAATATGGAAGCCCCCTTTAACAAAGGGGACCCCCAGATGCCACCCCACATTGTACCCCTACCATTTCACCCAAAAAAAGGATAAAAAAAACACGCACACAGCTTGGGACAAGTCCCTGTTGCATCAGAGGGGGCAGGTTCACCCATCCACATCACGGGTGGCACTGCCCTCAGGTATATGAGAGCTGTCATACGGGCCGTGGCATCAGTCGGATGGTCACCTCCTATGGAGGCTGTATTGTTTGTTAAAGGACTTGTCCCAAGCTGTGTGAGTGTTTTTTTTACCTTTTTTGCCATTTTTTGGGGTAAAATAATAGGGGTACAATGTACCCTGTTAGCAATTCACATGGGGGGCCGGCATCTGGGGGTCCGCTTTGTTAAAGGGGGCTTCCAGATTCTGATAAGCCCCCCGCCCGCAGACTCCCCATAATCTCTGGGCAAGGGTTGTGGGGATGAGGCCCTTGTCCCCATCAACATGGGGACATGCTCCCCATGCTGAGAGCATGTGGCCTGGTACAGTTCAGGAGGGGGGGCGCTCTCTCGTCCCCCCTCTTTTACTGTGGCCATCCTGATTGCGTGCTCAGAAAAGGGTCTGGTATGGATTTTGGCGGAAACTCCACGCCATTTTTTTTGGTTTGGGGTTCCCCTTAATATTCATACCAGACCCAAAGGGCCTGGTAATGGACTGGGGGGGGACCCATGTCGTATTTTTCAATGACTTTTATCTGTATTGCTGGGACCGACAATTCATTATAGCCACAAGTAGTTTTAAATTACTTTTTTTCCTTTAGAAATGTCATTTCGTTCAGGGACTGTTTGTCAGGAAAGGTTCCATCCGCTGGTGCTATTTATATTCTTTCTTGCAGTGCTGCGTCCCACCAGCAGGGGTCTCCTGGCAGTTCGGAGCTGTCAGGGGAACTTCCCCCTGCTGGTATATCACCTTTGGGACGCAGTACTGACCTCCACCAGCGGATGGACCTTGGCAGTGTGGAGCACCTGGCCCTTGCTACGTTCAGGTGTGACCTGAACACAATCAACACGGCCTATTTATACCCAGCAGGTTCAAACAGAACTTGCCCTGGTATCTGTCTATCAACCCGACCCCGAGCCTGTTATCTGGACCCTGTACCTGTTGTCTCCCTCCTGGACTCCTGATCCATCCTGACCTGATCCCTCTCCTGGACTTTCCCTTCCTGTTCATTCCCCGTCCGCAGCTACTTCCTGATCCCCCGTGTATGACCTCGGCCTGGCCTGTTTATGATTCCGGTATTTCCCTTGCTGTACATATTGTCTTTAGTGTTATTTTTGTCACTGTGGATCTTTGTTTGTTGCACTGTGCTTGTTGAAGGTGGTGGGGTGTTACCCCCTCTTCTTAAATAAATCACCCTTTTTACCTATATCTGTTTGAATTCCTATTTTGCAATCACACAGTACTGGTCTATTTCTAATCACTGACAGTATACCAGGGCCATCCTAGACCAGACGTGCTTGCATTAAGGAACCACCCTGTTGTTGTGCGTTTTTCTGAAGCATGGATTTCAATGAAATCTATTACTATTCCCTACTGGCTGAGGAGGATGGGGAGTATTGTCGCCAGGTTTTTGAGGGGTGGACAAGGGATCAGCTGATGGAAACCATCCGATCAGCTCATTCTTTGGTGGATCGGGGTTATATGTCTTTTGACGATATTCACTCACTGATTCAGTTATGTGTTGAATTGGCTCCGTCTGTTATTCCTGATGGTGGTGACGACTTCTCTCCCCCCTTCAGTCCTGACCAAGTTGAATCCCTGGTATGGTTGATGGAGGATGATCCAGCCTCCTTTGATGAACACTATTGCTCTTGTTCCCAGCAGAAGTTGTCTGACTGCATTAGTTCAGTGCAGTCCTTGATTAAACAAGGTGTGTGTGAACCAGCCTTTGTTCAACCTGTGCTGCAGGCATGGTCAGATCTCCTGATCCCAGCCAAGCCACTGCATCCCAGCCCTGCCATTAACCATTTACCTTCCCAAGGATCTAGCTGTCCATCACCAATGGCAACTCCAGCCCAGATAATTCCACATCCTACCAAATATTACTACCCAGTTTCTACTAATTGTACCTACCCTGCCTTTAATCCACCTGTAACTCCTCCACCAAAACCTCCTCCAGTCACCATCCCTGTGTCTCTGCCATATTCCAATCCTTCCTCCTACTTTATTCCATCCTCTTCATACATCACTTCTGTTAGCAAACCTGCAGTGTCTAAATCTAAAAAGAAACGGAAGTACTTCCCAACCCATACCATCGTGCCAGTTACCCAGCCTGTCCCAATGCCCTCTGCTCAACCTGTTCCAGTGCCATCTGTTCCAGTGCCACCTGTTCCAGTGCCAGTCTCCCAGCTTGTTCCTGTGCCAGCTGTTCTACCAGTTCCAGTGCCAGCTTGCCACCCTGGTGTTCCTGTGCCAGCTTGCCACCCTGGTGTTCCTGTGCCAGCTTGCCACCCTGGTGTTCCTGTGCCAGCTTGCCACCCTGGTGTTCCTGTGCCAGCCTGCCACCCTGGTGTTCCTGTGCCAGCCTGCCACCCTGGTGTTCCTGTGCCAGCCTGCCACCCTGATGTTCCTGTGCCAGCCTGCCAACCTGATGTTCCTGTGCCAGCCTGCCAACCTGATGTTCCTGTGCCAGCCTGCCAACCTGATGTTCCTGTGCCAGCCTGCCAACCTGATGTTCCTGTGCCAGCTTGCCAGTCCGATGACTTCCAGTCCGCTGCCCAGCCTGATGACTTCCAGTCCGCTGCCCAGCCTGGTGACTTCCAGTCCGCTGCCCAGCCTGGTGACTTCCAGTCCGCTGCCCAGCCTGGTGACTTCCAGTCCGCTGCCCAGCCTGGTGACTTCCAGTCCGCTGCCCAGCCTGGTGACTTCCAGTCCGCTGCCCAGCCTGGTGACTTCCAGTCCGCTGCCCAGCCTGGTGACTTCCAGTCCGCTGCCCAGCCTGGTGACTTCCAGTCCGCTGCCCAGCCTGGTGACTTCCAGTCCGCTGCCCAGCCTGGTGACTTCCAGTCCGCTGCCCTGCCTGGTGACTTCCAGTCCGCTGCCCAGCCTGGTGACTTCCAGTCCGCTGCCCAGCCTGGTGACTTCCAGTCCGCTGCCCAGCCTGGTGACTTCCAGTCCGCCGCCCAGGTTGATGACTTCCAGTCCGCCGCCCAGGTTGATGACTTCCAGTCCGCCGCCCAGGTTGATGACTTCCAGTCCGCCGCCCAGGTTGATGACTTCCAGTCCGCCGCCCAGGTTGATGACTTCCAGTCCGCCGCCCAGGTTGATGACTTCCAGTCTGCCGCCCAGGTTGATGACTTCCAGTCTGCCGCCCAGGTTGATGACTTCCAGTCTGCCGCCCAGGTTGATGACTTCCAGTCTGCCGCCCAGGTTGATGACTTCCAGTCTGCCGCCCAGGTTGATGACTTCCAGTCTGCCGCCCAGGTTGATGACTTCCAGTCCGCTGCCCGGCTCGATGACCCGGAGCCTGCTGCCCAGCTCCATGACCCGGAGCCTGCTGCCCAGCTCCATGACCCGGAGCCTGCTGCCCAGCTCCATGACCCGGAGCCTTTGTCTGCTGCCCAGCTCGATGACCCGGAGCCTGCTGCCCAGCTCGATGACCCGGAGCCTGCTGCCCAGCTCCATGACCCGGAGCCTGCTGCCCAGCTCCATGACCCGGAGCCTGCTGCCCAGCTCCATGACCCGGAGCCTTTGTCTGCTGCCCAGCTCGATGACCCGGAGCCTGCTGCCCAGCTCGACGACCCGGAGCCTTCGTCTGCTGCCCAGCTTGATGACTCGGATGTACCCACCTCTCGGTTCAAGCCTCCCATTGCCCAGTTGGTCACCCTGGACTTTTCCCGGCAACGGATAGTTAGAGCGTCCGGAGGCCGCTCCTTTGAGGGGGGGTACTGTCAGGAAAGGTTCCATCCGCTGGTGCTATTTATATTCTTTCTTGCAGTGCTGCGTCCCACCAGCAGGGGTCTCCTGGCAGTTCGGAGCTGTCAGGGGAACTTCCCCCTGCTGGTATATCACCTTTGGGACGCAGTACTGACCTCCACCAGCGGATGGACCTTGGCAGTGTGGAGCACCTGGCCCTTGCTACGTTCAGGTGTGACCTGAACACAATCAACACGGCCTATTTATACCCGGCAGGTTCAAACAGAACTTGCCCTGGTATCCGTCTATCAACCCGACCCTGAGCCTGTTATCTGGACCCTGTACCTGTTGTCTCCCTCCTGGACTCCTGATCCATCCTGACCTGATCCCTCTCCTGGACTTTCCCTTCCTGTTCATTCCCCGTCCGCAGCTACTTCCTGATCCCCCGTGTATGACCTCGGCCTGGCCTGTTTATGATTCCGGTATTTCCCTTGTTGTACATATTGTCTTTAGTGTTATTTTTGTCACTGTGGATCTTTGTTTGTTGCACTGTGCTTGTTGAAGGTGGTGGGGTGTTACCCCCTCTTCTTAAATAAATCACCCTTTTTACCTATATCTGTTTGGATTCCTATTTTGCAATCACACAGTACTGGTCTATTTCTAATCACTGACACTGTTATAAACACGGGAAACATGCGCTACTTTACAGGCCTACTATAGACACCCCCAGGTATGAAATTTAAAGGAATATTTCACTTTTATTGTTTCACTTTAAGCATTATTAAAATCACTGCTCCTGAAAAAAAATCAGTTTTTAAAACTCTTTTTTGCATTGATACATGTCCACTGGGGCAGGACCGGGTCCCCAAACACTTTTTATGACAATAACTTGCATATTAACCTTTAAAATTAGCACTTTTGATTTCTCCCATAGACTTTTAAAGGATGGTTCACCGCTTTCGAATTTGCTGCGAACACCCCAAATTGTTTGCTATTCGGCAAATGGGCGAACAGCTCATGTTCGACCCAAACATAAGGCTCACCCCTAATCATCATTCAAACCAAGCCTAAAAAAAAGTTTAGGCTGGAGAAAAACTTTAAAAATCTAAATTTGCAAATGTCTCAGAATTCACACAAAAGTCACGAATAAAACCTGTGGTGTTTGTAATAAACACACCCTAATAACACACCCTAATATTCAATCTTTAGTGAAAATCGCCTTTAAATCATTCCGCCAATTAAGAACATAGCTTAACAGTATAAGCTAACATTCGACCAACAGAGGTGATAATATTAGGGAGGCCTCTGTCTGCATTGTATAAAAAGTGTTTGGAGATTCCGGTGTTCTAGGGATGAGATGCAGGTTTGCATGTAATTTGGGAGGTTAAGTGGATGGTCAAACTAAAGTGTATTTCCAAACCTTCAGCTGCAGTGGGAAGTGATCCATTTAGCAGCAGTATTACTACTGTTCAGGTACGGACTGTCCAGTCAGTCGATACGGCCATGGTCCAAAGGGCCCGGTGGCAGAAGGGGGCCCGCCAGCCAGGGACAAGACTTGCAGCTGCGGGCTCTTGGCGATCGTGATGGAAGTTCCCCGTCTTTGCCCAAAACTCGCCCGTTTGCAGCAAGTGCTGATGAGGAGAGTGGCTACCGAGTGCATGTCACGATCCCTATCGTGCAAAACAGACAGCGAGGCGTGGTCGCGCCTCAGGGTGGAATTGAACCCGGGATCTCTCCATTGCTATCCCAACACCTTGCCTCTGAGCCACCTCTCAGTTTAGATTATGTTGCTGTCCATTGAAGCCTGGTGCTGAACTAGGTGCTGATTGCCTGATCTCCCTACTATCTGCACTTCTATCCTGGTACAGCTGAGGCAGGTTGCCTAATCAATTTGGATATAAAGCCCTGCCTCACTATGAGGGAGGTGTCAGTTCATTTTGTTATTGATCTCCCTGTCTGAGCTAAAGCTACCTGCATATATCTTCAGCTCCTTGACTGACCTCGGCTTTTGACCTTCTGCTTTGAACCTCGGATTGCTGCTATCTCCTGTCCTTTGACCCCAGCCTGTACCTTTGGACTTCCTCTACCGTCTCCGGCCCTTGACCCACGGCTTGTGACCCGGACTTATCTTTGGTTTCTGTTTGTTGGGCACCTGCTGTCTCCTTGATAGCTGCTGATCCTTGCTATACACAAATCGCTTGCATCTGCTTGGGACTTCCAGATATCCCCTACATCATCTGTAACTACTATACTCAGCAGAACCGCAAGTACCATATACTACGTACTTTATCTATAGTCGGTGTTTGTAGATTGGCAGTAATACCTTTGTCTGTATCTGAGATACTTACCTGTTTCTCCCTCAGTTAGTTGCTTATGAGGGAATAAGCATCTACAGTCTTTCAGTTGGTTGTCCATTAGAGGTTGTGATGAATTAACCCCAATCTCTCTGTTTACTCTGAGAGAGAACTGGTGGTTGTACCTGAGAGACCTGTATAGTTTAAAACCAATTGTTTTACTGTAACTGCATAGCAGGGATGTTACATAATGAACTGACCCAAAACATGGAGCCCGCAGAGTTGAATAAAAAGCTCACCTCCCTGACTCTGCAAGTCTCCAGCCAGCACCATACCATTCTGGAACTTCAACAAGAAGTTCAATTACTTAAAGGGGCAGCATGCTCAGCCCCGGAACCAGCATGTCCAGAGCCGTATGTTATAATGCCAGAGAGATTTGACGGTAGCCGTGCAGCCTTCTTATGTTTTAAGATGGATTGTGAGCTGTTGTTTGCTCTTAAGCCTAGGACCTATGCCACGGACTATGTTAAGGTTCGCGCTACCATCAACCTGCTTACAGGGAAAATTAAATCTTGGGCTCATCAGTTGTTGCAGGAAAATAGTCCAGTCTTGGACACCTGGAAAACTTTCATGTCTGCTCTGGACTCTCATATTTCTGTTTCTAAGAGAACCAGTGTTCCCAAGTCCACTTTCGGTTCACGTGGCCTACGGGTACCCAGGGACAAGAATTCCCAATACAGAGATGACACCAAGCCATATCAGTATGTGCCAAGACATTAAATCCAGTACATGCCCAGCCATGAAGCTCCAACACCACAGAGCTTTGACGCCCCTGTGGATGCCCACAGCCCAACCCAGGAAGATGAGGAACCCATGCAGATCGGGGCCATCCGGTCCGCACTATCTAAGATAGAGAAAGACCGGAGGAGAGACTATGGACTTTGCTTTTACTGTGGGGTAAGCGGGCACTTTATATCTTTTTGCCCAACTCGCCCACCTCGGTCAAAGATTTTACAGGTGGCTACTATTGGGAGTCTTTTCCCTACGCCAAAGTCTGTGCCTGCTATGCAGCTTGAAGTGTCTATGCCCCAGTCTGTCGTTCCGGCTCCAGTGTCCCAGATTCCGGCTCCAGTGTCCCCGAATCCGGTGTCTCCAGTCCCACTTCCTGTGTCTCCAGTTTCACAGTCTCCAGTTTCACAGTCTCCAGTTTCACAGTCTCCAGTTTCACAGTCTCCAGGTCCTGTCTCGCCAGTTTCAGTGTCTCCAGGTCCGGTCTCTCCAATGTCCCCAAATAAAGTTCTTCCACCTGACTGCACATATGCCTCGAATGGTAATATGGTCCGTAAACAGGATCTAGAGATGTTTGAACAAGCTTTACAAGCAGTAAGTGCACCCCCTACCTGAACTTCAAAAACTTCAAAGACCAAAAGGAAGAAGAAAAAGTCTTCAGACTCCGTTGTTGGAACTTTGTTTCCCCATTGATTAGATGAGAACTGTCTGTATGGCATGGATGCCTATGGCAATATATCTCTCCTGTCGGATGATTTGCGTGGCTACTCTAGTGAAGAGGGTGGTTTGGACATTGAAGACTACACTTATGAGGTAGCTCCTCCCAACGCCCGGAGGGCGTCTTTGAGGAGGGGGATATGTCACGATCCCTATCGTGCAAAACAGACAGCGAAGCGTGGTCGCGCCTCAGGGTGGAATTGAACCCAGGATCTCTCCATTGCTATCCCAACACCTTGCCTCTGAGCCACCTCTCAGTTTAGATTATGTTGCTGTCCATTGAAGCCTGGTGCTGAACTAGGTGCTGATTGCCTGATCTCCCTACTATCTGCACTTCTATCCTGGTACAGCTGAGGCAGGTTGCCTAATCAATTTGGATATAAAGCCCTGCCTCACTATGAGGGAGGTGTCAGTTCATTTTGTTATTGATCTCCCTGTCTGAGCTAAAGCTACCTGCATATATCTTCAGCTCCTTGACTGACCTCGGCTTTTGACCTTCTGCTTTGAACCTCGGATTGCTGCTATCTCCTGTCCTTTGACCCCAGCCTGTACCTTTGGACTTCCTCTACCGTCTCCGGCCCTTGACCCACGGCTTGTGACCCGGACTTATCTTTGGTTTCTGTTTGTTGGGCACCTGCTGTCTCCTTGATAGCTGCTGATCCTTGCTATACACAAATCGCTTGCATCTGCTTGGGACTTCCAGATATCCCCTACATCATCTGTAACTACTATACTCAGCAGAACCGCAAGTACCATATACTACGTACTTTATCTATAGTCGGTGTTTGTAGATTGGCAGTAATACCTTTGTCTGTATCTGAGATACTTACCTGTTTCTCCCTCAGTTAGTTGCTTATGAGGGAATAAGCATCTACAGTCTTTCAGTTGGTTGTCCATTAGAGGTTGTGATGAATTAACCCCAATCTCTCTGTTTACTCTGAGAGAGAACTGGTGGTTGTACCTGAGAGACCTCTATAGTTTAAAACCAATTGTTTTACTGTAACTGCATAGCAGGGATGTTACATAATGAACTGACCCAAAACATGGAGTCCGCAGAGTTGAATAAAATGCTCACCTCCCTGACTCTGCAAGTCTCCAGCCAGCACCATACCATTCTGGAACTTCAACAAGAAGTTCAATTACTTAAAGGGGCAGCACGCCCAGCCCCGGAACCAGCATGTCCAGAGCCGTATGTTATAATGCCAGAGAGATTTGACGGTAGCCGTGCAGCCTTCTTATGTTTTAAGATGGATTGTGAGCTGTTGTTTGCTCTTAAGCCTAGGACATATGCCACGGACTATGTTAAGGTTCGCGCAACCAATTGTTTTACTGTAACTGCATAGCAGGGATGTTACAGTGCAGCTTGGAGTTCCCCTATGTACCTAAGGAATTCATGATGGAAATTGAAGCTCGCCGTGAGCCATGGTACGAGAAGGCTATTATTTGAAAGTGCCCAAGCCATTTAGGAACCTGGGTCACTCTTTTATAATGGCTGATCGATTCCAGGGGTGCAGACTTGACTGGAGTTACGGCCGGCATATCCACTCTGACCGGATTGTTCTCTGCACGCTGGGTAAAGATGATGTGATATAGTTTATCACCACACTGTCCAGGCAATCAATTGACGTTTTCAATGCTTTTATTTCCTGGTCCAACATGACCTACAGGCAACTTGAGGTAGACAGAATAAGTTGGTGGAAAAGAGAACTTTGCAGAGAATCAGGCTATGGATAAAAGAAAAGAAGAAGTCCTGCTTCTTAGGATTAGTCTCACTTCGTCGCCACTCCAGCCGGAGTGGGTGTAGTGCCCATGGACAGGTCCCTCTCACAGGCCTGGCAGCCAGAGCGTCACTCAGAATCACTGAGGAGGAATGAGTCTCTGCCATCCGCTCTATTAAGATTTGGATTAGTAGAGGGCCTCTGCCACCGGCCCAATACTCAAGTGCTTGAGATGTAGAGCGGATCCTCTCAGTCAATAATTTGGGGGGCCACCGACTAACAGTTTGCAACATACATCCTGTCAGTGTTTGGTCACCCAGATCCCGAAGGCTTGTCTGAGTCTTGTAGGATCATCTGCCTCCGGGCTCACCCCAGACCGACTCCTCACCGAACAGCACCTCCAGCCTGGGATCTCTCTCTCGGTGTGGGGACCCAGTAAGTCAATGGGGCCCCTCTGTGACTTTACTTGCCATAAGAGCCCAGAGTTTGGAACTCCGTGTAGCATGTGCCCCCCGGCCAGGTGGGCCATAGTAGCGGGGCCTGTGACTTGCGCACACCCTAAAGGTGGGTGCCACACCTGCGACCCGTTGTGGGTAGAAGACCCAGAAACAATGGCGTCGATGCCAGAAATACCCTCCTCCAGCATGCCCCGCGAGGGAGAACTTTCTCTAATTGTCTGCTGGGGAAAGGTGCTTCCTTGAGGCGGTACGCCTCCACGCTCCACTCGTCACTTCCTGTCCCGCTGGTTCCGGATCTCAGCCGAATGGAACGCACGCCAGAATCATCTGTCTAGCGCCCGGGATCAGTAACCTTATCTCCCACGCGACTTAGCCTCAGTGCCGGGTTTGGGGCACAACTTAATGTAAGCAGCCAATTGGCAGATTTTATATCTTCTTTTAATTTTAATAAAACTGGTTACACTATGTTGGCATTATTCTATTATTACATGTGACTATTGGAAACCACCTGAACACAAGCATATCCAGCGCCAGGACACGTTTGCAATTGCAGGCTTTGCTGCACAAGCTGTTCATGACTCCTTTTTTTGGTAACAAATTAAGGGTCATGTCCATCTGGTAAGGAACCATTTCACTCATTCACTTTGGGTGTGGAATTTATTGATTGGTGAAGGTGGACCACACATCATAAGAATATTGGACTCGATCTAACTTATTTAAGAACTTTATATGGACTCACAGATTATATATTTTTTGTCACATTTGGATCCATACTTGCACATCCAATTTGCATTTTATATCACGTGTGTGTGTTTTATGTTGAATTTTATTATTTGACACCAAAGGTCTTATGGACTTTCATGCTAGATCATCTAGCACCATAACAGTCATCTACACATATGGAATATTATTTATTTTTGTATAGTTTTGTATAGTAGCGCACCCACCCCCCATTCCAAATCTTAGGTAATCACTGATTATTTTTGGGTAGCAGCTTTTTTATCACACAATCAATTTGGCGCGAGATACCTCTTGCACACAAAGGTGCTTCCTGCCTGGGCCCTCTGGCGCCACCTGATGACCAAGGAATGAAAGTGCATACCTGGTAGACTAAATGGGACCACAGGAAGCCCAGCCCAAACTATTTTACACAATGAAAAATGAATGAGAGCAAAGTAACTCTCCCATCCCCCTCTAAATTTAAATAGAGTCCTAACTGGAAGTATAGTGGCGCTACAGGTGGTATTGTAAAATATTTGATGTGTGATATACAAATGTTTTATCTGGAGATTTATGCTATTCCTCTTATTGCACGTTGTTCTCTTTCTTTTTTTTCTAACCCCTCCCAGTTTTTTGGGTTCAGGTACCAAGCCTTCAGGCCTGAAGGGTTTGCTTGGTTGCCTCAGACACTGGGGACAGTGTCTTCTTTGTGAGGGGGGTGTGTGTAGCCAACCCCAAATTTTAAGAGGCACTATTTTAAATTTAAGGGATGTCTGGGCCAATACTCCAGCCCAGACCTGTTTGATTAATACAAATGTGCCTCTGTGGTACTACTTGGTAGTTTTCCCTTGTTGCCTGTAGGTGGCATTGCCACTATGGGCCCCTGTTGAAATGCAGGTGTACCATGGTGTGTTGGGTGTCTCTTCTCGGCAGCAGTACAGTGGGAGTGGTGACCCCACTGTGCATGCTGGGAGGGGATACTTAACCACTTAAGCCCCGAGCCTGTTTTTCAGATTCGGTGTTTACAAGACTAAAACTGTTCGTTTTTTTTGCTAGAAAATTACTTAAACCCCCCAAACAATATATTTTTTTTTTTCGAACACCCTAAAGAATAAAATGGCGGTCATTGCAATACTTTTTGTCACACCGTATTTGCGCAGCAGTCTTACAAACGCACTTTTTTTGGAAAAAATTAACTTTTTTGAATTAAAAAATAAGACAACAATAAATTTGGCCCAATTTAATGTTATACCGAGTAAAATGATACCCAACATGTCACACTTAAAAATTGTGCCCGCTCGTGGCATGGCGTCAAACTTTTACCCTTAAAAATCTCGATAGGCGACATTTAAAAAATTCTATAGGTTGCATTTTTTGAGATACAGAAGAGGTCTAGGGCTAGAATTATTGCTCTCGCTCTAACGATCGCAGCGATACCTCACTTGTGTGGTTTGAACACCGTTTTCATATACGGGCGATACTCACGTATGCGTTCGCTTCTGCGCGCGAGCTCGTCTGGAAAAAAAATGATCACTTTTATTCCTATTACAAGGAATGTAAATCCCTTGTAATAGAAAAAAGCATGACAGGTCCTCTTAAATATGAGATCTGGGGGTCAAAAAGACCTCAGATCTCATATTTAGGTTTAAATGAAAAAAAAAAAAAAAAATACCTTTTCAAAAAAGGTAAACAAAAAATATCTCTTTAAGACGATGGGCGGGACTGACGTTTTGACGTCACTTCCGCCCAGCAGAGCTATGGGGACGGGCGAGGGACATTTTTCCCTCACTCGCATCCCTGCACAGCAGACGAGCGCACCCGATCGCATCCGCCGCTAGCGACGGCTATGGTAAGCGGCGGAGGGTGCGGGAGAGCGGCAGGAGGGGGGGCCCCTCTCCCGGCACCAATAACGGCGATCTCGCAGCGAATCCGCCGTGGAGACTGCTGTTATCGTGTGCAGGCCCGCCCACTGTAAAGATGGATACCTCGGTTGTGGCAGCAGCTGCTGCCGTTACCGGGATATCCATCTTTAAAAATAGGATGTATACAGTGGGCAGGCGTTAAGTTGTTAAGGGGCAGACGCCATTGATCGGGGTCCTTCACGTCGTGGCCCTCCTGGCACGAGGTGCTTGTGGGTAAATCGGACTTTAGGGCCACGTTGGCCGGGGTTGCTTCACTGTCGAGTAGGCCCAGCTATGCTGGCTGGGGCCTGCAATCCTAAAGGGGGATCCCAAGCTGTCTGTCCACAAGGAAGGAAGCCAGGCGAGGACCTGCCCTGGAGGAGACTCCAGTACTAGTGTCTCGGGTGAGGCCTGGTGACCTGATTAAGGAGGGCTTAAAGGCTCTTCTACTGCACAGCTGGAGGTTCGGGACTTTAAAATCCTGTGGCAGAGGATTCCTGGATGCATCCATGTTCATTCAGAAGGTCTGTGGTAGGGACCAAGTTTATTCCAAGAAGTCTGTGGCAGAGATTCTCTGGACATTAGTTTGTGCATCATCCCGGCTGCTAGGACATGTGAGAGGGGACTATCCGGGTGAGCAATACCCACTCAATAGTTGAGAGTGGAGACTGGTTGACTATTTTTGAGCATTCTGTACCGTTTTCCCGAACCTTCCCCTACTCTTCTCCTCCCTTCTACTTTCTCTCCTTCAAGTTATCTTGCAGTGAAAATAAAACCAAATTGTTGAAGGTTTTACATCTGTCTGGACATTGCATTTACTATGGACTTTCCTACCCCTGACAACAAAGCTTAAAGCGGTTGTAAACCGAAAATGTCAACTCACCTTGTCTATTAGCAGCACAAACCCCTCAATTTGCACCTGGTTTTCTTTTTGCTCTGATCTGCCTCCTTCTGCAGATATCCCCTATAATTGCAGTTGTGACGTCACTCCGCGCATGCGCCGTCCGTTCTGTAGTCCGGCCAGCTAATGCTATGCCGGTCAATAGCGATGTTTACTTCGGGGCTGCGTCATTTCCTGCTGTTGACGTCAGCCCCGACAATCGCGCGATATTTTCCTCAGTAATTGCCTCCCCCTAGAGGCTCATGGGTGATCAGTCACATGGTACGAAGATCGGAGGGTCGGAAGTATCAGTGTGAATCCTTCATTACAGTTCCAGCTAAGTCTGGTTTGTTTGTTTCTTCGCTGTACTAAGCCGGCACCGTTTCTATCTCTGTCTAAATAGGGAATAATGGCATTACATATGTTACGGATTAGCTGCAGGGTGCTCCGGAAGCTCTGTTAACAGCTTCCGGGTCTATAATGTTCACACCTTCTAATCGTTTCCACAGTTACCAGAAACGAAAAAGAGGCTTGAATATTGCTTGTACTGCGCACGCGCGGGATTACAGCACTCGTCATGAACTACGGGCGGAAGTGTAAGCAGCAAGAGATCCGGAAGACAATGATAGCAATGGCGCTGGCTTAGTACAGCGCATCACCAGGAGAAAGGTAAGGATTTCTCATGATTTGATCTAATTGCAGTGATCGGATAACGATCCTTAGATCCAGCGGGACCTTATGATAAAGAATAGGTTAGTATTTTGAATGGCAGTGTGGGGTATACAACCGCTTTAAGAGGTAACATGTAAACCCAAAATGTAACCAGCAGCTCCTTCGGGGATAGTGCTACACATACATGCCCACATTCAGTGCTTTGAAAAAGTATTCATACCCCTTGAAATTTTCGACATTTTGTCATGTTACAACCAAAATCTTAAATGTATTTTATATGATAGACCAACACAAAGTGGCACATAATTGTAAAGTAGAAGAAAAATGAAAAATGGTTTTGATATTTTTTTACAAATAAATATCTGGAAAGTGTGGGGGGGCATTTGTATTCAGCCCCCCTGAGTCAATACTTTATAGAACCTCCTTTCACTGCAAATACAGCTGTAAGTCTTTTTGGGGGTGTCTCTACCAGTATTGCACATCTAGAGAGGGACATTTCTGCCCATTCTTCTTTGCAAAATATCTCAAGCTCTGTCAGATCGGATGGAGAGCGTCTGAACAGCAATTTTCAAGTCTTGCCAAGGATTCTAAATTGGATTTAGGTCTGGACTTTGACTAGGCCATTCAAACACAAACAGTCTCACAAAAGTGAGTACACCCCTCACATTTTTGTAAATACACACAGTCATTAATGTCTAAACTGGTGGCAACAAAAGGGAGTACAACCCTAAGTGAAAATGTACAAATTGGGCCCAAAGTGTCAATATTTGTGTGGCCACCATTATTTTCCAGCACTGCCTCAACCCTCTTGGGCATGGAGGTCACCAGAGCTTCACAGGTTGTCACTGAAGTCCTCTTCCACTCCTATATGACAACATCACAGAGCTGGTGGATGTTAGAGACCTTGCACTCCTCCATCTTCCATTTGAGAATGCCCCACAGATGCTCAATAGGGTTTAGGTCTGGAGACATGCTTGGCCCGTCCATCACCTTTACCCTCAGCTTCTTTAGCAAGGCAGTGGTTGTCTTGGAGGTGTCTTTGGGGTCGTTATTGTGTAGGAATACTGCCCTGCGGTCCAGTCTCTGAAGGGAGGGGATCACGCTCTGCTTCAGTATGTCACAGTACATGTTGGCATTGATGGTTACCTCAATGATCTGTAGCTCCCCAGTGTCGGTAGCACTCATGCAGCCCCATACCATGACACTCCCACCACCATGCTTGACTGTAGGCAAGACACACTTGTCCTCCTTATCTGGTTGTTACCACACATGCGTGACACCATCTGAACCAAATAAGTTTATCTTGGTCTTATCAGACTACATGACATGGTTCCAGTAATCCATGTCCTTAGTCTGCTTGTCTTCAGTAAACTGTTTGCAGGCTTTCTTATGCATCATCTTTAGAAGAGACTTCCTTTTGCGATAACATCCATGTAATCCAATTTGATGCAGTGTGCGGCGTATGGTCTGAGCACTGACAGGCTGACCCCCCACCCCTTTAACCTCTGCAGCATTGCTGACAGCACTCATACGTCTATTTCCCAAAGACAACCTCTGAATATGACGCTGAGCACATGACCTCAACTTCTTTGGTCGATGACTTTGGTCGAGGCCTGTTCTGAATTGAAACCTATACTGTTTTATCGTCTTTGCCACTGTGCTGGAGCTCAGTTTCAGGGTCTTGGCAACCTTCTAATAGCCTAGGCCATCTTTATGTAGAGCAGTGTTTCTCAATTCCAGTCCTCACGCCCCCCAACAGGTCATGTTTTCAGGATTTCCCTCAGATGAAAAGGCTGTGGGAATTACTAAGGCAGTGAAACTGATCAAATCACATGTGCAAAATAATGGAGATCCTGAAAACCTGACCTGTTGGGGGGGCGTGAGAACTGGAATTGAGAAACACTGATGTAGAGCAACAATTCTTTTTTTTTTAGACCTTCAGAGTTCTTTGCCATTAGGTGCCAAGTTGAAATTCCAGTGAACGGTATGAGTGAGTGAGAGTGATAACAGTCGAATGACTCCAGGGATGGAAAATTGCTAATTGGGCCCAATTTGGACATTTTCATTTAGGGGTGTACTTACTTGTGTTGTCTGCATTTTAGACATTAATGACTGTGTGTTAAGTTATTATAAGGGGACAGAAAATATACAAGCTTTACACTCACTAATTTACATTGTAGCAAAGTGTAATTTCCATTGTAGCTCTGGCTGTATGTTTAGGGTTGTTGTCCTGCTGGAAGGTGAACCTCCACGCCAGTCTCAAGTCTTTTGCAGACTCTAAAAGGTTTTCTTTTAAGATTGCCCTGTATTTGGCTCCACCCATCTTCCCATCAACTCTGGCCATCTTCCCTGTCCCTGCTGAAGAAAAGTATCCCCACAGCATGATGCTGCCACCACCATGTTTCACGGTGGGGATGAGTTGTTCAGGGTGATGTGCAGTGTCAGTTTTCCGCCACACATAGCGTTTTACTTTCAGGCTAAAAAGGTAAAATTTTGGTCTGATCAGTGCACCTTCTTGCACATGTTTGATGTGCCCCCCACATGGCTTGTCGAAAACTGCGAATGGGACTTCTTATGTCTTTCTTTCAACAATGGCTTTCTTCTTGCCACTCTTCCATAAAGGGCAGATTTGTGGAGAGCACGACTATAAGTTGTCCTGTGGACAGATTCTCCCCCCTGAGCTGTGTATCTCTGCAGCTCCTCCAGAGTTACCATGGACCTCTTGGCTGCTTCTCTGATGAACGCTCTCCTTGCCTGGCCGGTCAGTTTAGGTGGACGGCCATGTCTTGGTAGGTTTGCAGTTGTGCCATACTCTTTCCATTTTCGGATGATGGATTGAACAGAAGCTCCGTGAGATGTTCAAAGCTTGGGATAATTTTTCTATAATCTAACCTTGCTTTAAACGTCTCTACAACTCTATCCCTGACCTGTCTGGTTTGTTCCTTGGCCTCCATGATGCTGTTTGTTCACTAAGGTTCTCTAACAAACTTATGAGGGCTTCACAGAACAGCTGTATTTATACTGAGATTCAGTTACACACAGGTGGACTCTATTTACTAATTATATGACTACTGAAGGCAATTGGTTCCACTAGAATTTAGTTAGGGGTATCAGAATAAAGGGGGCTGAATACAAATGTATGCCACACGTTTCACATATTTATTATTTTAAAACCATTTAAAAAACATTTATCATTTTCCATCCACTTCACAATTATGTGCCACTTTGTGTTGGTCTATTACATAAAATCCCAATAAAATACATTTATGTTTTTGGTTGTAACATGACAAAATATGGGAAATGTGAAGGGGTATAAATAGATTTTCAAGGCACTGTAGGTAGTCTATAAGAAATTCAGTGGCATTGAAAACTGCCTATATTTTTTCATTCTGGTTTTACTTTTTTAGAGTTTTTTTTATGTTTTTATGTTTTTATACTTTTTTTATGTTGTGTTGTACGGGCCCAGGATACTTTTGATGTCAAAGATAAAAGATTACCTGTGTATATCCATAGACTCCCAGTATTTGTGCCATTGGAATTGTTGTCACCGAAAAATGATCTCCTATAAAACCCACCAGTTTGTCTTCTCCAGAACATAAATAATTAGGAACTGTCTTCTGAGGCCCAGATAAAACGCTTAGAAGATTCCTTACTGCCATACTAGAATATAAACATGAATCTGTTACATGAAATCCCAGTGTAATATTGGGTAATATTTCAGGGTTCTGGTTGATGTTGGATATGGCAAAATTCAAAGCAAGGACATTCAAAAATAGTTTTGGATCCCTTCTGTAAAGGAAAAAATAATAATATTAGTATATATATACACATATGTATGTTAGGTAAAGGTAAATAAATAGTATCATATTAATCAGTGAATCTTCCTTGCACAAAAATCTCTATAAATTCCAAGTATTTAAGAAAAACATTGTGTAGAAGCATCACGTCACATATTAACCACTTCCTTACTGGGCACATACACCCCCCTCCTGACCAGATGAAATGTCAGCTTCCGCCACTGTGTCGCTTTAACTGACAATTGCGCGATCGTGCGACGTGGCTCCCAAACAAAATTGGCGTCCTTTTTTCCCCACAAATAGAGCTTTCTTTTGGTGGTATTTGATCACCTCTGCGGTTTATATTTTTTGCGCTATAAACAAAAAAAGCAACAATTTTGAAAAATATATATATATTTTTTACTTTTTGCTATAATAGCCCAATTTTTTAAAAAATATCATTTTTTTTCTCAGTTTAGGCCGATACGTATTCTTCTACATATTTTTGTTAAAAAAAAAAAATCGCAGAAAGGGACTGGTTTGCGCAAAAGTTATAGCGCTTACAAAATAGGGGACTGAATTATATATTTTGTTTTTTACTAGTAATGGCGGCGATCTGCGATTTTTATTGGGACTGCGACATTATGGCGGACACATCGGACACTTTTTACACATTGTTGGTGCCATTCATATTTATACAGCGATCAGTGCTATAAAAATGCACTAATTGCTGTATAAATGTGACTGGCATTGAAGGGGTTAACACTAGGGGGGTGAGGAAGGGGTTAAATGTGTACCCTACATTGTGTTCTTACTGTGGGGGGAGGGGGGTGACTGGGGGGAGGTCACCGATCTGTGTCCCTATGTACAAGGGACACAGATCGGTCTCCTCTCTCCCTTGACAGGACGTGGATCTGAGTGTTTACACACACAGATCCACATCCCTGTGCTGTAACCACCGATCGCGAGTGCCTGGCGGACATCGCGGCCGCTAGACACGCGCATTGGCATGTCAGTGATGCGGCGGGCACACGTGCGCCCCCCCAGTGGCGCGGAGAAGCGGAGGCCGTAAAAACACGGCCTCCTGGAAAATTAGAACCACTTTGCGGCCGTACAAAGTCGTACGTCCGTCAGCAAGTGGTTAAGTCTCTCCTTGTGGTAAGCAGGCAGTCTTCTCACGGGTGAATTTGTGGAAATCCTTTCTCCTTTAAAAGCATGTTGGATCGCACCTGATCACCTTTAGAATTTTTCAGCACAAGAATTATTGTTGGATTTTTTGCACTGGACTTTATCACTTAATAGTTTATGGAGATCTATCCTTTCTCACATTTATCAATTAGCTCTTTTCAACCCATTTTTCAATGAGCGTTATTATCACTTGATGTTTGTATTTAATTGTTAACTATTTCTAGCGCTGCTTTTTTTTCTGTTTTTTTTTGCTTTGTTGAATTGTTGTACACAATTTTTAGTGCCAGCAGCTCACTGTTCTTCCATTCACAGGTTAATTTTTTCAAATTTTAATTAGCGCAGCGTCAGCCTTTGGCTTTTTTTGTTTATAGCAAGTGGTTAATTGCCTTAAAGCGGATGGTTCATCAAAAACAAATATTAAAAGCCAGCAGCAACAAATACTGCAGCTGCTGACTTTTAATATTAGGACACTTACCTGTCCTGGAGTCCAGCGGCGTCCCAGCAGAGGATGAGCGATCGCTCGTCACCCTGCTGCTCCCCCCTCCATCCATGGTGAGGGAACCAGGAAGTGAAGCGCTGCGGCTTCACTGCCCGGTTCCCTACGGCGCATGCGCGAGTCGCGCTGCGCGAGTCGCGCTGCGCCCGCGATTGGCTCCCGATGTGTGCTGGGAGCCGAGAGTTCCCAGCATACAACGGGAAAAGCCCGTCTTTTGCCCGAGACTGCGGGCCGGAAGTGGGTGCGTATACCTGTCTTTAGACAGGTATCTGCACCCCCCCTCCCCCCTGAAAGGTGTCAAATGTGACACCGGAGGGGGGGAGGGTTCCGATCAGCGGATCTTCACTTTAGGGTGGAGATCCGCTTTAAAGTATAACCTAAAGGCAAAACTTTTTTGTTTTTGTTTTGGACAGAGTGGAGAGGGATTAGAACACCTGTCTGTTCCCCCATTAAAAGGGGTTGTAAAGATGTGTTTGTTTTCACCTTAATGCATCCTATGCATTAAGGTGAAAAAAAAAAAAACTGGCAATGACGGTGGAGCATACACACAGTCGGGTTTCCCAACCAAAAGCTCTCATCTTTTTTTTTCAAACGGGAAAACCAGTCGGGTTCATACTCTTTTAAGGTTAAGAAGCCTGCAGATCGGGAAAGTCAGCGTGTTTTCACAATTCCTAATCTAGATATTGTCCCAAGTCAAAGATTCATAAAGAACTGAAGAAGCTGGGGATTAGCCAGTTTTGCAGATGGAGAGGTCAACTATGACAACCCTATACTTTCCCAGTACGGGTTTCTATGTTATAATAAAAACAAATCAACAATGGTTATTCCACACTCGCAGGATCCCTTTCATTTCTAATCAATAGTTGAGAGAAGCCCGTCGCAAATACAAAGTATTAAGTGCAGGGCTGGCATGACTAGGTAGCTAGCACAGCACTATGGGGTTAAAAAAATTAGGGGAGTGAAAAGGGCAGGCTAAGGGGTGGCCAGAGTTAACGTTTTTCCTGGGGTAGGAGGGGCTCATGCCCTAATGTGTTGGAAATATATATATATATATATATATACAAAACAGATTATAGCGCACACATGCAAAAATGATATTTATCCTGCAAGGCTAGTTAAAAACACCTGAACATATTCAAAAATACGGGAGTTTGGTCACACTATAGGGTCATATAGTGCTAAGCCCACTTACTGCGAAAAAAAAGAACCATGAATTAGTGGGTCCTAACCTAGTAATAGTATGAAAGAACCTGTGTCTCAACCATGGGAGATAAACTCCTCTACAGTACATGGGAGAACTGACAGGTTGTTCCATTCTATTAACGGGTTAGGACCCACTAATTCGGGGTACTTTGTAGCAGTGAGGCCGCGTACATATGATGAGACATGTCCGAGGAAACATGTCCGACGGACCGTTTCCAGCGGACCAGGCTGAAGTTGTCTGTTGGTCTGATGTGCGTACACACCATCAGACAAAAATCCACTCGGACCAGAACGTGCTGATGTAGAACACAACGACGTGATGAAAAAACAAAGTTCAATGCTTCCAAGCATGCGTCGACTTGATTCTGATCATGCGCAGGATTTTGGTCTGATGATTTTGTGTACTAACCAGCGAACATGTCCGAGGGACAGGTTTCTAAGCATGTCTAGAAACTTTTGTCCGCTGGAAAACGGCCATACTGTACACACGATCGAACATGTCCGCTAAAACTGGTCCGCGGACCAGTTTCATCAGACATGTTCGATCGTGTGTACGCGGCCTAAGTGGGCTTAGCACTATATGACTATATAGTGTGACCAAACCCCCGTATTTTTGAATATGTTTAGGTGTTTTTAACTAGCCTTGCAGGATAAATATCATTTTTGCATTGTGCGCTATATTCTGTTTTGTACTGTCTTTGGTCTTAATGCAGCACCATCTTAGATGTATAGCATTTTTAGGGTGTGCCCCCCAAGTATGTTTTTGTATTTGGGATTATATATATATATATATATGGTTCATGTGTTTGGGTTTGGTTTGGCTGTTGGGGATCTTTGGAGGCAGTAGACATTTTGACCAATTTGGCATAAGTGGGAGACCCATCAAGGTATGGGTTTCTCGGTTGATGCCAGCTAACTGTGGTTTAGCTGGCTATGGTTAATGGGTATCAGCGTGGGGAAGGTTCAGCGTGCTATGGTCCTTGAGTCGGCGCACTGCGACTGGGATCTTAGATGGTCATGCAGATACAAAGAAAATTTTGGTCAATGCCTTCAAGTATCCTTAACACAGGGCAATGGTATCTTTGAGGGATTGTTGAGTGTAAAGAATTTTGGTTAATATGTTTAGTTAATTTGTTAATAAAATGGCCGATGCGGACAATTTTACTCCAAAAGGGATGTTGTCTGTTTATTTCTAGGTTAAGGTAGAGTTTGGTAAGATGGCAATAGGCCGTTTATCTGGCTTACCATAGTCATGACATTTCATAAACCATGTTTGAAAAAAAATCAAAATATTAATCCGTACTGTAAAATGCTACTTACTCAGAACAATAAAGAACTGATTTTGCATGAATGTCTGTTGTGTTTGCAGTACCTGCAGATAATGTGAACACTCCTCCGATGAGAAGGTCACCCTCCCGATATAATATAATCTCATCATCTGGGTAACCCAACTGGAAATCCTTTACTGGTGGTGAACACTGAGCCTGGTTTATGAATAATGTCATCCACAAGACAATCCAAAAGCGACAGACTTTATAGAAGTTCAATGAAAAGGGACTTTTGATCCTTCTATACATATAAAATAATGAACAATTCTTTATATGATACATTGTGAATGTGCAGAGTCCTGTGATACAGCACTTGCATTAATCAGTGACATACTGTATCCACTGTACATTAGTGACAATGTGATCATCTCTTCTCTCCTCTCTTTTTATACACTTCAGTGTGATAGATTTCTCGGTGTCTGAATATGATTCTTATTTCTGCATCTACTGTTTTGGTTGATAAATGCATCCTTCTAAATAATTTTTTATTTTTTTACAAATATATATACAAGTTTGACTTTTTTTTTAACAAAGCCTTATACATTTTTGTAAACATACAAACCTATTTCTTGAGTTACAGTTATACTCCAATTATTTAATGGTCATAAATCGAATGTGTTGCTTTTTATATGCATTAGAGCTGGTTTTCTAAAAGAGAGACTAAAATAGAGACTGTTTACTTTTTTTTGTTCTCAAATAACTTTTTTTATTGAAAAGAGAAAGGTTGCTTACAACATACAGGAACATGTGATACAGTATAGGGAGAGAAGGCACATAGTTGCCCGTGTTACAGGTAGTCAGGTAGAAAATAATATGGGCTGTCTACATGCCCCTAGACAATAGCAAGCGCAGAACTGAGGTTGAGGTTGCCATATCATAACATAGATTACTACACTGCAAAACATAGGGCATGGGGGAAATCACAGGGGTTGTTCAATTTTTTTCTTTTTTTCTTAAAGTGGATGTAAACCCCCAAAAAATTATTTTGATGTCACAATGTAGAGTATAACATTTCCTATCATCTGTGCCCAGTCTTACCACACAGAGTCAATCCAGCTCTGAGCAATCCTCTTTTATTGTTCAGTGAAAATTGATTTCCAGATAAAAACCTGTTTAAATAAAAAGTCTGTTTCTCTCTTCTTGCTTTGAGTGACGGGTTATTTACATATCTAGCTTGGACATGTTTATCATATGTTATGTTATGTTTATCATAATATGAGATGATCCAAAGTATAAAAAGTGAGAAATCCACCCCTCCCCCACATAACACATCCTGGTAATACAACTTTGGATCACCTCATATTATGAACATATGATAAACATGTCCAAGCTAGATATGTAAATAACCTGTCACTCAAAGCAAGAAGACAGAAACTGACTTTTTAATTAGACAGGTTTTTATCTGGAAGTCTATTAATTTTCACTGAACAATAAAAGAGGATTGATCAGCGCTGGATTAACTCTGTGTGGCAAGACTGGGCACAGACGATAGGAATTCTAATACTCTACATTGTGACATCAAAAAATAAATAAAAAATTTGGGGTTTACATCCATTTTAACTCACCAGTAAATGAGGTAACATAAGGTGAGTACCCAATCATGTACAAGGAAAACAATTTAAAGTCATCAATTCACTTCATTCACTAAGCTAAGCAAAATTTGTCTTTATAAAGGAAATGTTCACTTGGCTTAGTGAATATGTTGAAGTTGTGCAAATATCAATCACCCAACCACATGCGGGTAACAAAGAGGAATTTTGACTTATCTGTAAAATCCATATCTTGGAGTGCAGTACAAGACACGGGAGAGTATTCATACACCATGCACCTTCAGGTGATTGTACACTGGGAATGCTTTAACCACTTAAGCCCTGGACCATTTGGCTGGCCAAAGACCAGAGCACTGTAGCACTACCCCCGAAGGAGCTGCTGGTTTCGATTTGGGCCTGCCGTTACCTTACTGTTCCTTACTGTTTCAGAGGTTCTCCTTGAAGAGTTGTCCCAAAACACAAAGTCTCTTTCAAGGTTTTACTGAACAAAGTTCTCCAACAGGGGGGTAGAGGGATGGGGGGGAAGACTCAGGTACCTTTGCTTTGCCGATCACGGGTACCACTTAGATCCAGAGGATTAATTCAGTTCCACACTGGATTTCAGCAACCACCAAATAGGCCTACTCTCACCGGCCTAGCAGCTGGTGCGAAGTTCCTCAAAGTCTCTGCCACAGACTTGATAAGTGTTGTCAGGCTGCCCCACGATCTTCTGCCACAAGATCATGTAACCACTCGCACACTTTGTATAGTTCCAATAAAGTACACAACTCACAGTGCCAAGAATCTTTCAGCCAGGCCGGCAGCACAGTGAGGTAAATTTGCCAGGATACGTCCTTCAATTGAATTCCACTGGTTCAGGTTCCTTCCGTAGGTAAGGTAGCAAAGGACCATCCCTGGATTAGTAGGCCCCAGCAACTCCTGGGCCCACTCTCAGTTGCGAGGCCTTGGACCAGACGGCCCCAAGGCTACGAAACAGCTCACACATCCCTGAGACCAGGAGGGCCATCAGGTCAGGATCGTAAAACCCTGCCAAAACATCGTCTGACCCTTAACAGAGGGTTGACCACTCCCCCTGAGCTGCTTCTGGGAAAGAGATACCCAATGCATCCAGCCTGCTACCTTTTCAATCTTGACCTGTGGGGAAAATTGTGCAACCCAGCTGAACTGAAACAGAACCAACAATTTAGCATAATCCTTCTGAGCTAAATTACAGCTCAGGCAACTAGAATTTAACACATAGCGCCTACTTAATGGGAGCATGGTGCTACAGCACTTTTTGCGATTTGGCACTTTGTCGCTTTACTTGACAATTGTGTGGTCATGCGACGTGGCTCCCAAACAAAATTTACGTCCTTTTTTTCCCACAAATAGAGATTTCTTTTGGTGGTATTTTATCAACTGTGCATTTTTTTTTTTGCGCCATAAACAAATACAGAGTGACAATTTTGAAAAAAAGCTATATTTTTTACTTTTTGCTATACTAAATATCCCCCAAATATTAGGCCGAAATGTATTCTTCTACATATTTTTGGTAAAAAAAAAAAAAATCGCTAAAAGTGTATATTGATTGGTTTGAGCAAAAGTTTTTTTTTTTTCTTAAAGCCAATGGTGTGTGAAACACACTCAAAAAACTTCACCCGGTGCCAAAAAAACGGAAGTGAGGTCATTTCCTGTCCAGCTTCTCGGTCTTTCCAATTTGGGGGTAATCATCATAATTTTTCTTATAAATAGTGATGTAGTGATGGGGGTCCACACCACAGACACTTCTAGTTGAAACGCGTCGGGTAGACCTATCCACAACATCACTTTTGGTGCCTCAACATTGACAGGTCTATGATGAGCTTTTAATATGTGAGTTTTATCCTACTTTTAATAAACAACACTGTTCATATGGTATCACGCTATGTGAGTTATTTTCATCATTTCTTGCATGGCATGTGGTCACCGAGCCTCTATGAATTTATGATTTATACTGATTTGGGATCATCAATTCGATTAGCCGTTTGGATCCAGGACCAGCTGTTCAGATCAGGGTGATCGACATAAGCTTTTCATGACTTAGTGGTATATACCTTCCCTAGTCATTTACATTTGGTAAGCCCCATTTTCTACTCTTAGTGGTGGCACTTTTGTTAAGCTGTTTTCCATCTTCAAGATCTCCTCATGATGAAGCCATCTTTATCCACATTTTTTGGACTCTAGTCACTTCATGCACTTTCTCGTGGTGAAGTCACCTTTTTTTGCATCTGTTTGGATTTCAGTCACTTCATGTACTTTTTTTAATTCACTGTTATATTTGTAAGCCTTTACAATATGTTGACACATTTATGCTTTTAGTAAGGTCATGTGGCGATACTTTAAGATTTACCATGTATCAATATATGATATTATGGCAGACACTTCGGACACTTTTGACGGTATTTTGGGACCATTGTCATTTAGACAGCGATGAGTGCTAAAAAAAAATCACTAATTACTGTGTAAATGACACTGGCAGGGAAGGGGGTTAACCACTAGGGGGCGAGGAAGGGGTTAAGTGTGTCCTAGGGAGTGATTCTATCTGTGCGGGGCTGGGCTACCAGTGACATGACATTGATCACTGCTCCTAATGACAGGGAGCAGAAGATCAGTGTCCTGTCACAGGGCAGAACAGCGAAATGCCTTGTTTACACAGACATCTGCCTGTTCCACAGCTCCGTGACAAGAATGCGGGACACCAGTGGACATCCAGTCCGCAGGGAATGGTCAACAAGCTCGCGGAAGGGGCGCGCGTTCCCACACAGCGGAAAATTCAAAGCAGCGTACCTGCTTGCGCAGTCATGCCATTCTGCTGACGTATATGTACAGGCGGTGGTCTGCAAGTGGGTAAAGGGCACAACCCCTTGCCCCCCCTTATAACCCTACTCCACAAGTCCTTCATTTTGTAGCAATGACTGCAGAGTAAACAAAGAAATGGAAAGGAGGGTGGCCTATGTCCTGTATTGTCCTCCAAGATATGGAATTTACAGGTAACTCAAAATTCCTTGTCTCTTAATTATTTAGTAGAGAACGAGGAGGATGGGCAACAGTGAGGCAACTAGAACTGTGCATACATGCCCTAACAACAAAGGTCAGAGGTCCCATCCTGCCCCCCGATTCTATATTTTTGAGTGGTCACACTAGAGTGTGAGACAATCACTATTAATAAGCATTGTACACTTTATATTTGTATGTATATTTTAGAGTTTATTTCATAGCGCTGCACTATTTAACAATTATTATACACTCTAACAGGCTTCAAAATAGGTGGACTGTGAGCGCAGAGACTTGTGCTCGCAGTCCACCCAGACTGTGCATTGTGCACACAGTCCACCACTGAACCACCTCTTCGCCAATTAGGGATCATGGGTGTAATACTTGTCACCTGATTGGCTGAAGGCACAGGTGTTCCTATTGGGAGCCTAGCAGAACAAGAAGAGACACATGGAGGACACAGGAGCCGTCCAACAGTCACCCGCTGCCTGACCCGCCACCATGATGGGGTAAGTGCCAGGCAGACAGCAGACGGGTGGCTGCATTTGATGGGCACAAGTGGCGGCATATGATAGGCACAAGTGGCGGCATATGATAGGCACAAGTGGCGGCATATGATAGGCACAGGTGGCTGCATATGATGTGGCACAGTGGCTGCATATGATGGGGTACAATGTCTGCATTTGATGGGGTACAGTGGCTGTATTTGATGGGCACAAGTGGCTGCATTTGATGGGCACAGTTGGCTGCAATTGATGGCACAGTGGTTGCATTTGATGGGCACAGTGGCTGCATTTGATTGCACAGTGACTGCATTTGATGGGCAAAGTGGCTACATTTGATGGGCACAGTTGGCTGCAATTGATGGCACAGTGGTTGCATTTGATGGGCACAGTGGCTGCATTTGATTGCACAGTGACTGCATTTGATGGGCAAAGTGGCTACATTTGATGGGCACAGTTGGCTGCAATTGATGGCACAGTGGTTGCATTTGATTGCACAGTGACTGCATTTGATGGGGACAGTAAGGCTGCAATTGATAGGATTTTTTGTCAATATATTTTAGTTGGCTTGCGCCCCCCCAAAAAGCTTTGAGCACCAGCCGTCACTATATTAAAATGGTAAATAGAAGTGGTTGAGCAGTGTGATACATAGATTTTTTAGATGGGAACTGAGTGGGTAAATGATGTAAGTGATGATAGTGTAGAAGTTGCATTGGATAGGGGAATAATAGATTTGTAGCAGAACTGAGGAGGAACCAGACTAGAAGAGAAGAGTGAGAAGCCCAGCTACATACATAGTGAGCAGTGCTCGATAAGATAGAAAACACAAAACATGAATGTAGGTGATTGGCTGTGACTGGGTCAGGGGAGACAGAGCTGGAGGGGGGAGAGCAGAAAATAATACACAGGCTGGGGGCAATTGGAGGAATGAGATCCTCTGTGAGACAGATTCGATCGGATGGGAGGAGGAGTACAGGACAGGACAGGAGTACATGTAACAAACTTACCAAGGTTAACAGAAGATAATGCAGGGAAGAAGAGATGTCCTTTCTTGTATTAACCTCCCTGGCGGTATGATTATATTAGATTTTTACGTGCTGAAAGCGGTACCATTATTTTGCATTGAAATTTGGTGTTTTATATTGTAGGCCTGTAATTCTTAGGAATAACTTACTTAAATCTGTCCAAACAAGAGTCTAATAGACATCCCGGGTATGATAACGTTTAAAACACAAAATTATAATATAATAAATAACTATAAATAATTATAACAAATACTAATAAAAACGTATTTATTAATGTTATCAAATCAAAAACACTGAAATTTGCTCAGTTGCAGAGCTGTCGCTGTCATTACTTTTAGTGTTTGATGATAAATTTCCCCACAAATCGCTATCGCTCAATTCTGCAAGTGATTCTAATTTATCATCGCTGTTTTCTAGCTGCTCTAAAACGTTTTGGTTGCTATGGACAATCTCCAGTTTCCAGGCAGAAAAAAACAGTGGTGTGTAATTATTTTATACACTGCCGTAATATGTAAGATTAAAGTGTACTGTATCTATACTGTGTCTTTACTTTTTTGAATTTGGCGCCGATCTCCACCCCCGTGCGTTGCAACGTTGCAGGGAACGGAGCTCGGCAGCACTCAGCACTGTGTGAAATGAGCTCGATCACACAGCAGGGAGACATTGCAGGATCCACAGGACAAGGTAAGTAACTATGCCTAGATACTGCAATTCAATCCCGAGTCTGGCTCGGGGTTATCGCTAATAGTACTGAAATTTTACCCCTGAGCCAGACTCGGAATACCACCGGGGAGGTTAAGAGAAGTATGGACTCCAGAGAGAGAGATATAATCTTGCCCCTGTTCATATCATTAGTGATTAGACATGTGCATTCGTTTTCGTTACAATGCATTTTCGTCCGAAAATCTGGTTATTTCGTTATTGTTTTAACAAACGATAACGAAAGTGCAAGAAACTAACGATCCGACATAAAAAATGCTTTATTTTAGTTTTCGTTGCGGTAAAAATTCGATATAGAGAGATTCGACATTATAGGGAAAATATTCGACATCATAGGGAAAAGATTCAACATTATAGGGAAAATATTCGACACTATAGAAATAATAGATTCGACATTATAGAGAATAGATTTTGATTTATGAGAAAATAGATTTCGACATTATTACTAGTCATACAACCTCAGAATTCTTGTAGGCGGAATATTCTAACGGAAATGTACGATTCGACGTAAAGATTCAACGTCCTGTTGAATATTCTTTTGACCATTCGACAGAAACCAAGTATTATTGGATTTTCGGACGAAAGCTATTCCCCAACGAAAAACGAAATAAATCAGAACGATTTTCGGGAGTAACTAAATAAATTTATTTTCCAAACGAAAATGAAAAAACTAAACAAAGTATTCCAGTCTGCACATGTCTATTAGTGATGCCTCGTACACACAACTGGTTTTCCCGAGGGGAAAACTGCCATGTTTGCTTTTTTATCAGGAAAAACAGCCGTGTGTATGCTCCATAGCAGTTTTCCCGAAGAGAAAACTGCCTGCAAAAAAATTAGAACCAGCTCTCTTTTTTCTTGTCGTGATTCCCGGCGGCCTTTTTCCTGTTGTGAAAATCGATCATGTGTATTCTTTTCCGAGGGGGAAAAACACATGCATGCTTAGAATCGAGTATGAGACAGGAGCGGTTGGTCTGGTAAAACTAGCGCTCGTAATGGAGATAGCACATTCATCGCGCTGTAACACGAATTGTCTCTTACCAAACTTTTACTAACACGCGGATCAGCAAAAGCAGCCCAAAGGGTGGCGCCATCTGAATGGAACTATACGTGTTGTACGTCACCGCGCTTTGATTGGGAGGGATCCCCTTGATGGTGTATGCAGGCTACAGTAGTGGCTTGGTCTTAATGTGCCCTGTTTGGGTGTCCCTTCGGAAAGGGGGTCCAGCCTTGCAGGGTCTACTGGACTCTTGTCTTTTTTTCCCACAAATAGAGCTTCTTTTTGGTGATATTTGATCACCTCTGTGGTTTTTATTTTTTGCGCTATAAACTAGACATTTAAAAAAATAATAATAATAATATTTTGTACTTTTTGCTATACAAAATTTCCCCCCAAAGAATGAAAAAAAAATTCTTCCTCAGTTTAGGAAAAAATCACAATTAGCGTATATTGATTTCTTTGCGCAAAAGTTATAGCGTCTACAAAATAGGGGATAGTTTTATGGCATTTTTTTTGTACTAGTAATGAGTGAGTGAGTGAGTGAGTGAATAACTTGTATAGCGCTACAGATGCGAACTGAATCGCCTCAAGGTGCTTGTTATCCATTGTCTTCCTTATCCTTCAGAAGAGGTGGGCCTTGAGTTTTTTTCTGAAGGCCCAATGATTTTCTTCTATTCGGATGTTAGTTGGTAGCCAGGGACGTCTTTTACCACTTAAGGACCCCCGCACGCACATATACGGCCACAGAATGGCACGTACAGGCACAAGGGCGTAAATTTACGTCCCCGCCTAAGTGCGGTTCGGGGGTCCCATCGGGACCCCCTCCGCGGCGTGCGGGGGTCCCCCTGGCTCCGGGAGCGATCCGGGATCAGCGGGCGGATGTCGGCGCTTACCCGCCCCCCCGCGATCGCTCCCAGCCAATGGGAGCGCGCTCCCATCCTGTCAGTTCCTCCTCCTGTGTTTACACAGGAAGGAGGAAATGATGTATTCTCTCATCGCAGCGCTGTTTCCCAGCGCTGCTGATGAGAGAAGACATCACAAGTAAGTGTGCACCAACACAACACTGACACACACTCACATAGGCATATTAACCCCTTGTGATCGCCCCCCCCACCCCCCTGTCACAGTGTCACTGAATGCAGTGATCTAATCACTGCATTTAGTGTCAGTGTGACAGGCAGTGTAAAAAACAGTTAGTGTTAGGTTCAGGATAGCCCCCCCACCCCCACTAATAAAGTTTTAACCCCCTGATCACCGCCCTAGTTAACCCTTTCACTCCCTATTGCCAGCGTCACTAAGCGATCATTTTTCTGATCGCTGTATTAGTGTCGCTGTTCCCGCTAGGTAGCTATTTTTTTTTATTGCGATTTTTTTTTTTTACTAAAGACATGTGGCTAAATAAATTTTGGCCTAAATGTTTGACTAAAATTTAGTTTATTTGATTTTTTTTTAACAAAAAGTAAAAAATAGTGTTTTTTTTCAAAAAAATATTTTTGTATATAGCGCAAAAAATAAAAATCGCAGAGGTGATCAAATACCACCAAAAGAAAGCTCTATTTGTGGGAAGAAAAGGACGCAAATTTTGTTTGGGAGCCACGTCGCACGACCGCGCAATTGTCTGTTAAAGCGACGCAGTGCCGAATTGCAAAAAAACAGGGTATTGGTCCGGGTCTTAAGTGGTTAATATGAATTGGACCCTGGGCAAACATTTTCTTGGGCTCCCCCGCCCATAAAATTTAACTCTCCACCCCAACATCTCAAAAAACAAACACACACACAGAATTATCAAAAAAAAAAACTTTAATAATGTAAACATAAAGAACTAGTCCACAAGCAAGTCAAGTCCTTAGCTAGGTCTGTAAGGCCTCGTACACACGACCATTTTCCTCGACAGAATCCATCAAGAAACTCGGTGGCAGAGCTTTTTTGCCAAGGAAAACTGTCATGTGTATGTTTTTCGTCGAGAAAACTGTCGAAGAACTCATTGAGAAAAAAAGAGAACAAATTCTCTTTTTCCTCGTCGGGAGTCTCAATTTCCTCATCTTGTTCCTCGTCAGGCTGGTTTTCGACGAGAAACACGTTTGTGTGTATGCTTAGAAACCTGCGCATGCTCAGAATAAAGTATGAGATGGGAGCACCTTCGGTAAAAGTAGCATTCGTAATGGAGATAGCACATTTGTCACGCAGTAACACTGAAAAGCGCAAATCGTCTCTTACCAAACTTTTACTGAACACGCATTAACATGAGATTAGCAAAAGCAGCCCCAAGGGTTGTGCCAGTGGAATCGAACTTCCCCTTTATAGTGCTGCCATACGTGTTGAAGTCACCTCGTTTGAGAAGGACAAGATTTTGTCTTGAGAGAGTGTACACAAAGACAGCTTGTCAAGTTTCTCGACAAGCCTAACAAGGAACTCGTTGAGGAAAACAATGTGTCTGAAACGACGAGTTCCTCGGTCGTGTGTACGAGGCCTCACAGTAAGTACTCGTCAACTTAATACCTTTTAGTAAAAGAGTGCAAATCAACATTATGTTTTGTGCATAAAACAAATAGCTAAAATAACAAATAACAACAATACACAGCAATTAAATTAACAATATCAAAACTTATAACCTGTAGAATACAAAAAATAAAGTGCTTAGGTTCCACTACAATTTAGAGAAAAGGTAACCAGGTAGCAGAGTAACATCATCTACTACACTAAAGCTTGAAGCTACAGTATGTGCTTCTGCACTAAAAAGGTGATAAAACCATCCTTTAAAAACAAAAAACAAAAAAAAAACAGGATTTTCCGTATAGCAGCCATGGGAAGCTTTATGGAGAATCCTGGTATGTTAACATTCCTATTAGGCAACAGCTGCTAGACTATTGTCAACCACTAACTAATCTAAAAGTGCAGATAACTATACATAAAAAGTAAGAAATACTTAAATGCAATTTATATCACCAGTCTACGTGTTTTTTTTAGCAGCAAATGTCTTTGTAATGTCGGTGAAGTCAAGACTGCAAAGTATATCTGATTCAGCAGACATTATAGAAAGTTTGGTGAGATAACTTTGGCTCATGGTCGTGCGTTGTAGATTTTAGATCCGTTTGATTTTTTAAAATGATCGTTCACCTGAACAGTTAGTGATCATTAAAGTGAGATACATTTTTAAAGCACTTTCCATGTTGGGAAACATCTTTATCAAAAATAGTGTTGTACATTTGTACTTGGAGTCTCTGCGTGAGACGTGGATGCGAACGTGGAAAGATAACCTAGACATGACCTGTCCGGCCGCGGGAGACAGGAGATGGAGGGAGAGGTGTGAACCCCCCCCGACTCCTCCTACAAACTCAGGCCCACCTACGGCCGTCCTTCCCATTTGTACTTGGAGTCTCTGCGTGAGACGTGGATGCAAACGTGGAAAGAACCTAGACAGGACCTGGAGTGTGCCAAAGGTCACGTGGTCGGTACGCCTAAAAGGGGCCAAAAAAGAAGAGGACACAGGGGTAAGTGGAAAATACATTTATTGCAAGGAATGACAACTTTATCGGTCAGGTGCATGAAGGCACGAGCCATCTCCACCTGCGGATCAGGAATGTATCTGGCATAGCAAGCTGAATTCCACCTCCCCAACTTTCTGATGACATGGGCCGGGATCCCTTGATGGGATGCTGCCGAGGCTGCCCCAATCCTGAATGAGTGACCCAATCGGCTTGCCAGGTTCAACCCCAAACTGGACCACAACGTGCGGCAGTGACTGGAGAACTGGGCCGCCATGAGGGGAGCCACCGGAAAAGGGAGCAAGGGACTGTCGCTAGGTTTGTTGCCGATCAAAGCCATGAGCTGATCTAAAACCATCATGGGACACCATGACCCGCCGGTCTTGAAAGACAATACATCTGTGCCAGCCCCAACCTGCTGGGTCTTGCAAGCTGTCAAATGTAGATTGTAATAGTTTGGGTGTCTGACCAACTGGCCGACCGTGAGGATCCGGTAACCAGGGCCAGAACGGCAAAATTCGCCTGGCCTAAGGAACCCGAAAAAGGCCAAGTAAATGGCTGCTTTCAGCACCACACTGAGGAGTTTCCCGAAAGGCAGTCCATCCAGCAAACCAGACATGCTGCGGAAAATGTGCCCTGTGACCGGGAGACGGCAAGTGGTCACTGGAGGACACCCCTCAATGCAGCCTTGATGATGTGGGCCGAGAAAAGGGAAGGACGATTGGGATCCTGTAGGGACAGGTGGTGCTGCACTCCGGTGAGGTAAGTCCTGATGGTGCCATGGGACAACCTCAGTTGAGTGTGGCAGTGAGTGATAAACGCCAACAAATAGCGGACATCGGGCCGTTGTCACAGGGGTGCAAGGACTGAAAGACCAGGAAGGATTTCCAGGCCGTGGCATAAGCCTTCGTGGTGTTGCTCGCCAGAGACGCCCCAACTAAACCTGCTGCATCGAGTAAGAGGGTGTTCAGTCCAGCATTAGCAGAGAAAACCGTGGGGAGGGTGTGGCCCGTGCATCGGCATGCGGGACCTGTAGGAAAAAAGATGGGAAATTGAGCCACGAAAGAGCATCCGCCGCACCATTCTCTACCCCACTGATGAATCTGCATTGGAAATGGAAATGATGTTGCAGGGACAACCAGATTAACCTATGTACAAAAGACATAATGACCAAGGACCGAGACCTCCCCTTGGTGATGATCTCCATGTCTGCCTGGTTGTCCGTGGAGAAAACCACTGTCTGTCCTACCCATGAACTGCCCCAAACCCAAGCTGCGGCCACTATGGGGTAGATTTTGAACAAGACAGAAGACTGGGTGAACCCAGGGATGGCCAAAACGTCCTCTGGGTGCCAAAGATGGCAGCATAACCCACCGTGGCCGCCGCGTCAGTTTCTACCTGGGGAGAGGATGGAGACTCCCCAGGAATGAACATGGCGACCTCATTCCAATACTGGAGGAACTCGTCCCACATGCAGAGGTCTGCCAATACAACCACGTCCAGTTTGACCCATGAGTCCGAATCCGGTGCTGATGGTAGCAAGGCCAACAATCTGGAAATTAAAGATCTACCCTGCGGGATGATACGCATAGCAAAAATTAACATGCCCAGGAGAGACAACAACTCCACCCTGGTACAAACCCGAGAGACCGTGAAGCGATGGATACACTCTCTGATTCTGGCGAGTTTGTCGGCCGGGAGCCTGGCCTGCATGGCTTCAGTGTCCAAACTGACCCCCAAAAAGGTGAGAGTCGAAGCCGGGCCCTCAAGCTTCTTGGTTGCCAGTGGCACATTGAGTGCTGAAAAAAGGGGGCTCGCTGGGGACTCTCGATGAGGAGGAAGTCATCCAGATAGTGAATGACCGCATGACATCGCTCCTCATGGACGAGAATCCACTCCAGTGCTTGAGCAAAAATGTCAAATAGCCACAGACTGCTTTTGGACCCGAAGGTGAGTCTGGTGGCAAAGTAGTACAACTCCCTCCACTTAATCCCGTGCCACTGCCAGAGTGACGACGTGATCGGGAGGAGTTTGAAGGCGTCCGCTTTGGACAGCCAAGCCCCCTGCCCTACCTCGATGACTTGCTGGATTGCCTGATCTATTGACACATATTTGAGGGAAAATTCTTCAGATAGAATTAACGAATTGAGGCTAGGCACAGCGGAGCAATGAGGGGCGGACAAGTCATAGATTAATCTTAATTTATTGGAGAACTTCCCCTTAACCAGACTCAAAGGATTAACCCTCCAAGACTGAAAAGGAGACACAGCAAAAGGACCAATAATAAAACCCTTGTCCAGTTTAGACTGGAGCAAAGTGTCCACCACCCCCAAGTCCCCGCCACACGAACTGAGATTGGGACATTCGAAGGTCTCCAGCGGCAATGTAACGAACCCTGTGTGGAAGCCTCGGGTAAAACCTTCCACCAAAAAGGGGCCTAGCTCAGCGGATGGGTGGGAGGACAAACAATCCTACAGCAACCCAACGTTGATGCGGCTCAGTCAACTGTTCTTGCTCAGCCTAAGCGAACAGGAAGATTTCGGATGCGCCCTGAAGCATCCTGTGCAGATGTGCAGCAACCGGCACTGACCGTAGTTGCAGACCCCGTGATTGAAATTGTTACAAATAGGGGATCTCCCCAAATACTGGATAGGCCGACCCAACTTGTCAACAGTGGCTGCCTGAGCAGGTGCTGGAAGAGACCCGGGAAAAGCTCTGGAAGTACCCGGGAGGACCGGAGCTTCCGAGTTGGGGCACCAATAGGCTGTGTAAGATGATGACTGGCATGTGGTGCAAACCGGTGACCTCAAGCCCGCAAAATGGCGGAAAATGAACGATGGTAGTCATAAAACGCAGAGCCTCCGTACTTGTGACCCAACTCCACCACTGCATAGAGATAGTGGTCCAACTCCTCTCTCCTAAGGGGACTCACAGAGCAGACTATATGCCTGAACATGCTGAAAGCCAGCACAAACTCGGGGATGGAGAGCTTCCGATTCAATCTGTGATCCCTGGATTTGATGATTACGGAAACGTCCCCACAGGTGTAGGACTTTTTGTCAGTCACGTCATGTGCGAGTATCAGCAAGGACGCCAGGTTGACGTCCTTCCCATCGAGAATGTCCTTGCTGATGCCTGCCGGGATAAAATGGGCTGGGGTGACAGAAGGGACACTGGGACTGGTACTTGACAGCGGAGGTCCAGGAACCGTGGGAACCTCGGGGACAATCAAGACCTCCGGAACAGCTGGGACTATCGGAGCAAGAATTGGGCTGGCCTCTAGCACCTCCACCCTGGCCCTTAAATCCTGAAATGAGCCCGCTAGGGAGCTGAGGGTGGAATGGATCAGGGAGTCAGGGATGTGGCCATAGCCCGAAGAGTGACCTGTTCCGCGTCTGAACTGGCAGGGGAGGGGAACAAAAGTCTAAACAGTTCGGCTTTGCGAGCCGAAGCCGGGTGTGAAATGCCCCTGCACCGCAACTCCGCAATCAATCTCGGAACGGTCCAGGATATTAGGGTAGGCTTGGAGCCCTGATCGGACCCCCTCGCTGACCCCCTAGCTGGAGAAGGGGAAACAGAGGCGAAATCTTCGATGTCTGCTGCTTGAGACATGCCCTGAAATCAAAGGAGAAACAAACACCATGACAGAAACCTACATCAGACCAAAACAAAAAGAAACAAACCACTGTCCATGCCCTCCACCGCCCTCTTGAACCAACCACCCTAACCTGGACCAGAACGAACCCCATACCCTCCCAACTAGGAGGGCCAAACCATCTGCTGACGCAGACAAATTAAAAACAAAACACTCAGCCCCCCCCCCCCCCCCCCCCGGATCCTGAAACGTGACAGGTCCAACTCTTTAGAAGCTGCTGAGTGACTGTTTGAGAAACGAAAGGATTCGAACGGGTGAGGAGACTTGCCACTGCTCAAGTCAATTAAAAACGAAACAACTCAACCCGTTTTGACCTAAACGAATTAGGTGACCCCCACAGGGCAGGTAGACCCTTAATAAAACTAGAACAGATCGGGTTGGTACCCAGAACCCCAGCTTACCTGCACCGAAAGTCCTTCACCTAACACGAAAAGCCTTGCGCCTGGCGCCTGAAATAATAGATACAAGGGACCGAAACTAGTCAGTCCCCCTCCTGAACGAACCAGGTACAACGAGAGTACTACGAATGTGCCATGTGAAGCATAAAAACGGAAAGGATGTCCCATACCAGACGGTTGAGGAGAACTTGTTACTGATCAAGTCAATTAAAAACGAAGCATCTCAAACTGTATGCACCCACAAGCGTGGTGGGTGACCCCCCCAGTGGAAACATTACCCCCCCCCCTGACAGGAAAGTCAGTGCAACTCACCCCCCCCCCTGACCCTGCGGAACCCACCCCCCCCCCCTTCCCAGTGACACCCGTGTGAAAGCTAATGCGGAGTGGAACCAGCACCCTGTGTGTGAATTCAATTTAAAAATGAAATAACAACCGCATGACACTCACTGAAACAGTGTGAAAAGAAAACCCTGCTATTTACGTAAACGTAACTCCACGATAAATGTCCTGAAACAGAGAAGGAAAACGATAGACACAATGATGATAGCGAAAATGACAACATCTGCTGAGAGTGAAAACAAAACACCGGAATGGAGATTGCGCCACGTTTGGCGTGTCAAAGGCACACGCACGCAATTGGCTGGCTCACCAGGTAATGTTCCTTCCTCACTAAGAGTGCCCCCCCCCCACAGGGAGACCAGGACCTCTGACTGAAAACCTATGGCTCTGTCCCAGGAATCACACCTTGATCAAGCTGCCACCTGGAGGGATGAGGGGGATCAATAGATACCTCTACCTGGGACACATGGATGGTTTAAGAAAAAACATTGAAACGCATGGTGATGAAGAAAGAAACAAAACAAACATGAAGTTCCCCTGGTAGCAGAGTTGCAGGCTGCAACCGAGGGTAGCGCCCCCCTCCCCCCAAGGCCTCATCACCAACCATAGCTATCAGAGAGCAACTGAACCCCCCCCTTTGCCCATGCGAGATGCAGTGGGACTGTGCGGATCGTATGCTTGCCACCATTGCTGGATAACAGCTGACAAGTGCCGCAGACATGAGAAAGGTGGGCCTGCAGACCATGAATACACAGTGCATGAATGGTGCCATCTGAAATCCCGGGAGCCAGCCAGCAATGGAACCCCCCCCCCCCCCCGATACCTGTACGAGGTGGCCGAGCTACAGAGCTTGTATGAAATCAAAAAACTTCACATCCTCACTACAGGAATTTGCAGCATCCTTTACAACAAGGTTTAGTGAGTTTTCAAAACAAGGTATATACTTCGCATATTTTTTCAGGTTAACAATTTTTTCTTGCATACCCTTGTAGGAACCAGACATGTTGCTTGCATTGTCGTAACTTTGTCCACGGCGTTCTTGTATGGAAAGTCCAACGCTATTAAAGAATTTTAGGAGCACATTCGCCATTTCTTCTCCTTTATGCCCCGTTGAGGGTAAGAATGTTACAAAACACTCCACAGGTTGTTTTCCTTTAAGTATCGTAAAATCACTGTGAGCTGATCAGTATAGGAATAATCTTCAGATGAATCTACAGATACTGAGTAGTACTTTGCCATTTTTACCCGGTTGATGACATGTTCTAAAATATTTTCCCCTGTAATCTTTATAAGTTCTTTACAGACATTTGCTGATAGATAACTTGTACATCCTTTGCCCTTGTTTGAATGTTTTGTGCTATGAAAGCATCGTATTCCGACAGTAATTCCAGAATTCCAAGGTAGTTGCCAATGTGTTTGGATCCAATAAATTGGTCATCTCCTCTGAAAGCCAATCCTCTTTCAGCAAGAAAAATTATGACGCTAAGCAAACGTTTAACTAGGTTTTGACCATAGCTTGTCAGCTCCTCAATCTGTTGTTGCATTGTATGGTCAGTCCGACCCTCCAGTTTAGAATATTTGGCTGTATCAATCACAGAATAAAGACAAGAAGCGGCGCCCGCGTAGTATTAGATTTATTTAAACAAGAAAAAGCATATGAGGGTACTACTCACAAAACTATATGGAACCTATCATGTCAATATGTGATGTCACCCGTGGAAGACTTCCGGGGTAGGTGAACTCCGCTGGTACTTTGCTCTTTGGATGGATGGATGCTCCAAACTCCCTTAACAGGGAGAGACTGCGATTCCAGTGCTGGTCGGGAAACTGGCGTCTATGTATGTCCCTGGATACCATCTATCGTGGCTGCGGGACAGCAAGCCTCCGATGCTAGGGGAGGAAGGGAGGAGACAGGAGCACGGTAGGACACAGTGGTGGAGCACAGCAGTGGAGCACAACGGCGGAGCGTCAGCACAGCAGTGGAGCACAACGGCGGAGCGTCACTTCCGGGTCAGGTCACGGGGAGATGCGCACGTTCGAGGCATCCATGCCTCTTCATCAGGCTCTATCTATCATGGGATGAAATTCATTCACTGGCATGTTTCCAGTCACTGAAGCCATCATTGGAAAATGCATTTTGTGATGAACTAAACAATTTACAGTCAAAACAATAGATTTTGCCGGTGTTTTTTGAGTAGCAAAGCCACTTCCGTTCACCGTTGTCTCCTTAGGGACAGTTACGCATAAACGTATCTATAGTGCAGCAACGTCTGTCTTTAAGTGATGTAGCAAACCCTTCATTTCTTAGTTGCTCCAAAGGTTTTCTCACTGACAAATTCCCATTTTTGGACCAGTATTCCCGCATCTCAAGAGTAGATGGGTTGGGCCACAAACCAATGTCATGAAACCTGACTGTTCCACAGTTTCTGGTAGTATATCAAATGCTTCAGAAGTAGGCTCTTGCATTTCCACAGTATGGAGGCTAGGCAGCAAACCAATGTTACTAAATAGGCCTTGCTTCTCCACTTGCATGGACACTGGTGTTATTTCTAGTTGCGGAAGTTTATCAGAAGACACCACCAGGGCCGGACTTACCATTTGCCTTGACTGGGCTCAAGCCCATGGGCCCAGCCAATAGGGGGCCCCGGATGGCAACCCTCTGAAATTTTTTTTAGAGGTCTGGAGGCCCCCAGGGCCCCGGACGACAACCCCGCCTTATTTTATTTATTTTTTTATAAAAAAAATTATATATATATATTATTATTATTATTAAAGGGCCCAGATGTCTCCAGGGCCCCAGAGGGCAACCCCCCTTTTTTTTAATAATATATGTTTTTATATATATATACAGTGCGGAAAATAAGTGCGGAAAATAAGTATTTGAACACCCTGCTATTTTGCAAGTTCTCCCACTTGGAAATCAGGGAGGGGTCTGAAATGTGAGAGACATAATCCAAAAAAAAAAATTCCAGAAATCACAATGTATGATTTTTTTAACTATTTATTTGTATGATACAGCTGCAGAGAAGTATTTGAACACCTAAGAAAATCAATGTTAATATTTGGTACAGTAGCCTTTGTTTGCAATTACAGAGGTCAAACGTTTCTTGTAGTTTTTCACCAGGTTTGCACACACTGGAGGAGGGATTTTGGCCCACTCCTCCACACAGATCTTCTCTAGATCAGTCAGGTTTCTGGGCTGTCGCTGAGAAACACGGAGTTTGAGCTCCCTCCAAAGATTCTCTATTGGGTTTAGGTCTGGAGACTGGCTAGGCCACGCCAGAACCTTGATATGCTTCTTACAGAGCCACTCCTTGGTTATCCTGGCTGTGTGCTTCGGGTCATTGTCATGTTGGAAGACCCAGCCTCGACCCATCTTCAAAGCTCTAACTGAGGGAGATTTTGTTGCCCAAAATCTCGCAATACATGGCCCCGGTCATCCTCTCCTTAATACAGTGCTGTCGCCCTGTCCCATGTGCAGAAAAACACCCCCAAAGCATGATGCTACCACCCCCATGCTTCACAGTAGGGATGGTGTTCTTGGGATGGTACTCATCATTCTTCTTCCTCCAAACACGGTTAGTGGAATTATGACCAAAAATTTCTATTTTGGTCTCATCTGACCACATGACTTTCTCCCATGACTCCTCTGCATCATCCAAATGGTCATTGGCAAACTTAAGACGGGCCTTGACATGTGCTGGTTTAAGCAGGGGAACCTTCCGTGCCATGCATTATTTCAAACCATGACGTCTTAGTGTATTACCAACAGTAACCTTGGAAACGTTGGTCCCAGCTCTTTTCAGGTCATTGACCAGCTCCTCCCGTGTAGTCCTGGGCTGATTTCTCACCTTTCTTAGGATCATTGAGACCCCACGAGGTGAGATTTTGCATGGAGCCCCAGTCCGAGGGAGATTGACAGTCATGTTTAGCTTCTTCCATTTTCTAATGATTGCTCCAACAGTGGACCTTTTTTCACCAAGCTGCTTGGCAATTACCCCGTAGCCCTTTCCAGCCTTGTGGAGGTGTACAATTTTGTCTCTAGTGTCTTTGGACAGCTCTTTGGTCTTGGCCATATTAGTAGTTGGATTCTTACTGATTGTATGGGGTGGACAGGTGTCTTTATGCAGCTAATGACCTCAAACAGGTGCATCTAATTTAGGATAATAAATGGAGTGGAGGTGGACATTTTAAAGGCAGACTAACAGGTCTTTGAGGGTCAGAATTCTAGCTGATAGACAGGTGTTCAAATACTTCTTTGCAGCTGTATCATACAAATAAATAGTTAAAAATTCATAAATTGTGATTTCTGGAATTTTTTTTTTTTGGATTATGTCTCTCACAGTGGACATGCACCTACGATGACAATTTCAGACCCCTCCATGATTTCCAAGTGGGAGAACTTGCAAAATACCAGGGTGTTCAAATACTTATTTTCCGCACTGTATATAAATCAATACATAACATACATACAAATTACAAGCACGGTCTCACTATCTTTCAATAGCCCTTTAAAACCTTGATGGATATAATAATCTAATCTGATACAAGCCCCTCACTCTTCACTTGATATATCACACACGCATAGACATCTTTGGCATGAGAGATTCTGAGGTGTCTCGCATCTTCAGATTCACCCCTCATGCCATCCTGGAATTAATCACAACCCTCCAGGAGGACATCACCAGCCTGCAGGAAAGGGCCTGCAGATTGACATAAGTGATGACCTGACCCCTGAACCAGACAATCCCCCCTAACCGAGGCTACCCCGTCTTCTGAGGGAAGAGCAGCCATTAATCATGGCACAACGAGAATGCATGCATGCTCACCACTGTGGTCCCTAGCACAGACACATCACATCCTCATCTAATTGGATTAGCACAAGCCCACCATGCTGGACTTGTGAGCAGCAACGCCACGGCTCCAATTATGTCACTGTACATTCATACACCATTCACACGGACCTGGGGATCACTTCTCCCTGGTCCTGGGGAACCCTTCTCCACCAAAACTGAGGGTGACACCCATTTTCCGGCAGGAATATCACCCCCACATTCCAAAAACATTAACACACAAAAAAAAAAAAAAAAAACGTCCAGCAAAAAAAAAAGAAGGGGGAAAACAAATTGAAGCCACGTCCCCGGCTCCTCAGGAGAGACTCATGGGGAGGGGGGTAATCCGGGGAAGGAGGAGCAGCCCCTGGTCTCTGCCCACCTGGCGGCCTGCCCTCCAAGGCCACGGCAATTCTGTTCAGGCCAGCACCTAGTGTTGTCGTGTTGTCCTGGATAGCCTGGGTGAGGGCCCTCACATCCTGCCCAATGTCTGCTGTTGTAGTCTGCAGTACGTTTAGGCAGTTTGTAAGAGCCCGGGAGTGGCAGTCCAGGTCCCCAAGCGTATCCTTTATGGAGGACAGGCTCTCCTTCATCCGCCCCAAAGTCTGGCTGACCTGTCCCAGATGGTGGGTCTGAAGAGCCTGGGCCCTTCTCAGATTGGCAGGCAGAAGCTCGGCCACCCCCCTGGTCTTCTGGGACGACTTCCTGCCTCCAGCTGAGGCTTGTGGCCGGGGAGAAGGTGAGGCCGTTGGGAGAGGAGCCCTGTTGGGGGATGAGTGGGAGGGGCTAGCCCTTATGAAGGGCTGGCTGCTGCCAGCCAGAGAGGAAGACTTTTCCAAAAACAACAATCCAATGGCTGACATGACATCCTCCTCCTCCTCAAACTCCTCCTCAACCTCCTCCTCTTCAACCTCCTCCGAGGACTCCGGCATTGTCTGGGGGTCCTCATCAGGTTGTTGTCCCTGGGATGGTGCGGTCAGCCCAGATGGCCCAGCACCCTCCTGCACATCTGTGGATGACACAAAACATTCACAGGTTGGAGGATCCACACACTTCCCACATATTCCCTCCCCCCCCCCCCCACATGCTACACACCTGATAGGTCAAAAAAACCTTACCTGGCATCACGCCTTCATGACTGGAGTCATAGCCAGGCAGGCCCTCCACCTGTTGTCTATGAAAGGTGTGGGCCACCGCACGCTCCTCCGCTGTCAGCCTAACAGGGCATGGTGGGCCCCCTCCTGTGCCCCTGGCATGGGCTGCTATTTTGGCCAGCTTCTTTCTGACCAGAAGCCGGAGGTCATTGATCTTCTTTTCAATCCCCCGACCGTGTCCGAGTCTCGCCTCCGATGCATTCACCTCATCAGTAATGTGCTGCAAGATCTCACGCCTCCTGGCCGGGGGGGTGTTGGCACTCTCCGGGCCGTGGAGGAAACGCCCATATTGGGTAATGGCCCGGGCAAGAATTTGTTTCTCCCCCAAAGTAAAATTTAACTTCCTCTTCCTCTCAGTCATACTCATACAAAAACTCTCTCCCAAACAGTCAGCAAAAATCACTCACAAAAACAAGCAGATAAAATCACTCACAAAAACAAGCAGGAAAAATCAAGCAACAAAACAAACAAACACAAATCTATCAACCAAAAAGTCTCTCAAGCAGTCACCAAAAAACACTTTCAAATATCTTCTACAAAACACTAGATCAAACAGTCCACAAATATAACAAAGACAAATCACAATGCAACAAACAACGGAACAAAAGCACCTTGCTGTATAGGGAGGGATACAAAGGGATGTACTTTTGCAAAGGAAGGGCGTTTGTCTCTGTCTATTTATGCTGTCTGCGTAGTTCACTAAGTTGCCCGGGTCCACTTCCAATTTCACTGATTGCGCCGTTCCCGAGTTGTGAGCATGCGCACAGAGGTGCTGACCATGGTCTGCTTCATGTGCGCATGCGCGAGCCGGCCGGCCCTTCATTTGCATGGGGTCACGGCTCATTTCAATGTAACACGCCCACGTCCTTCCCAATTTGAATTACTCCGCCTTACGCCTCTGAAATTACGTTGCACAGGCGCTAATTTCTGCGCAAATCAATCGAGAATACAGTGATTGCGCCGCTACATTGCGGCAGTCTAACGTAAAGGAGGTGCGCTACGCCAGTCAAAAAATGCGCCGATGTACGTGAATCTGGCCCACTGTTCCAATGGAAAGTCAGATAGTAAATGAAAGAAAATTTATTGTTTTTGAAAATCAGCTAGACAAGTTACTTTTAAATATGCGTTGTGCTATTCCAAATTGCTTTTCTAGGATTAAAAAATTTGAAAAACAAATACTTGGAAGCCTTGTTGTGTCCTCCACTTGTTCAATGGAACATCATAGCAAACTTTGGGAAAGTCAACCCAGGGTAAAAAATGTTGCTGCTGGAAACATTGTAATTTCGGGATCCATTGTCCTATCCGGGTCTAGCTATACAAAAGTGAAGAAATTGTTTGATTTTTCAAGGATTATGTGTTTCGGAAAAACGACATTTCACAAGTTCCAGACCAGATATGTGTTTCCAGCTATCGACTACCACTGGACAAAACAAAAAGAGGAAGTAGGAACACAATTAGGAAAAAAAACATTATTTTTGGCTGCTGATGGACAGTGTGATAGCCCCGGCTTCTCTGCAAAGTACTGCACATATACATTCATGGACATCGCTTCTCGAAAAATAGTTGATTTTGAAATTGTGCAAGTAACGCAGAGCACTTCCTCTGTGGCAATGGAAAAATATGGATTTCAGAAGTGCCTACAGAGAATTCTTGATGATGAACTAGACGTTCTCTTTCTTGGCACAGATCGCCACACCGGAATTAGAAAATTAATGAATACACCACCTTATGAAAATATCAACCACCAGTTTGATATATGGCACTACGTCAAAAATTTGAAACGTAAACTATTACAAATTTCTAAAAAGAAGTCATGCAATGCTATTGCACCATGGATCGGTCCTATTGTAAATCACTTTTATTGGTGTAGTCCTACTTCAGTTGGCAATGACGAACTCTTTAAGCAAAAGTGGGAGTCCATATTGCATCATGTTATCAACGAACACCATTGGAAAGTTGGCGACGATGAATATTCATGCTCACATGCACCTTTTACTAATGAAAATCATCATGTTATCAACGGACACCATTGGAAAGTTGGCGACGATGAATATTCATGCTCACATGCACCTTTTACTAATGAAAATCAAACTGTTTCCTGGATTGGTAAAAATACAGAAGCCTTGAATGCATTGAGATTGTTTGTTTTGGACCCAAAATTACGAAAAGACATTCCTCACTTGACATATTTCTGTCAAACTGGTGCTTTGGAAACATATCATAGCATGATGTTAAAATTTCGCCCGAAAAGATTACACTTTCGATATGACTCCATGGAGGCAAGGACAAAACTAGCAGCATTGTGCCATAATCACAATGTGATTAGGAATTTGGCAAAGAAAACAGTAACAGATGAAAGTTGCGAAGTTGTAGAAATTGAAAGAAAGAACTTGGAGTTTCCAAAGGGAAGAAAGAAATGGATTGTCCGTAAAGTATACAAAAGGATGTCAAACTGTCATGTTTTTAAAATTTTAGAAGACATGATACTCATTTGTGAGGGCAATTTAGAAATTTCTTGGACTTCCAAAAATAGAGACATGCCAAGGAATATAGCCAAAGAAGAGAGACCCCAATGCATAGTAGCAGATTTTCCCAGAAGGCAAAATCATTTTTGGGGTAAAACTAACTATATAGTTAGTTATAGAGGATTGTTTATGTTGACTAAGATCACTGTAATTGAACTATGCAATGCTATATTCTGCTAGGGGAGGTACACGTCTTTGAAAAAATAATTCTGGCTATGCAATTGCTGGACACATGAGAAAGATCGATGTGAGCTTTATTTAATCAACGGTCTTCCCCAAATTTGAGATGTAACAATGTATTTGAAAGCTCACCTTCTTTATAAGTGGCCTTTAACATTTTTGTATAGGCATAGATTACTTTTTCGTATGGTTAGATAATTTTTCATAGATACTGCCAATTTATTATTTATATTTTAAGTTTGTTTAGTGTAATTGCTTGTTCCAAGAGCTCTTCCTGTTGGGTCTGAAAGAGTGACCCTCCCCCAGGGCAAGAACTGTCCCAGTAGTAATCGGCGCACGTACCTACCAGTAGGACGTGTGGCTCCTGGGCTCCAGACAGGCAGGGTTTCCCACCCCCCCGCCTCAGCAGGCCTATTCATCTGCCTTCCCTGGCCGCTTCTCACCCTCCTAAGGACATCTCTAGGTAAGCCCCTGCTACTCAGGGTGATCTACACCTCCCCAAGACCCGTAGATGGCCGTCCTTTTTAGGACAGCTGCGGCGGCAGCCTAATCACCTCCATCGGAGAAACAACCCCCCGTGATCCGCATCCTTCAGCTCCGGCCCCCCCAACCACCAGCCGGAATTGGAAAGCTCCCCTGCTCCTTTCCTCTGTCCCATACGCCCCCCATACATCCATCGCCATCAGAGGCACCCTCCTGCCACCTCCCCGCGGCAATTCCGCCATCCCAGGGCTTTTCTGGACATCCACGCCAGACCTCTCTCAAACGCTGGACCGCGATCCAGGAAAGACCGCGGCTTCACCTGCGGCCTAACGCCGCGCTGCCTCTCACACCCAGAATCCCCATCAAATCATCCAGGAAACCCCCCCTACCCCAGAAGGACACCCACTCCGCTGTACTTTCACCTTCCTAGCCCCCCCCCCCGGCCATATCCGATCCACCTTATCGATCAGCCCTCGGCTGCATCCCACTGCCTGATCAGGCAGCCCTCCTGCTACTCCAGCAACCCGTTCATCTCTCCTCCCCAGCCGCCCCTCGTCTCAACAAGCTTGATCCAGGGGTCACCCGATCGCCTCTCACGAGGTCAGGAAGGATTTTTTTTTACCCCTACCAGAGCATATTGGCCCAGCACGGTCAGGTTTTTTTTTTGCCTTCCTCTGGACCAAGCCAAGGGAAAGGAATTAGCCAATTCCTCCCCCCATTGCCCCTGATAACCCCCCCCCCCCCCGGTGACTGGCGATCATGGCATACCGGCAATATTCTGCCGAAACCATTTGGAGTTTGAGGCAATTCGCCGCAATACTGCCAGCCATCACCAAAAAAAACCTTAAGAACTGAGCGACTTTTGAGAATAGATCACCGATCGACTGGCAGACATTTCAGCCATTTACCCCAGCCAAAGCACATATCATGTGCTTTGATCAACTCAAGATCGGCAGTAAAACACAGACTGGAAATCCGTGACTTCATTCTACAATGCGATCTAGACTGCCTCTTTATAACAGAGAGCTGGCTCACAGCCGACTGTAACACCATTCTAGGAGAACTGGTGCCAGAGAACTACCATATTATAACGGAAAACAGAATAGGGCAAAGAGGAGGAGGGCTGGCGGTGATCCACAAGACGCACCTTGCGATCACAAAACCAGTCCTTCAAAACCCTCTTCCATTTATGGAAACCCTTACTCTGCAACTGCAAACAAATTCAAAGGAGACCGTCCACATTCTGCTCTGCTATAGACCACCTGGCCCAAAATCGCAGCTTCTCCCATCATTGACGGAGTTTATCTCTACTTATACCCTTAACAGCAAACACCTTTTGCTGCTCGGGGATTTCAACCTCTGGGCCAACTCCTCACAAGACCCTGTTGCTGACGCCTGTATTGACCACCTGGAAGGTGTAGGGCTACAGCAACTAGTATGTGGGCCCACACATGCTTCAGCTCACACGCTTGATCTTATTTTCAGACAAGACCTGGAGATAAAAATTTGGGAAAATGAACCTTTGCCATGGACAAACCACCATGCAATTAAATTCATTATTTTCACAATCCCCCCGCAACAAAAACATCTAGAGCAGTGACAACACACTGGACTAGATGTCAGAAGAGGCTCCACTCGGATCTCTTCAAAACCACATTAAGGAAAAAAATAGAAACAATTCAGCCGCATCAAACGGCAGTAGAAACACTGGATGCCATAAATTCGGCCCTGCTACAAGTCAGCCGACTTAGTGGCGCCGAAACGTAAAACACGCATCAGGAAAAACAACAGCAGCTGGTTTAACAACCAGCTGTCGTTACTAAAGCAAGAACGCAGGAGGGCGGAAGCCGCCTGGAAAATAAGTTCTTCAGAGGTAAACCTCTCCATTTACAAGGCAACTACAAGAAAATATCATAAAGAAATTTTCCAAGCCAAGAAAAATTACTTTTCTGAGGCTATCAATAGCGCCCTAAACCGACCACGCAAACTCTTCAAGATGGTCACTCAGACCATGAAACCAGGATGTCTTGAAGCCCCCAATTCGGACACACAAGAATTTTGCAATGAATTATCGGATTACTTTATTAATAAAATCAAGGCTATCCGTGAAAGCATTCAGCAAAACAATTCCCCCCTCAGTGTCTAACACAACACCCGCAGTAATTCACCTCTATCAGGTAAGTTCACCCTGGAACCCATTTCCATCGATGCCACTAAAAATATCATTGGTACTTTGCGTAATGGCACGGCGCCAAATGATATTATTCCCACAAAACTGCTAAAGGAATGTGCCGACATCCTGGCTCCTCCCATCACGCAGCTTATTAACCAGTCTTTCAAGGAGGGCATAGTGCCCTCACAGTTGAAAGAAGGTATAATCCAACCCACCCTGAAGAAACTCTCTGTTACGTACCTGCCAGATGAGCCTGACGTGTAGTGGGAAGGCTTCTCGTACAACCCCGGCTAAAGGGCCACCGATGTTGCGACAGTGGCACAAGAGCCTGGCGGTGTATGGGTGCCTGGTTCGTCTTGGGTCTTGTCGGTTCAGCAGGTGCAGCAGGAAACAGGAAGCTGGCTGGTGGGTGCACTGGCTGGGGAGACACTGAATGCGTAGTCAGACAAGCCAGGTTTGGTAACAGATGATCAGATGTAGATATAAACGACAGGCAGAGAATGGTCAGTATACAGGCAAGTTCGGCAACGGGAAATCAATCAGTTGTAGAGCTGAGCGTTGGTCACAAGGCAGGCCGGGATCAGGATAACAGAGATCAATCGTAGTCAGCAAGCCGGGTCAAACACAGGAAACAGGAAACAGGTCAGATCACAGGAAGTCTGGTAAGAACTGCAGATCAGGCAGCAAAGACACTGTGCTGCTGAGGTGTTTAAATAGGGCAGCCTGTTGTCAATCACTGAAATCAGTCTGCACCATTAACTCTTAGGTGGCAGATCCATGACATTGCCCCCCCCCTTACGGGCAACCTCCGGGTGCCCAACAGGTCTCTCTTCTGTGGATTTCTGCAAAAAAAAGGCATTAACCAGGTCTCTGGCGTGCACATCCTGTTCAACCTCCCAAGAGTTATCCTCCGGGCCATAACCCTTCCACTTAACCAGGTACTGTACCTGATTCCTTCTTCTCCTACAGTCTATGATAGCCTCCACCTCATAATCCTCTTCACCATTGATGGTCACAGGTTCTGGTGGCTTGGATACTCTATCTGGAAAAGAGTCAGGAACTGCGGGTTTCAAGAGAGAAACATGGAAGACAGGATGTATTTTAAGTGAATCAGGTAAGGATAATTCATAAGCAACCTCATTAAGTTTCCTCTTGACTGGGAATGGTCCCACAAATTTAGGTGCCAGTTTCTTTGAGGGACATGCCAACCGGAGATTTGTAGTAGACAACCATACCTGGTCTCCCGGGTGGAGAATCAGTTCACCCCTCCTTTTCCTGTCAAAAGCCGTCTTGCTTGCTGCTTGTGCCTTGGTAACCGCTTCTTGAAGCAACTTATTGTTGCGGTTTAGGAAATCCACTGTGTCTTGGACAGCCGGAACCGTGGTTTCTGGAATAAAGTCAGGCAAGAAGGATGGGTGAAAACCATAATTTGCAAAGAAGGGTGACTGACCTGTGGCAGAATGGGTGGCATTATTATAGGCGAATTCCGCCAGTGGCAGCGATACCCAGTCATCCTGTACAAAAGTAGTGAAGCATCGGATATACTGTTCCAATGTCTGATTGGTCCTCTCTGTCTGTCCATTGGTTTGGGGATGGTAGGCAGAGGACAAGGATCTTTCGATTCTAAGGGCTTCACACAGAGTTTTCCTGGATCTGGAGGTGAACTGAACCCCCCGATCTGAGACAATGTTCATAGGGACCCCGTGAAGCCTCACAATTTCTCTGATAAATACTTGAGCTGTCTCTATGGCTGAGGGAGTATTCTTCAGAGGCAAGAAATTGGCCATTTTGGACAATCGGTCCACTACTACGAAGATGGCTGTTCATCCTTCTGATGGGGGAAGTTCCACAACAAAATCCATGGCTATCATTTTCCATGGTCTGTCAGGAACTGGCAGTGGCCGAAGTAGACCCCAAGCTCGGTTTCTTGTACCCTTACTGCGGTTGCAGATTACACAGGAATTCACGTACCACTTACAGGTTTCTTCCAGGTCTGGCCACCAGAATGTGCGTTTCAGGAGATCAAGAGTCTTGTGGACCCCAAAATGACCTGCTAGGGGATGATCATGGCACAGACCCAAAATGCTTATGCGTAAACATTCAGGTACAAATACCTTGCTTCCGTTGAACAGTAAACCTTCCTGGAGTGTCAGTGTGACCCCTGGAGGGCTAGGAACATCTGTCGAAGCCTGCTTCATTCTGTTGAGGAGGTTGCCCTGTAAAGGCAAGAAGTTATTTTCAGACAAGATTGTATCTGCCACTGGTGGTTCCTTGGGGTCATCAAACATACGAGACAGTGCATCTGGTTTGACATTCTTCGAGCCTGGCCGGTAGGTAATGTGGAACACAAATTGGGAGAAGAACAGGGCCCACCGTGCTTGACGTGGCTTCAGACGTTTAGCAGTCCTCAAATACTCCAGGTTTTTGTGGTCAGTATAGACCAATATGGGATGCGCTGCTCCCTCTAGGGAGGTACCTCCATTCTTCTAATAATCGTCTCTCTGCTGGAGAAAGCCTGCGGGAAAAAAAAAGCTACTGGATGCATCAGATCCTTAGGGCCTTGGCGTTGGGAGATGACTGCTCCAATAGCGACTTCAGATGAGTCTACTTCTAGTGTATAGGGCAGGGACGGGTCCGGGTGACCAAGAACAGGTGCTGAAGTAAACAGTCCCTTCAAGGTATCAAATGCGGCTTGAGCCTCGGGAGTCCAATGGAAGCGGAGGTTCTGTCTAGTCAGCTGTGTTATAGGGGTTATGATAGCAGAAAAGCCATTAATGAACCTTCTGTAAAAGTTGGCAAATCCTACGAAGCGCTGCACCCCCTTCTTGTCGGTAGGTGCAGGCCAGTCTAAGATTGCGGAGACCTTTTCAGAGTCCATCTTGATCCCTTCAGGAGAGATTACCAGTCCCAGGAATTGGATGCTGTGTTTTTCAAACTCGCATTTTTCACCTTTAGCATATAGTCCGTGTTGGCGGAGTTGGCTTAGCACCCTTTTGACATGACCTCGGTGAAAGTCCAGAGAAATGGAAAAAATCAGAATGTCGTCTAGGTAAACAATCAAAAATATATCAAGGAAGTCTCTGAATATATCATTAACAAAATGTTGGAAAGTGGCCGGAGCATTGCATAGCCCGAAGGGCATCACTAGGTATTCATAGTGGCCAAATCGGGTGCGAAAGGCTGTCTTCCACTCATCCCCTTGGCGAATGCAAACTAAATTGTTAAAAAGACAGGGAGGATGGAAGAGATTAGGCTGACTAATGAGATCGCTCAAGCAGAACTGAGCTTTATTGAGGAACAAACGCCAGCTAGGCGGGCAGTATGGCTAGCAAAACAAGAAGAATATAGAACATACACTTTAAGAATAGCGGAGAACAAGAGAACTTTACAAAGGCAACAACAGTTTGGAGAGGGCGAGAAGGTAGGACATATGCTAGCTCTTTTGAGTAGAACTAACTCTCCCCCATCAAATGTCTCAGTAATTAGGACATCGTCGGGCGAAATTACAACAGACGGCCAGGAAATTTTAAAAACATTCTTTCTATATTATAAAGAACTATATAAGTCCAAAAGGGTACCGGCGAATGGTGGGATGGAATCTTTTTTTCAGAAAATAGAAGTCCCTACACTGTCCGTCAATGACAGGCAGGAGCTAGACGCACCAATCACTCTAAAAGAACTCCAACAAGCAATAGGTGATATGCCAAACCAGAAATCGCCCGGTCCGGACGGGCTCCCTATTGAGATATATAAAAAGTTCGGAAAGCAATTGCTCCCAGAGCTGTTGAGGACTTACGAGGGAGCGATGAGAGAGGGAATGCTCCCCCACTCGATGAACGAAGCAACTATTATTGTTATTCAAAAGGAGGCAAAGGACTACCTGGACCCCTCATCGTATCGCCCAATCTCCCTATTATCATCAGATATAAAAATCTTAGCTAAAATTCTCGCAGACAGATTAAATAGATGCATTACTAAACTCATTCATCCAGACCAGTCTGGCTTCATACCAGGCAGGGCAACTAGTATTAACATTAGGAGAACCTTTTCAAATATACTTACCCCGACAGACATCATAGGGACTAGAGCCATATTGTCCCTCGATGCTGCCAAGGCTTTCGATAGCCTCGAGTGGGCATACCTTTGGAAAGTACTCAATAGCTTTGGCTTTGGCCCGCTCTATGTAAACTGGGTTAAACTGTTATATGGCCGACCAAGAGCCAAGGTCAGAATCAATGGCGAGCTATCTGAGACCTTTCAACTGGAACGGGGGACGAGACAGGGGTGTCCGCTGTCCCCCCTTCTGTTCGCCCTCGCAATGGAACCATTGGCCATTATGGCCAGGGCGAGGTCGGACATAATGGGGTTCAGAAGACACCAGAGTGAAGACAAAATTGCACTTTTTGCAGATGTCTTATTTTTTCTTGGGGATGTTGAAGGCTCGCTAGATAAAGTAATGCAACTAATGGAGGAATTTGGACAGTTCTCAGGTCTCACGATCAATTGGTCGAAGTCAGCCCTGCTACCGGTTGACCCAGTAGACCCCCACTTGTTATCAAGCCTCTCCCAAATATCTATTAGCCCCAAGATCAAGTATCTAGGGATTTGGATATCAAAAGATGTCACCCACTTTCTTACTTTAAACCTAGACCCTTTATTATTAAAGTGGAAAAACAAATGCGAGATATGGAAAAGACTGCCCTTGTCCGTTGCAGGACGCTGTAACTTAATCAAAATGATCTGGCAGCCACAACTATTATATCTGTTACATAACTCGCCAATATGGATAGGACATAAGTGGTTTAAAAAGATAAACTCTCTATTTAGAGATCTGATTTGGAAGGGAGGGCAACCTAGGATAAGCCTACAAACTTTACAACTGCCGGTCAAGGAGGGGGGAATGGCGGTTCCCCATCCAAAACTATACTTCCTGGCAGCACAACTGCAACACTTGTTCGGATGTGGAACCGTAGAAAGAAGTGAAAGTAATAATCGTCTTCTACTGTTAGAAAACCCACATCACTTACTAGTGGAAGCCCTAGAAGCAGATCACTTCTGCTATAATCACGCAATCACAAAATTAATTATCAAAATATGGCACACAACCAAAACAATCCTGGGGTATGTGGGCCCGTCAAAATTTTCTCCCCTCTGGAATAACAACAATTTCCCGGAGATGTTAAGCATAGAAGTCCCGAGGGACTGTGTAAATAAAGGCATAGGCCGCTTAATGCACATATTTAAGGGAAATGTTATGAAGTCATTCCAAGACCTAGTAAGGGAATTTAATATCCCAAATAAATCTTTTTTTAAATATCTTCAGGTTCGCCACGCTATACAAGTACAATTTGCCGCTAAAATAGTTGAGTGGACACAGATGCCTGCCCTCTCCTCTGTTATTGAGGCAACACAAGCCAAGGGCTTAATTTCCACAATCTACGGCAGCCTGGGAGCGAGGGCATTAAGTAGAGAAGGCCTGCGGAAGTGCAAAGTGGCCTGGGAGAATGATTTGGGTACAATCTCCCCAGAACAGTGGGACAGAATCCTCCGTCAAGGAGTCTGGGCGTCTATTGCCCCGGCCCAAAGACTGTCTCACTTATGGGATTGCAAACAGCCCACAACCCCAATAAATAATTAATTAATTACCTAAATAAATAAAAACAGACAGCACTTGTTCTTTTTGGCAAAATGTTTAATGGCCGTGGCACTATATTGGTATAATATAAAATAAATTCATAAATAAATATTAAATATTATTATTTAAATAAATATCATAACTCAATAAATCTGTAAATATGTCAGTTCAGTTTTTGGAACTCGAGCCAAACCAAATATTTAAAACATAAAACATCCCCCCCGGAAATCCGGGGTGATTTAAACCACATACGTGCCTACGACAGGGGGGGGTAGGGTGGGTAGCTCCTTAAAATTCTGCTTGCTAAACTAGTCTGAGGTGAATTACCTCAGAGCACCCCTATATATAGGGTACCAATCCTTCTGGAAAAATCCACAGCTTCTCATTGCTCCGCTCGATACCTTCAAATTCTTAAAGAGACAGTAACCTAATCATCATTAATACTAATAATAAAAAATGCGGGAATGACCTGATCTGAAAAAAGGGGGGCGGGGCTGCCACAAGCCCATGAAGGCGGGCACAAATTCTTGCTCCCTCCTTTTACATGGGATTGCAAACAGCCCACAACCCCAATAAATAATTAATTAATTACCTAAATAAATAAAAACAGACAGCACTTGTTCTTTTTGGCAAAATGTTTAATGGCCGTGGCACTATATTGGTATAATATAAAATAAATTCATAAATAAATATTAAATATTATTATTTAAATAAATATCATAACTCAATAAATCTGTAAATATGTCAGCTCAGTTTTTGGAACTCGAGCCAAACCAAATATTTAAAACATAAAACATCCCCACCAGCCGGGGGTTTGTTTGTAAAACAAAAAACCCGGCCTAACCCAACACCACGGCCTGTTCGATCGCATTTTGTAAACCTAAATTGAAAATGTCTATCCCGACGTCTGAAAGATGTATGCCATCCTGGCGGTACAAACCAGGGAGAAAACCTTCCAAGTCAACATGGCGGTACGCGAAACCACGAACTATCGGTAAAAACTTCGCAATAGCCCGATTGATACGCTTCCTAATCTTTTCCCGAAAACGAAACTGTTCCGTCGAATACCAGCAGAGCCTAGGGATTATTTCAGAGAAGACCACAACGGACGAGGGAGAAATTAATTTAAATCTCTGAATGTCGCTTTTTATTTGAAAAATCAGATCCAGTGTCCGAACTGCACACAGGTCATTCCCGCCTAAGTGAATAATCAAAATATTTGGCAACGGCCAAACGCTCAACAAATTCAATAGCAAACTGTAAAGGTTAGCCCATCGAAGACCTCTGATTCCTTTCCACAAGACCAAGAAGGCCTCTTGCGGCAGAGACAAATTTTCGGAGTAAACTCGTTGTGCAGCTCTCTTTTTCGCCCAATAAATGTATGAGTGGCCAATGATCCATGTACACTGTCTGGACCCTAAATAATAAATCAGATAAACAAATTAGCACGAATGTATTTCTTAAAGCAGTTGGAATCCCACCTACCCAACTTCTGGATGTCTTCATACTTCATTCCATTCTCCGCTGCAACAGATGCTGCCCCAATTCGAAAAGAATGAGGGGTGAATTTAAAATTACTCAAACCCATAACATTAATGCATTTCTTAAAAACAGCAGAAAACTTAAAATTGGTAAGAGGGGTCCCTTCAATATGAATAAAAAGATGACCATTTGCAAAAGGGCGAACTGCCAAATATTCCCTCAAGGTAAATAATGGGCAAACATTGTGTCCGGCCGAAGGGTGAATAATCACCCAACGCCCTTTACCCAGCTGATCTGTCTTTGACCTGCTGACTAAAATTTTTAGCAAATTTTCCTCAAAAACAATGTGATCCCACATTAAACCCCCTAAACTATCCCTGTTGTAAGGAATCAATTCCGAAATTCGGAATGCCCCAAAAAAGAAGACAACAAAAACAGCCCTAAAAAGTAAAGCTTCAAAGACTGAGAAGCACACGGAATTCGTCACTCCGCACAGTCTCTCAAGCATCTCTAAAGATATGGGCCTCCTATCGTCAGGAATTGCCTTCAGTCTTCTGTAGCCTTTTAACGCCTGTCTCACAGAAAAATAACTATTGCAAGACGGCATGTGTTGCAAACGACAGAAAAAGGATACCCCTGCTAATAGTTTTACAATATGGAAATAACAGAACATGTTCCTCTTCCGGGAAGAGATCATAAAAAATTTTCTCGTTGCAAAACATTTCCCACTTCTTCCAAGCTCTAGAGTATTCACACCAGGTTTTATGCGCTACAGAAGACTTAATAGCCTGGGAAACTGAATTTAAATTAAATCCCAGAGAAGCCCTGGACACGGGTGACCTTCTGCGTCCGCCGTGGGAAGCAACTGCCGAAAACGCAGCATCTGAAAACGAGAAAGCGCATCTGCTAAAACGTTATCTCTACCAGGAGTAAATTGCGCTTTCAACCAAATGTTACGTTTTAGGCAAAGAAAAACCAGATGCCGCAATAATTTTATAACCGGTAAAGATTTTGAGGAAAGGCAATTTACTGCAAAAAGCACACCCTTGTTATCTGTTCTAACAAGAATGCGCTTATTTACAAAAAACCTCCCCCAAATCTCAATAGCTGCCACGACTAGAAACAATTCCAGGAGGACAATGTTTTTTGTCAACTCCCTCCGAAACCATGCTACCGGCCACACTCCACAACACCAATGGTCTTTCCATATGGCAGCAAAACCTTTTGAACCCGCTGCGTCTGTAAAAAGGCAAAAATCTTCCGCAAACATAAATTCCTCTTGAAAAAATGAACGCCCGTTGTACCCGTCTAAAAAACTTGCCCATACCACCAAATCCTCCTTTAAAGACTCTGTCAATCGGACGTGCGAAAAAGGAGATTTTAGTCCAGCTATCGAAAGGTAGAGCCGCCTGGAAAAAATCTTTCCTACAGGCATAACCCTGGAGGTAAAGGCCAGCAGCCCCAAAAGAGATTGCATTTCTCTCAAGGTGACTTTCTTTCTTCTCAGAAATGTTTGGATCATGTTCTGCAATCTAATAATTTTTTTGCAAAGGGAGCCGAAATTCTGACAACGATGTGTCTAACATTATACCTAAAAATTCGATCGTAGTGCATGGAAAAACGTTTTTTTCCGCCGCTAACGGAATCCCGAAAAGCTCCGCTAATTTGAAAAAACTATCAAGCAGACGATGACAAAAATCCGAATCCTTTGGTCCAATAAATAAAAAGTCATCTAGATAATGAACAATACCAGACCAATTGGTCTGTACCGTCAAAACCCAGTGAACGAAAGAAGAAAAATCCTCGAAGTAGGCGCATGAAAGCGAACAGCCCATCGGAAGGCATTTGTCGAAAAAATAAAAACCGTCAAAGAAAAAACCTAACGAGTTGAACGCCTCTGGAGCAATTGGCAAAAGCCGAAATGCGGATTTAATGTCGGCCTTGGCCAACAAAGCGCCAGGTCCCACCTCTCTAATTTTCCGAACTGCCTCATCAAAGGATGAATAAGACACCGAACACGCCGAGACATCTATCTCATCATTTAGCGATTCCCCAAACGGAAAAGACAAATGGTGGATTAGTCTAAACGAGTTCGGCTCCTTTTTTGGAACTAAACCCAAAGGAGATGTCCTGAAATTTAAAAAGGGTGGGAACGGAAAAGGGCCTGCTATCCGGCCTTCATCTAACTCACACTATAATTTTTTCCAAACCACCTCAGGGTATTTATCCACTGATTTTAAATTTTTAACTACCACACAACCTTTACCTTCAAACGCAGGAAGAGGGAAGCCATAATGAAACCCCTTCATCAAAAGTTCAGCTTTCATTTTGTTTGGGTACCTGCCCAGCCACTGGAGCATATTTTCCAGTTTCACTGGAGTTCGTGCCCTTGCCAGCATGCTCTCTGTGAGGCTGAAAGGATGAGTTCCTTTTATAACATTTCACCACCGGATGTGACCCCATGCAGAAAGAGCACTCGTGCCTATACTTGCACAAGGTGTTCCAACGACACTGAGATTCGTTATAAGCGAAACAGGTTCCCTTTTTGTAGGCACTCCCTAAATTGCTCACTACCGTTTGTCTAGCTAAAGGCGGCTTTTGAGGAGTGATCAAATTCAGCCAGAGGCTGACATCTTTCATCCCGAATTTAAGAGACGGATGAACCACCAATTTATGACGAAAAGATTCGTCATATTGATACCACCCCATGCCACCAAAATTGCGATAGGCCTCCAGCACATGCTCTAAGTGCTGAAACAAACCGCAACACAATTCAGATTTTCTTTCCGCTAAAACACTTGAAAAAATACAAAAACCTTGAAGCCAATTAAAAAAGGATCTTGGCACGGATTTGCTCTCACTATGCTTGTCATCGATCTTTTTCTCTTGGCGGCTATTAAAGTCTTTGAAATTTGGAAGGAGTGACATTACATCAACAAATTCCCCATTCCAAATTTTTTCTTTTGTAGCCATGGGTAAGTGGAAACCCAAAGGCGACACATCACACGGCATCACCTCCTTAAATAAAACCTCAGGGACTGTATTATTAGCGACAATGGGTTGACTGACAGAATTAACTAATGCAGCATGCCCACTAGTAACAGTAACATCTACATTCCCAGCCAAATCTGTATTCACGTTGACTGGAACTGCAGCTGTGGACACATTCTTCTGCACTACTGACTGCACTAGTGTAGTCAAAGAATTTACCAACTCAATTAAAACATTATTACTAACTGACTCACCTGACTTCACAGAGGCATTCGCACTACCCGCCACCTGTGGAATTGACTGAGCCATGCTATTGTACTGAATAGCTGTGTTCTTGCAGTTCCCACCGCCTCCAGTGACAGCGTAATGCTGCGATTCTCTCGCTCTGACTGGAATTGAAAGAACAACGGGTGGTTGCCTAGCAACCCTCTCTTCGCCATCTTCAGTCACGGCCCGCCCAGGGGATGTGCGCGGCCTGGAGGCTCTCCCAGCGCTACCTACAGTGCTCCGTGCTGGTGTGCTGTGGTGAGCCGTCGCCCTCTGACTCACCGCTCCCGACTCCCCGCGACCTTCAGGGGCCCGACCGACCTCCTGCTCCCCCGCGCTCTTCTGCTTTTTCTTCCGACCGCACGCCGCAGGGCTCTTCGGAGCTCCCCCTGGAGACACTGCTACTTCCCTCACTCTCTCAGGCGGCTGGCTTCTCCCTCTCTTGGGTCGCGCCGACACCACCGCTCCGGACAGTTCCTGTGATGAAACTCCAGGGACCTCTTCAGCTTGCTCCACCGCCACGCCTGAGGGAGACATGACATCCTCTCCTTCCGCAAGAGCAAGGCACTTGCGAAGCCATTCGTCTCCTCCACCACTCTCAGCCTTCTCCAGTATTTGCCTCAGGAGGGTCTTCATTTCAAGCAGGTAAGCAAAGTAGCTCCTTAAAATTCTGCTTGCTAAACTAGTCTGAGGTGAATTACCTCAGAGCACCCCTATATATAGGGTACCAATCCTTCTGGAAAAATCCACAGCTTCTCATTGGTCCGCTCGATACCTTCAAATTCTTAAAGAGACAGTAACCTAATCATCATTAATACTAATAATAAAAAATGCGGGAATGACCTGATCTGAAAAAAGGGGGGCGGGGCTGCCACAAGCCCATGAAGGCGGGCACAAATTCTTGCTCCCTCCTTTTACATTCTTATTATATAGGGTCTATCACACCCCTCATAAAATGTTTGTTTAAGTTGGGATGGAGACTCAATAACGAGTGCCCAAGATGCAACGACAAAGGAGACCTTCTTCATATGGTCTGGAAGTGCCCAAAATTATATAGTTACTGGGAGGGTATTATAACACGGATAAATTAGAAATTTAGTTCTGCCCTTGCTCCAGCAGCTAGGATCTGCCTTTTGGGCTGTATGGACGATACCAAAGTACCGCAAGGTACCCTCGAACCCATACTGAGATGCCTATTCCAGGCGCGCAAAGTAATTGCTCAAAAATGGCAAGCTCAGGCGCCCCCATCTATAGAGAACTGGTTGGCAGCGATGAAACAAACAATCTCAAATGAAAAGGTATACTATATCACTCAGGGGAAGCATGATAAGTTCCAAAAAATATGGAGAATATGGCAGTCAACAGACGAGGAATTAGGGTAGGTACCCCGACACTAGAGCTAATGCACATGGAGCGGGCCTACACGCAGGCCCCTATGTGCCTGCTCTCACCCGAGTCAATCATTAAACAACAAGAAAAAGGCGGCAACCAACCACAATTAAACCTACCTGGCACCAGGTCTGTATGCTCACAAGGGTGGGTTAGGGGAAGGTGGGGGGGTGGGAGAGGGGAGGAGGGGACAGGGGGGGGGGGACCATATCAAACACAACATTTTCTGAACTGTGCACTAGGCATTAAACTTACGGGTGCATAGCCATTAGTCATGTTAATATTTAAGTATGTAACCTGATAATCAAACCGTTTGTATACCTGACTTATGGATATATGCATATGTAAAGCAGTGATAAAAAAACAAAAAATAAATGATTATAAAAAAAAAATTGTAAGCCCCCCGTAGATCCAGTTTGGTGAAAATGGTCGCTGACCTTAGTCTCTGAAATAGTTCGGGTACTAGAGGGAGATGATATTGGTTTTTAACTGTAATTTTGTTGAGCTCCCGATAGTCCACACAAGGTCGTAGGGAGTGGTCTTTTTTTTCAACCAAAAATATTACAGATCCTGCTGGAGAGGTAGAGGGTCGGATGAACCGCTTTTCCAAGTTTTCTTGGACGTATTCTTTTAGTGCCTCCTGTTCTCATTCAGCGAGGGGGAAGATTCTACCAAAGGGGATTTCGGAACCAGGAAGCAGTTCAATTGGGCAATCATATGGCCGATGCGGGGGAAGAATGTCAGCCCCTCGCTTACTAAAGACATCCAGGAACTCATGATAGTGTTCAGGTACAACTTTCCACACTTCAGACTCAGAGTCCATACAAAATAGTGTTGTAGAAGGAACTGGGGGCCTTGGTAGGCAGTGCTCCTGGCAATAGGCTGAGTGGAAGTTGATTCTCCCTATGGCCCAGTCAATTTGCGGATTATGCGCCTTCAGCCAGGGTAGGCCCAGAATAACAGGGAATAGTGGGGAGGAGATGACATCAAGGCTTAGGAATTCCTTATGTTGAGAGGGAGCCAACACGTGTAAGGGAAATGTCTCTTGTGTTACAGGTCCAGACTTGATACATGACCCGTCAGCTAGAAAAACAGAAAGTCCTTGTGCTTTAGGTCTCAAGGGAATGCGTTGTTGTGTTGCGAAGGTTAGATCAATGAAGCAACTGCAGTCCCCGGAATCAATGATCGCGGTAACTGTCACTTAGCTTTCTAGCAGCTGGAAAGAGATGGGAAGGGTTAGGTTGGTAGCATTGGTAGGCAAAAAAAAGTTATTAACTGAAAAAATCATCCGCTGCTTACGTGTCTTGGTTGGACAGGAACGCACATAGTGGCCTGCACCTCCACAGTACAGGCAAAAGTTATTCTGTCGTCGGTGCAGGCGTTCTTCTGGGGACAGAGAGGGGCGTATTAGGCCAATTTGCATAGGCTCTGGAGCGTCGGTAGCAGTAGCGACAAGAGCGGGCTGAACTCAGCTATCAGGTGCGGAGTGAGTAGGAGCTGGGATCCGGGGCATCATCCATACTGGACGTGGCTGCTGGGCTGATCTTTCGGATCGTCGCTCACGAAGCCGGCGGTCAATTTGGATGGCCAGTGTGATAAGGGCCTCCAGGGTATTTGGGACCCAACACGTGCCAATTCGTCTATCAGACCCTCCGATAACCCCAAGCGGAACTGGTGTCGCAGGGCTGCATCATTCCACTGTGTGTCTGCACTCCAGCGTCAAAAGTCTGTGACATAATCTTCAGCTGTTCTGCGGCCTTGCTGGAGTGCATGAAGGGCAGCCTCTGCTGTGGTGGTTCGTTGCGGGTCGTCGTATAATTTGGCCATTGCACCGAAGAAGGCGGACATGAACTGTAGCAATACATCGTTCTTTTCCAACATACGATGAGCCCAGGACTGGGGCTCACCCTGAAGCAGTGATATAATGAACCCCACTTTAGTCATTTCAAGGGAAAAAGTTTGAGGTTGTAGGGCGAAGTACAGTTCACATGCATTGCGGAAGGATCAAAACTTTCCCCGGTCACCTGAAAATCTCTCTGGTGCTGGAACTCTGGGTTCAGGGGGCGGCATCACTAATGGGGTTGCTGCAGTGGCAGTCCCTGAGACAGAAGGGGCAGCATTGCTTGTTGGTGTAGCCAGAGTCTGTACACGTTGTTCCAGTTGTGTATAACCCTCCTGTAGAGATTTGACTGCTTGGGTGAGGGCTGCAAGGTGCTGGCAGACGTCATCCATGGCCGATTTCCCACTAGCAGGCTCAGACATGGCTGTCTGATACTGTTACGTACCTGCCAGATGAGCCTGACGTGTAGTGGGAAGGCTTCTCGTACAACCCCGGCTAAAGGACCACCGATGTTGCGACAGTGGCACAAGAGCCTGGCGGTGTATGGGTGCCTGGTTCATCTTGGGTCTTGTCGGTTCAGCAGGTGCAGCAGGAAACAGGAAGCTGGCTGGTGGGTGCACTGGCTGGGGAGACACTGAATGCGTAGTCAGACAAGCCAGGTTTGGTAACAGATGATCAGATATAGATATAAACGACAGGCAGAGAATGGTCAGTATACAGGCAAGTTCGGCAATGGGAAATCAAGCAGTTGTAGAGCTGAGCGTTGGTCACAAAACAGGCCAGGATCAGGATAACAGAGATCAATCGTAGTCAGCAAGCTGGGTCAAATACAGGGAACAGGTCAGATCACAGGAAGTCAGGTAAGAACTGCAGATCAGGCAGCAAAGACACTGTGCTGCTGAGGTGTTTAAATAGGGCAGCCTGTTGTCAATCACTGAAATCAGTCTGCACCATTAACTCTTAGGTGGCAGATCCATGACACCCTCCCTCGACCCCAAGGACCAACTCCACCGCCGGCCCATAACAATGTCCTCTCAAAGGTAATGGAAAAAGTAGTGGTAAAACAGCTGCAACAGCATCTGGATACCTACAAGCTACTTGACCCATATCAATCGGGTTTCCATCCTAGACATGGGACTGAAACCACGCTGCTCAAAATATGGGACGATGCTCTAGAGGCCGCAGACGAAGGAGAATCTTGTCTTCTAGTTCTGTTGGACCTAAGTGCAGCTTTCAACACTGTAGACCACAAACTGTTATTGACACGGCTAGCTGAAGTAGCCAGAGTAGCAGAAGGCGACTTATCTTGGTTTTCCTCTTTCCTGGAAAACTGATCGGAAACAGTGAAGTTAGGACCTTTTACATCTGAGAAACGCACAGTATCATGCGGAGTCCCTCAAGGATCACCGCTGTCACCGGTGCTGTTTAACATCTATCTTCGTCCTCTTTTTGAGATTAAAAACTGCTGTATCACTCATATGCAGACGATACGCAACTGTATTTCCGTATTGGAAACACAAAGGATCACCACCTCAATCTGGAGACATGCCTTTCTCTGATAGAGGACTGGATGATAAAGAGTTATCTTAAACTCAACGGAGCGAAAACAGAACTTCTCCTGTTTCACACCAAGCACAGGAATCAACCTGCAACAACATGGACACCCCCGCCCATTCTGGGCAAAATCATCTCCCCTAGCGCCAAAGTCAAAAGTCTAGGGGTAATTTTTGACTCCTATATGACAATGGACGCACAAATAGGGTCAGTAGTCAGCGGATCTCACCATCTGCTGCGCCTACTACGCAGACTTATTCCATTCATTCCCAAAGAAGACATAGCGGTCGTGGTGGGAGCAATTGTTAACTCCAGACTGGACTATGCAAACGCCCTTTACCTCGGACTCCCCAAGTACCAAGTCGCTCGTCTGCAAGTCGTTCAGAATACGGCCGCCAGACTTGTGACTGGGAAAAAACCCTGGGAATCAATTTCACCTTCATTGAGAACCCTCCACGGGCTGCCAGTTAAAGACAGAATTGCTTTTAAAGCTCTCTGTCTAACGCATAGATGTATTCATGGGAACGCTCCCCATTATTTATGCGAAAAAATAAAAGCCCACAATCCCAATCGCGTTTTGCGATCCACCAATCAAAACCTGCTCCAGATTCCGAAAGCCAACTACAAGTCCAAAGGAGATAGAAGTTTTGTGGTCCAAGGTCCCAGACTATGGAACGCTTTACCAACCAGCATTCGGTTGGAGGAGAACCACTCAGTGTTTAGGAGAAAGATCAAAACTCATCTCTTTTGATATCAAAGGAGACAGGAACAACAAGCGCCCAGAGGCGATTTAGTTTGCATGTGACGCGCTATATAAGTTATCATTCATTCATTCAATTGTTAGTCAACGGACCCTGTTATTGACCCCTAGTTCTTTTTTTTTAATATGTTCCATTTATGGCTGTCAAGGTATTTTGGCAGTTATGTATGTTCCTCTACCATTCTCAGCTGCAATTCTAAGAACACATGCAAATTATAGGTCACAATTTCATGGCCTGCCGCTTTTAGTGTTAGTAGACTTTAATAACTATCTAGACCTGTCTAAAAATAAGCTAGTGAGACCTAATAATAATATGCTCTTGGTACCCAAAGGCACTACTGCATTCACAAGGCTGCTTGGGGAACATTTCCCTTGAGATGTTTGACGATTACATAATCCTTACATATGTTTGTTTGTTTGTTATTAGTATTCACCCTGACATGGTGGCCTTTCCATGATAGATCTGGCTCTTCTTCCAAAACTGGCTAACTCTGAATCTGAGCCTAGGACTGTCTTTGATCTTTCATTTTTTTGGGGCAAACTTTCCATCCCAGAATATACTAGACCGCTATCTTTGAAACTATATACATTTTGCCTGTCTTCAATCCCATACCAGGATCCACTTGTTGAATACCTGAATGTTTATTATTCAAATTGTTGTTTATTTTCTATAGGCAAATCCACTTTGCACTGCAAGTGCACATGTAAATGCACTTGAAAGTGCAGTCGCTGCAGATCTGAATGGAACATGCAAGAAAAATTGATAATTGCAATTTTGCTTGCACGTGATTGGATGATATAAATCAGCAATGCTTCTTCTCCTTTTGATCAACCCTCTACAGCGACTACACTTACAAGTGCACAGGGGATTTGAATTTAGTAAATGAACTCCATTTTTCGAGATAATTTTGTATATAAAAAAAACCCAACCCAGAATTTAGCTTATGATATTTTTTTGTTTAGTACATAATTTTTTTAAATTGATTTGTTATTCACCACAGAAACACTGTTTTAAGCTCCTATTTGTCTATGACCATTTAAAAATTGAAGATTCTATCTGTATATGATTCTATTATGTATGTTCTGTACTTGGCTATTTTAATGATGCAATATATCCAATGTGGATGTTTTTTTCATTTATTTCTTTAAGAAAAATCATAATTTTTGGGATCCTAAAAATAAAATGATATCAGTTTATATTATTTTAAATGTAAACTTGTCATTCTTTGGTGCTACCAGTTAACGTGACTACTAGAAAATTATTTGTTGATTTTTGGAAATTTATATAAATATATATATGTTGTTCTTTTTATATATATATATATTAAAATATACATTTAAAAGTAAAAAAATGTATATATTTAATCATTTTAGAGAAATAGAATATTTTTACACATTATTCAAAATTAATTTTGTCTATATAAAAAATTAAAATCAAAGAGATAACATTAATATTAAAACATTAATTTATTTTAACATGTCAAAATTTGGGGTAAATAACAATAACAATTTCCAATTTTTTTTTTAATGAAAAGGCCATGTCAAAGGCATCATAGTCATCAGCATAGAAAAATCCTACATATGACCCATCTGGATCTGGAAATGCATTGTGTACAGCATTCACTACACAAGCTGGGATAACTCTGCGATTCCCTTTTCCCAAGTATCCATAAATCCATGAAATAAAACATCGATACGCAGTTTTACGTAAACGTCTAGAAAAAAAAAATATATATATATATATATATCTAAATTAGTGGCACTGAAAAAATAATACTTAAAATATATATTTTTTTACTTTATACTAACATAAATTTAAAATACTAATAACAGTGAATTATATATATATATAGATTTTATCTATAGTGAAAAGCAGCACCAGATTGATGTATCATCAGCAGACTTATTGATATATATCTAGAAGTCCGCTAAGGCTACATCAATCTGGTTCTGCTGTTCATTGACACATATTATGATACCATACCTTTTTTACTAAATCAAAATAAAAAAATCATGTTACATTTTAAGGGTACACACTCCCCCACCAAAAAAAGATTACATGCCAAATGTGGCATGTAAGGGACCGATGAGTGCTTAAAGCGGAAATTCCACTTTTGGATTGAACTCCGCTGTAACAAAAGACATGGGGGCTGATTTACTAATGAATCTGCGCTGCGCCGGTACATGCCTTAATTAGTGCGCTGGATGAATCCCTAATTAGGCGCATGAACCGGCGGCAGCAGCAGCGCGATGTGATTGATAACTAAAGCCGCCGCCGAACTCCCTGTATAAGTCTATGGGGGAAATCTTAATAGTGAATTTTAAAGGCTAATCTGCAAGTTTTCTCCTAAAAAGTGTTTGGGGACCTCAGTCCTGCCCCAGGGGACATGTACCAATGCTTTTTTTATTTTTTAAAACGGCCGTTTTTTTCGGGAGCAGTGATTTTAATAATGCTAAAAGTGCAATAATAAAAGTGTAATTTTCCTTTAAATTTCGTACTATGGGGGTCTCTAATGTCAGCATGTGAAAAAGCGCATGTTTCCCGTGGTTAGAACTGTCTCTGCACAAAATGTCATTTTTCAAAGGAAAAAAGCCATTTAAAACTGACTCGCGGCAATAATGAATTGTCGGCTCCCGGCAATTGCAGGAGAATTCATTCATTAAAAAAAGGGAAAAAAAAGCGTGGGGGTCCCCCCAAATTCAATAACCAGACCCTTTAGGTCTGGTATGGATATTAAGGGGAACCCCGCCGTCAATTTAAAAAAAAAATGACGTGGGGTTCCCCCCAAATATCCATAACCAGACCCTTCGGGTCTGGTGTGGAATTTAAGGGGAACTCCACTCCAAATTAATAAAAAAATGGCGTGGAGTCCCCCCTAAAATCCACACCAGACCCCTTATCCGAGCACGTTGACCTGGCCGGCCGCAGAAAAGAGGGGGGGACAGAGCGCGGCCCCCCCCCTCTCCTGAACCGCACCAGGCCACATGCCCTCAACATTGGGAGGGTGTTTTGGGGTGCCCCCCAAAACACCTTGTCCCCATGTTGATGAGGACAAGGGTCTCTTCCCCACAACCCTTGCCCGGTGGTTGTGGGGGTCTGCGGGCAGGAGGCTTATCGAAATCTGGAAGACCCCTTTAACAAAGGGGCCCCCCAGATCCCGGCCCCCCCCCTGTGTGAAATGGTAATGGGGTACCTTGTACCTCTACCATTTCACGAGAAAAAAAATGTAAAGGGTTAAAAAAGACAAGAGCCGGTTTTTGACAAGTCCTTTATTATCTTCTTTCTTCTTTTCTTCGGGTTTCTTCTTCCTCCTCCTTCTTCTTCCTCTGCTTCTGTCTTGGGTCTTCTATTCCCGCATCTTGCCCGGCGTGTTCTTCCATCTTCTGTTCCTCCCGCTGTCCTTCTCGTCCGCATCTTCTTCTCCTTCTTCTTCTTCGCCGGAGGCGCCGCTTCCAATTGAAATCCCCGCTGTCTGCCGGACCACGCCCCCCCCTCTGACGCCACGGGCAAGCTCTTAGGAGTGTGCTGCAAGTGCGTCCGAGGGGGGCGTGGTCACATGTCAGAGGGCGGCCAATTCAATTCGAAGCTCGTGCGCGGCTTTTTCTTTGCCAGAGTCGCCGCTTCCTTTAGGTCTGGTATGGATATTAAGGGGAACCCCGCCGTCAATTTAAAAAAAAAATGACGTGGGGTTCCCCCCAAATATCCATAACCAGACCCTTCGGGTCTGGTGTGGAATTTAAGGGGAACTCCACCCCAAATTTAAAAAAAAATGGCGTGGAGTCCCCCCTAAAATCCACACCAGACCCCTTATCCGAGCACGTTGACCTGGCCGGCCGCAGAAAAGAGGGGGGGACAGAGCGCGGCCCCCCCCCTCTCCTGAACCGCACCAGGCCACATGCCCTCAACATTGGGAGGGTGTTTTGGGGTGCCCCCCAAAACACCTTGTCCCCATGTTGATGAGGACAAGGGTCTCTTCCCCACAACCCTTGCCCGGTGGTTGTGGGGGTCTGCGGGCGGAAGGCTTATCGAAATCTGGAAGACCCCTTTAACAAAGGGGCCCCCCAGATCCCGGCCCCCCCCCTGTGTGAAATGGTAATGGGGTACCTTGTACCTCTACCATTTCACGAGTAAAAAAATGTAAAGGGTTAAAAAAGACAAGAGCCGGTTTTTGACAAGTCCTTTATTATCTTCTTTCTTCTTTTCTTCGGGTTTCTTCTTCCTCCTCCTTCTTCTTCCTCTGCTTCTGTCTTGGGTCTTCTATTCCCGCATCTTGCCCGGCGTGTTCTTCCATCTTCTGTTCCTCCCGCTGTCCTTCTCGTCCGCATCTTCTCCTTCTTCTTCTTCGCCGGAGCGGCCGCTTCCAATTGAAATCCCCGCTTTCTGCCGGACCACGCCCCCCCCTCTGACGCCACGGGCAAGCTCTTAGGAAAGTCCCCGTGTGGTGCCAGTGCGTCAGAGGGGGGCGTGGTCACATGTTCCAGAAAGCGGGCAATTCAATTGGAAGCGGCGACTCTGGCAAAGAAAAAGCCGCGCACGAGCTTCAAATTGAATTGGCCGCCCTCTGACATGTGACCACGCCCCCCTCTGACGCACTTGCAGCACACTCCTAAGAGCTTGCCCGTGGCGTCAGAGGGGGGGGCGTGGTCCGGCAGACAGCGGGGATTTCAATTGGAAGCGGCCGCTCCGGCGAAGAAGAAGAAGAAGGAGAAGATGCGGACGAGAAGGACAGCGGGAGGAACAGAAGATGGAAGAACACGCCAGTCAAGATGCGGGAATAGAAGACCCAAGACAGAAGCAGAGGAAGAAGAAGGAGGAGGAAGAAGAAACCCGAAGAAAAGAAGAAAGAAGATAATAAAGGACTTGTCAAAAACCGGCTCTTGTCTTTTTTTACACTGACACTTTTTTTTACTCGTGAAATGGTAGAGGTACAAGGTACCCCATTACCATTTCACACAGGGGGGGGGCCGGGATCTGGGGGGCCCCTTTGTTAAAGGGGTCTTCCAGATTTCGATAAGCCTCCTGCCCGCAGACCCCCACAACCACCGGGCAAGGGTTGTGGGGAAGAGACCCTTGTCCTCATCAACATGGGGACAAGGTGTTTTGGGGGGCACCCCAAAACACCCTCCCAATGTTGAGGGCATGTGGCCTGGTGCGGTTCAGGAGAGGGGGGGGGCCGCGCTCTGTCCCCCCCTCTTTTCTGCGGCCGGCCAGGTCAACGTGCTCGGATAAGGGGTCTGGTGTGGATTTTAGGGGGGACTCCACGCCATTTTTTTTTAATTTGGGGTGGAGTTCCCCTTAAATTCCACACCAGACCCGAAGGGTCTGGTTATGGATATTTGGGGGGACCCCCACGTCATTTGAATATTTTTTTTTTTAATTTCGTACCATGGGGGGGGGGGGGGAATGTCAGCAGGTGAATAAAGCGCACTTTTCCTGCGGTTAGAAATATGTCTTTGCACAAAATGACATTCTGAAAAAAACAAATAATAAAAAAAAAGCCATTTAAAACTGACTCGCGGCAATAATGAATTGTCAGCTCCTGGAAATTGCAGGATAATTCATTCATAAAAAAACAAAATCAAAAAGCGTGGGGGTCCCCCCAAATTCAATAACCAGACCCTTTAGGTCTGATATGGATATTAAGGGGAACCCCGCCGTCAATTTATTAAAAAAATGACGTGGGGTTCCCCCCAAATATCCATAACCAGACCCTTCGGGTCTGGTGTGGAATTTAAGGGGAACTCCACCCCAAAAAAAAAAAATGGCGTGGAGTCCCCCCTAAAATCCACACCAGACCCCTTATCCGAGCACGTTGACCTGGCCGGCCGCAGAAAAGAGGGGGGGACAGAGCGCGGCCCCCCCCCTCTCCTGAACCGCACCAGGCCACATGCCCTCAACATTGGGAGGGTGTTTTGGGGTGCCCCCCAAAACACCTTGTCCCCATGTTGATGAGGACAAGGGTCTCTTCCCCACAACCCTTGCCCGGTGGTTGTGGGGGTCTGCGGGCGGAAGGCTTATCGAAATCTGGAAGACCCCTTTAACAAAGGGGCCCCCCAGATCCCGCCCCCCCCCTGTGTGAAAAGGTAATGGGGTACCTTGTACCTCTACCATTTCACGAGAAAAAAAAAGTGTCAGTGTAAAAAAAGACAAGAGCCGGTTTTGGACAAGTCCTTTATTATCTTCTTTCTTCTTTCCTTCGGGTTTCTTCCTCCTCCTCCTTCTTCTTCCTCTGCTTCTGTCTTGGGTCTTCTATTCCCGCATCTTGCCCGGCGTGTTCTTCCATCTTCTTCCGCTGTCCTTCTCGTCCGCATCTTCTCCTTCTTCTTCTTCTTCGCCGGAGCGGCCGCTTCCAATTGAAATCCCCGCTGTCTGCCGGACCACGCCCCCCCTCTGACGCCACGGGCAAGCTCTTAGGAAAGTCCCCGTGTGGTGCCAGTGCGTCAGAGGGGGGCGTGGTCACATGTTCCAGAAAGCGGGCAATTCAATTGGAAGCGGCGACTCTGGCAAAGAAAAAGCCGCGCACGAGCTTCAAATTGAATTGGCCGCCCTCTGACATGTGACCACGCCCCCCTCTGACGCACTTGCAGCACACTCCTAAGAGCTTGCCCGAGACGTCAGAGGGGGGGGGGGCGTGGTCCGGCAGACAGCGGGGATTTCAATTGGAAGCGGCGCCTCCGGCGAAGAAGAAGAAGAAGGAGAAGATGCGGACGAGAAGGACAGCGGAAGAAGATGGAAGAACACGCCGGGCAAGATGCGGGAATAGAAGACCCAAGACAGAAGCAGAGGAAGAAGAAGGAGGAGGAAGAAGAAACCCGAAGGAAAGAAGAAAGAAGATAATAAAGGACTTGTCAAAAACCGGCTCTTGTCGTTTTTAACCCTTTACATTTTTTTTCTCGTGAAATGGTAGAGGTACAAGGTACCCCATTACCATTTCACACAGGGGGGGGGCCGGGATCTGGGGGCCCCTTTGTTAAAGGGGTCTTCCAGATTTCGATAAGCCTCCTGCCCGCAGACCCCCACAACCACCGGGCAAGGGTTGTGGGGAAGAGACCCTTGTCCTCATCAACATGGGGACAAGGTGTTTTGGGGGGCACCCCAAAACACCCTCCCAATGTTGAGGGCATGTGGCCTGGTGCGGTTCAGGAGAGGGGGGGGGCCGCGCTCTGTCCCCCCCTCTTTTCTGCGGCCGGCCAGGTCAACGTGCTCGGATAAGGGGTCTGGTGTGGATTTTAGGGGGGACTCCACGCCATTTTTTTTTTTAGTTGGAGTGGAGTTCCCCTTAAATTCCACACCAGACCTGAAGGGTCTGGTTATGGATATTTGGGGGGAACCCCACGTCATTTTTTTTAAAAATTGATGGCGGGGTTCCCCTTAATATCCATACCAGACCTAAAGGGTCTGGTTATTGAATTTGGGGGGACCCCCACGCTTTTTTTTTTGGTGTTTTTAATGAATGAATTCTCCTGCAAATTCCAAGAGCTGACAATTCATTATAGCCGCGAGTCAGTTTTAAATGGCTTTTTTCCTTCAGAATGTCATTTTTCACATGCTGACATTACACCCAGGGCCGCCATCAGGGGGGTACAGGCAGTACACCTGCAGGGCCGCCATTAGGGGGGTACAGGCATTACACCGCCCGGGGGTCCCCAGGGGCCCGGATGGGAACCACCCTAAAACAAAAAAAACTATTTTTTTTTTTTTTTTTTTGTTTAAGGGCTCCGAAGGTCCCCAGGGGCCCGGAGGCCACTAAGGGCCCCAGATGGCAAGCCCTTTTTTTTAAATAAAATATATATATTTAAAAAAAAATATATATTTTTTAAATATATTTGTTTATTTTTTTTTTTAAGGAAAGGGCCCAGAGGTCCCCAGGGCCCTGGAAGGCTACCCCCTTGTTTTTTAACTTTTTTTCGATAAATGTTATATTTAAAAAATATATATATATGTATTTTCTCTCTTTTGTATTTTTATTTGATAAAGAGCACAGAGGTCCCCAGGGCCCCGGATGGCTACCCCCCTTTTTTATATATATTTTTCTTTATTTCTTATTTCTGTCAAAATTTTTGTAAAGGGCCCCCCGCTCCTCAATTTGCGGCACCACCCCCCCCCCCCCGCTTCTCAATTTCATACGGCAGCACCCCCCCCCCCTGTTCTCTGCTCCAGGGGGCCCATGCCTGAAGCTGTGTAAGGGGCCCCATAATTCCTGATGGCGCCCCTAATTGCCTCCCCCCCCCCCATGGTACGAAATTTCAAGGAATTTTTCACTTTTATTGGTGCACTTTAACCACTTCCATACCGCGCCTATTCTGGCACTTCTCTCCTTCATGTAACAATTATATTTTCTTCCTTGAAACTTACTCAGGACCCCCAAACATTATATATATTTTATTAACAAACACCCTAGGGAATAAAGTGGCGGCCATTTTTTCGGACACATTTCCAACAGTATTTGTGCCAAAAATGTTCTAACGTTTTTTTTTTTTTTTGGCTTTCCAAAAAAAAACCTGTTTCATGAATGACAAAATAAGAAAGCAGTAAAGCTAGGCCAATTTTTAGGGATAAGGTAAAAGATGATGTTACACCGAGTAAATAGATACCTAACTTGTCACGCTTTCATATTGCGCACACTCATGGAATGGCGCTAAACTTCGTTATAAAAAATCTCCATAGGCAACGCTTGACTTTTTTTCTCAGGTTACCACTTTTGAGTTACAGAGGAGGTCTAGTGCTAACATTATTGCTCTCGCTCTAACGCACGCTATGATACCTCACATGTGGGGTTTGAAGGATGTTTACATATGTGTGTGGGACTTGCATGCGTGTTCGCTTCTGAGTGCGAGCTACTAGGGACAGGAGCATTTAAATTCCTTTGTTATTTTATTTTTTTACTTAATATTTTATTTTTTGCACTTGTTTGTCCCTTTGTTTGTATTATTTTTCACTTTTCTTCCTATTACAAGGAATGTAAACATCCCTTGTAATAGGACTAGTGTGTGACAGGTCCTCTTTATAGAGAAAGGCGGGGTCAATTAGACCCCACATCTGTCCTCCAGGCTGGAAAGCATGAAATTGGAAAAAACAAAAACATCTCATGCTTTCAGCTGCGATCATGTTCGTTCAGCACAGTAGTGTAGTGTGTAGCATGTTCACCTAGCAGCAAAAGGGTTGCTGGTTCGAATCCCACCCGTGACACTATCTGCCTGGAGTTTGCATGTTCTCCCTGTGCGGGTTTCCTCCCACAATCTAAAAACATGCTGTAAATTGGATCCTGTCTAAATAAGCCCTAATGTGCAGTAGGAGATTTAGGTTTTGTGCTTCCCTAGGCCTGACCAAATTTTGGCACCCCCCTAATAGAAAAATGACCCACCCTTCCTGTCAAGGCCACACCCTGTTTTTTTATGACCCACCCAGGAATTTTCAGGGGACACACACAAGTTCTGTGGGGGGGGACTTGGGGGGCCCTTAATTTGCCTACTTTTTCGATCACTTCCTGTTTGGCTATGGGGCAGGAAGTGAAGGCCAATCTCCCCAAACGGACAGGGATAATACAAAATAAACTGACAGAGCTTCTAACCCCCCCCCCCACCAACTCTATCCAAAATGAAAGAAATCCAAAAAATAAAAGTGATGATTATTGTTCCAGTTTAACCCCAAATTTCAGATCATTTTATTGAGAGGCTTAAGAAAATATAACCATGCCAATAGGCCACGATCCAGCGTTGCTAATATGTATGAATGTGTGTTAGGGACCCCCACAAACACCACCCAATGTTAAATCAACTATTTTCATGTTTGTTTTGGGGATGCCTGCACCCCTGATAGGGTAAAGACACCTCACAAATGTTGTCACTTTCTACTTAATTCATTCACTTCCTGCCACACAGCCAAACAGGAAGTGAGGGAAACACCTGAGTAATGTTTTGTTGGGGACACACAGATCAATATAAATAGTTTCCCATTTTGGAAATGGCATTTTGCTGTGTACACCCCAAATTAGTAGGAATCTTGGACTTTGGGGTCCATTTACTAAAGGCAAATCCACTTTGCACTACAAGTGGACAAGCAAGGAAGAAAACTCAAAACTTGGCGGGATTGGAAGTAAAAACCATCAGTGCTTCCCTTCTGATTTTCATTGCCTACGCTTCTACTGCAGAGCGGCTTTGCCTTTACTAAACCCCAAAGTAACCAATCATTTGGGGTGTACACTGCAGTGCAATTTGCTTAATGGTGACACTAGTTAGATTGACCTGTGCCCCGAAGAAAAGACCATTGGTAGGGTTTTAACCTCACTTCCTGTTCAGCTGTGTGACAGGAAGTGAAGCCAATTTTAGGAAAAGGGACACAAAGCCCAACCTAAAAACACTAGCAGGGGTTCTAACACTCAATTGGCTTCCCTCAAACAACCCACAATTAGAATAGGATTGTCTTGTGCTAGTTTCAAGCACAGCGCTGTAAATCAGCACTTCAAGCCTGTCCAAAAAAAACACACCACCCCCCCCCCCCTCCAACAGGCCCTGTTTGCAGCTTTTCCTACATCTTGCACATGTGCTTTAAAAAGTCAGTCTGGACATCAGTTCTAGGAAACAATACTTACCGCTTTGTCCTTCCTTTTCTGGTGACTAAACATTTCATGCATACACACCAGGAAAGATCTTAGAGACAAATCACACTTGATGGTTTAGGCCCAAACTAGTTCAGCTGCAGCGGTTGAAATCCATAGCATGAAAAAAATATCACAAAACAAACTTCAAAATTTGAAAGTAATTTTATTGGTCCACAAAACAAGGAAAGCAAAAAAAAAATTACAAATAAACACACCAAAAATATATACAAACACCTAAAAACAAAAAAGACCAACGTTTATTTCACAGTCATTGGAAAATAAATCATGCTTTTGAAATAACAGGATAGACCCACAGGATTAAAACATTAGTCATTAACATCTTGAGAAACATTTAGCAAAATTATGTAGCAGAGAAAACATCAAAAAATACAAAACTTGCTCCAAAACATCTCTGTTTCACTCCGCCATTCCTTCCAGCCAGCAAATCTGCCCCCTCTGAGGGGCAGCTGACACGTGCAGTATCCACGCTTTTTATAACATGTGTGCTAATGAACCAATTGGAAACACATGAAGAAATGTCAGCCTCTAGTTTGTGTGCACTTGGAACTGCTTACACCTGTTAAGGATGTCCTTAAATTACTAAGCCAAAAAAAGAGCTTTCTGAGCATGCTCAGAAAGATGCAAGTCATTTTCAGGATGAAACTTCCAACTTCTTTTTCTAACTGTTCGAGCATGCCCAGTTCACTCGAAATGCAGTACCAGAATCAAATCTGCAATGGCGGATGAAAGCATTAGAGGTGTTAAATTTTTTTTTGGTCCCCATGAAGTGATGCTTTACAAGCTGAACGGGAGGTCTTATAGAATTTTTACGTAACAAACCTAAATAGTAATAATTTAAACGCCCCTGTCCCTAGTAGCTCGCAGTCAGAAGGGAACAAGCAGCATTTTTATTGTTTCCGGTTACCAGTTTAGATTTACAGATGAGGTCTAGTGCTATAAATATTCCTCTTGCTGTTACGCACGCTATGATACCTCACATGTGTGGTTTGAAGAATGTTTCCATATATGGGGGCGGGCCTTAAATGTGTAAGCCCCGCCCACATATTGAACCCCCGTTCAAACCCCACATGTGAGGTATCATAGCGTACGTTAGAGCGAGAGCAATACTTGTAGCACTAGACTCCTCTGTAAATCTAAACTGGTAACCTGAAACACATAAAAAAGCGTTGCCTATGGGTATTTTCAAGTACTGAAGTTTGGCGCCATTCCATGAGTGTGTGCAATATTAAAGTGTAACATGTTGGGTATCTATTTACTCGGTGTAACATCATCTTTCACATTATGGCCATAAATTGGGCTAACTTTAGTGTATTCTTAATTTGTAACCACTTGAGCCCCAGAGCATATTACTGGTCACTGACGGGGCCATTTTTTGCATTTCAACACTGCGTCATTTTGACTGACAATTGCGTGGTTGTGCGACGTGGCCCCCCAAAAAATTGGGCGTCCTCATCCTCCCCCCCCCCCCCTAAAAATTCTTTTTTTTTATTTTTGTTGGTGGTATTTGATCACCTCTGCGTTTTTTCTTATTTTTGCTTGACCCAAAAATATAGCGACAATTTGGTAACTAAAAAAACATCTTTTTTACGGTTTGCTATAATAAATCTCCCCCAAAATATATTCAAAAAATGTTTGCCCTCAGTTTAGGCCGATAAGTATTCTTGGACATCTTTTTGGTTGCAAAAAATCACAATAAGCGTTTGATTGGTTTGGGCAAAAGTTCTAAGTAGGGGTTGGTCTTATGGGTTTTTTTTGAATAATTTTTTGTTTTACTAGTAATGGTGGCTATCATTTGTTTTTTCTGTCTAATGCGACATTGTGGCGGACACATTTTTGTGAGATTTGGCATTTTTGTAGCGAGCAATGGTATATCAATGCATTGCTTACTATAAAAATGACACTGGCAGGGAAGGGGTTAACACTAGGGGCGCGGAAGGGGTTGATTATGTTACCTGGGTGTGTTCTAACTGTAAAGGGGGTGGGACTGTGTAGGGGAAATGACAGATCGCTGTTCATACATTGTAGGGACAGACGAGCAGGCATTCCCCCCCCCCCCCTGACAGGACCGGGATAAAGGGGAACTCCACCCCAAATTACAAAAAAAAAACGGCGTGGGGGTCCCCCTTCTGGTGCACAACAGGCTCTTAGATTTGATCTGGAACATAAGGGGTTAAACCCACGCCAAAAAACGGCGTGGGGTTCCCCCTCAGATCCAGACCAAACCCTTCTCCCAGGCACGCAGTCTGGCCGGACAGGAATGGGGGTGGGGACGAGCGAGCGCCCCCCCCCCTCCTGAGCCGTACCAGACCACATGCCCTCGACATGGGGGAGTGTGTGCTGTGGGGGAGGGGGGCACTGCCCCCCCACCCCAAAGCACTCTTGTCCCCATGTCGAAAGGGACAAGAGCCTCTTCCCGACAACCCTGGCCGTTGGTTGTCGGGGTATGCGGGCGGGGGGCTTATCAGAATCTGAGAGCCCCCTATATTAAGGGGGCCCCCAGATTCTGGCCCCCCACCCTATGTGAATGAGTATGGGGTACATCGTACCCCTACCCATTCACCGGGTGGAAAAGTGTAAACAAAAAAAAACACACAGAAAAAAATAATTTATTAGTCAGCTCCGGGGGTCTTCTGCCGGGACCCCCCACCACCAGCCCATTGGGCCCCGGGCTTCGCCGTCTTCTGCCGGGGGGGGGACACCCACCGATGATCTCCGCCATGTCCAGCCAGGCCCCCACCCCAAAATAAGCTCTTTCAGATCCGGGGGGGGCCGGCCGAAAGAAGCAGAGAACAACGGGGGCGGAGCCCCTCGGTCTTCCAGACGTTTTCTGCCGGGGGGGCTCCAGCCCCGCACCGGTCTTCGCCGCCGCCTTCCGCCGGGGGGGTACACCTACCCCCCCCCGGTCTTCGCCGCCGCCTTCCGCCGGGGAGAGAGACCCCCACCGATGCTCTCCGCCATGGTCGGCCAGGCCCCCTACCCCAAACAAAGCTCTTTTACATCCGGGGGGGGGCGGCGGGAATGGCGGAGAACAACGGGGGCGTCGCCACTCCTCGGTCTTCTAGCCGTCTTCTGCCGGGGGGGGGAAACACCCACCCATGCTCTCCGCCATGCTCGACTGTGCCCCCACCCCAAAATGAAGCTCTTTTACATCCGGGGGGGGCCGGCCGAAAACAGCGGAGAACAACGGGGGTGTCGCCCCACCTCGGGCTCCTCCGCTTCTGCCTGGCTCCTCCCGAGGCCAGGGCTTCTTTCGCCGTCTTCCGCCGGAGGGCGCCACTCTCCGGGCTTCTCGACGTTGTCTTCCGCCGCGGGGGTACACCTACCCCCCCCCGGTCTTCGCCGCCGCCTTCCGCCGGGGAGAGAGACCCCCACCGATGCTCTCCGCCATGTTCGGCCAGGCCCCCTACCCCAAACAAAGCTCTTTTACATCCGGGGGGGGGCCGGCGGGAATGGCGGAGAACAACGGGGGCGTCGCCACTCCTCGGTCTTGAGGGCGTGTGTGTGAGGCTCTCTGGACTTCCAGAGAGCCATGGAAGCTATCAGCCCAGGGGGAGGCTCTACTTCCCGGGCTGTGAGAGAAGCTATGCCTGTGGAGGGATCGGATACCATTTCAAGGACAGTGGAGAGTTTGAGACCATCAGATGAGGATCTCAGGTATCTGGAGTCCCAGATTGCTCTCTCTGCATGGCAGGAGCAGCAGCCAGGTGAAAGTGATTTTGAAGCTATAGGCCGTCGGATGGAAGTCTATGCAGTCTTGGGAAGGCTTATGGACTTTTTGGTGGTAGTGCATGAAGACCTGGCACGCTTAAGAACAGCCAGAGATCGGGTGGGCAAAAAGAAGCGGAAGGGCTATCGCCTGAGTGTTCAGACATTGAAAACGACCCTGAGTGAGTATGTCATTTATTGGAGCCGGCTGTTGGATCAGTCTACTATGGACACTGATGAGATGGATGAGTTGGAGGAACGCCTGATGGAGGTTTGTGATAAGGGAAGCCAGGCTGCTCGCCGTAGCTCCCAGGCTGAGGTGCCAATTTCCCCTTTGCCATCAGGGGGCGCCCAGCCTGGAGGCCTGGTCGGATCCCCCGCGATCACCGCGGGACCGGAAGTGGCGGGTCCCGGGGCTGCTGCGGACGAGGAGGAAGTCATGGAGGTTGGAGGAACGCAGGACGAAGTCGCGGCGGGTATTGCCGTGAATGTGTGTGCCGCGAGTCGCGAGGCTACTGCTGCGGTGGATGCCGCGGGTCGCGGGACTGCCGCTGCGGGTGTGGAGCCGGAGGGTATGGCCGCGAAAGTGAATACCGCGGGTTGCGGGGTTACCGCTGAAGGTGTGGAGCCGGAAGTAGCGGATCCCGGGACAGCTGCGGGTGAGGAGATGGGACTTGTGGAGGCTGTTGCTGAGAAGGATGGAGCAATGAAGGACGGTTTCGCGGGTGTGAGTGCCATGGATCGTGGGATTTCTGCCGGGGACACTGTGAGGGGTGAGATACCTACTATTGTCTCATCCCGGGTTTTGGGGGTGGCCACTGTTGCGGAGACTGTTGGGTCATCTTTTCCTGTGGACCTGCTGCCGGGTGGTGGGGTGCCTCTTGTGGTTTCCCCCTCCGGCCCTTCAGTTTCTGAGTCCGTGGCGATGACCCCCCAGCGCATGGAGTGGGGTGATTGCGAACAGGGTAGTATAACTAGCCCATGTCTTGCGATGGACCACATACGGCTGCTGGAGGGTGAGCCAACTAAAGCGGACCAGAGTACTGGTTTTCATGACATTGGGGTACCCTCTGGGGTTTTGGAGCATACGGGTCAGCCCCAAGTGGGTCCTCTAGGCGGTGCGGGGACCCCTCCGGCAGCAATTATTTCTGCTGGGGGTGTTTCCGGTGCTTGTGCACCTGCTGTGCCCGGGGCCCCTGGGAAAGACTTAAGTATAGCTGTTGATAATGTTGATTCTAGCAATGTTGTTGTTTCTGATCTCCCCCCGCCTCCTCCCCAAATCAGTGGGTCCCAGGAGGCCGGGGTTATGTCGGCCCTAAAAGTGGGGTTGTCTTTTGCAGATGTCACTGGTGGCAGGGTACAGCTTGGGCGTTTTTATAGTGCCCACGGTACGATGGCTTTTAGGGGCTCAGTGCCAGCTGCCACTAGGGTGGGGGGAGTGGAGCGTAAGCGCCATAATGTTGTGCAGCTGCGCTGGTTGGAAGAGTTTGGTCGTCCTCCGGGGAGAGACGAGGTGGTGGATATGGTGTTGGCCCTTGGGTTTAAGGCATCAGACATCTTTGCTGTTATCCACCCCTCGGGCTCCCTGGAGTATGATGTAAGTTTTGGTACCCCCGTCTTAATGGAGAGTTTTATCTCCAGACGGGAGGTGGTGAAGAATCAGTCCTCGTGGAAATCCTTTAGAGCAGTCCCCCTGTCTAGACAGGAAGAAATAAAAAGGGTGTCAGTCCTGGTTAGAAATGAATCTATTCCCGCAGAAGATATCACAACATGGTTGGGGCGGTACGGCCAGGTGATGGCCCCGCCAGGGAAAGTTTTGGATGCCAAGGGGATCTGGACTGGTGCCTGGTCTGTCTCAGTAAGGCTTAGACGCATCGGGTTATCAGTGACACATGTGCCTGCGTCAGGTTATATTGGGAGGGATAGGATCCTTGCATTCTATCCAGGGCAACCCAAGCTCTGTTTTAGATGCAACAGTCCTTTGCATTTCAGTAGGGACTGTAGGGAACCCTTTTGCACAAAGTGTAATGAAGCTGGGCACTTGGCCAGCGGGTGCAATAAATTTCAATGCAATCTGTGCGGTGTTATGGGGCACGTTTTTAGCCAGTGCCCCTCGGCCTTTCGGGCACCTGTTGGGGGGGTGTCTCCCCCTGCGGGGTCTGGGGGGTCTAGGGAGTCTGTGCTTCTGGTTGTTTCGTCGGCCGGGCCTCCTGCCCCGCTCCAGCTGGCTGGCGCAGTGACTCTTGAGGGTCAGTCTTTTGTGATGGGTTCCGGGAGTCCGGGGCCATCGTCAGGAAGATTGGGTCATAAGTCGGGAGGCTCGAGAGTTTCCCCTTTAAAATCTGGGGGGAGGGGTAAGGCCCCTTTGGTGCAATCTGTGGTATCTCGTGGCAAGGCTAAGATGCCTAGGGTGGTGTTGCATCCCCCTTCTCGGGATTCGCAGCCCATTCCTACTTGGTCTGGGTCCTCTGTGTCTGTGTCTGGTGGTGGGGGGGATCAAGAGGCGGGTCGTTTCTCTGATTCTGATACCCCTAGTACGAGACCTGTTCGTAAGGGCAGAAGGGGTAAGGTTCCTAGAGATCCCCAGCCAGTTGTAGACTTGCCTTCTCAGCCAGGTAAGGAGAGTAAAAGCAATGTTTGGGTGGCGGTGGGAAAGGGGCGGTGTGAAAGCAGTCCTGGGGTGATCCCCAGTTCTGGGTCAGGTCCTGGTCCGGGTGTTTCCTCTCCAGAAGGTGGAGTTGGGGCGACAAGTAGTGCCCAGACTCCCCCTGGTATAGCCCTGCAGAACAGGTTTTCCACCTTGGATCCTGTGGAGGATTCTGGTGGGGGTATGGTTGCAGGGGATTGTGCTGATGGAAGTAAATGAGTAATTTTATTATAAAAAAAAAAAAAATGCAGTAATGTGGTAACATGTGAATGAGCAATGTTGGGTGGCGGTGGGAAAGGGGCGGTGTAAAAGCAGTCCTGGGGTGAGTAATTTTACTAAAAAAAAAAAAAAAAAAGCAGTAATGTGGTAGCATGTGTATGTACAATTGCGTGGTTGCGTAGATTTTAAAGTTTTGGGGAAGGTTGGGGTTATGATTTTGTTTTATTTGTTTATACATAATAGAAGTATGTATGTTTTAGGGGTTGGGGTTACTTGGGAAGTGGAAATGATTAAAGAGTATAATAATGCAAGTTATTGGAGCAGGTATTGGTGCGATTTTAGTGATGTGCAGATGGTATATGTATAGTATGGTGGGATAGTGTTTGTACGTAAAGAAAATGTTTAGTGGTAGAGGGTTGCTTTGGTACTTGGGAAGTGGTAATGACTAAAGAGTATAAAAATGCAAGTGAGTGGGGCAGGTATTGGTGCTAATTTTTAGTGATGTATAGATGGTATATGTATAGCATGGTGGGATAATATTTGTATGTAAAGAAAATGTATTGGGGCAGAGGGTCGTTTTTGGTTTAATTGTTTTTGTCTTTTCTGTATACATTTTTGGTCGTAGAATTTTCAATAAAAAATTGCCACTCCTCGGTCTTCTAGCCGTCTTCTGCCGGGGGGGGGAAACACCCACCCATGCTCTCCGCCATGCTCGACTGTGCCCCCACCCCAAAATGAAGCTCTTTTACATCCGGGGGGGGCCGGCCGAAAACAGCGGAGAACAACGGGGGTGTCGCCCCACCTCGGGCTCCTCCGCTTCTGCCTGGCTCCTCCCGAGGCCAGGGCTTCTTTTGCCGTCTTCCGCCGGAGGGCGCCACTCTCCGGGCTTCTCGACGTTGTCTTCCGCCGCGGGGGCCAGGCCTTCTTCTTTGCCGCCCCCTTCGATTTTTTCGGCCTGGACGGGGGTCGCACATCCCATCCAGGACTTGGACGTGGCGGGCTTCTCGTCGCCGTTTTCTGCCGCTGCCCCCTTCACCACGAAGCTCCGTGCTTGTTTGATGAGGGCAGCGGGCTTCCGTCGTCTTCTCCGGGGCGAGGGTCGTACATCCCACCCCGGATTTCGTCGCCGTCTTCTGCCGCTGCCCCCTTCACCACGAAGCTCCGTGCTTGTTTGATGAGGGCAGCGGGCTTCCGTCGCAGTCTTCCGCCGCGGGGTGACACTCGCGGGCTTCTTCTTCCATTCGATGTTGACACGGCGAGGTCCGGCGCTGAAATGCCTTCTGAGCGGCGGGCAAGGACTTATATTGGCATTGGGCGTGGGCGTGGTTATGCCAACATGTGACCTTAACCCATGTGACAGTGATGTGACGTGACATCACTGTCACATGGGTTAAGGTCACATGTTGGCATAACCACGCCCACGCCCAATGCCAATATAAGTCCTTGCCCGCCGCTCAGAAGGCATTTCAGCGCCGGACCTCGCCGTGTCAACATCGAATGGAAGAAGAAGCCCGCGAGTGTCACCCCGCGGCGGAAGACTGCGACGGAAGCCCGCTGCCCTCATCAAACAAGCACGGAGCTTCGTGGTGAAGGGGGCAGCGGCAGAAGACGGCGACGAAATCCGGGGTGGGATGTACGACCCTCGCCCCGGAGAAGACGACGGAAGCCCGCTGCCCTCATCAAACAAGCACGGAGCTTCGTGGTGAAGGGGGCAGCGGCAGAAGACGGCGACGAGAAGCCCGCCACGTCCAAGTCCTGGATGGGATGTGCGACCCCCGTCCAGGCCGAAAAAATCGAAGGGGGCGGCAAAGAAGAAGGCCTGGCCCCCGCGGCGGAAGACAACGTCGAGAAGCCCGGAGAGTGGCGCCCTCCGGCGGAAGACGGCAAAAGAAGGCCTGGCCCCCAGTAGGAGCCAGGCAGAAGCCGGCGAGGAAATCCGGGGTGGGATGTACGACCCTCGCCCCGGAGAAGACGACGGAAGCCCGCTGCCCTCATCAAACAAGCACGGAGCTTCGTGGTGAAGGGGGCAGCGGCAGAAGACAGCGACGAGAAGCCCGCCACGTCCAAGTCCTGGATGGGATGTGCGACCCCCGTCCAGGCCGAAAAATTCGAAGGGGGCGGCGGCAGAAGACCCTCAAAGTTCAAACCACCTTCACCAGGTGAATGGGTAGGGGTACGATGTACCCCATACTCATTCACATAGGGTGGGGGCCCGAAATCTGGGGGCCACATTATTAAACGGGGCTCCCAGATTCTGATTGGCTCCCGCCCGCATACCCCGACAACCAATGGCTAGGGTTGTCGGGAAGAGGCTCTTGTCCCGATCGACATGGGGACAAGAGTGCTTTGGGGTGGGGGGGCAGCGCCCCCCTCCCCCAAAGCACACACTCCCCCATGTCGAGGGCATGTGGTCTGGTACGGCTCAGGAGGGGGGGGGCCGCTCGCTCGTCCCCACCCCCATTCCTGTCCGGCCAGACTGCATGCCTGGGATGAGGGCTTGGTACGGATCTGGGGGGGAACCCCACGCCGATTTTGGCGTGGGTTAACCCCTCACGTTCCGGACCAAGCCGGAGAGCCTATTGTACCCCTGGGGGGGAAGCCGCGCCGGTTTCACATTTGAAATTTGGCGCGGAGTTCCCCTTCAGTGTCAGCGCAGCCCGAGAACAGCTCGGAGCTTGCCGTACGCCGCTCCAGGCAGTGCAAACACTGCTACGCCGCCTGGTATTTACCAAGGATTTCCCGGCGTTCTGAAGAGGCGCGCGGTGAGCTCCGATTTTTCCCTCTGCGCATGCCCAGTATGCAAGTGAACCTTCCGAGGTTCTAGCGTACTTTGCAAGCGCCCGGGGATCGGGTCCCAAAAGTCACTTTCCCTTTCAAATCGGCCCGCCACACAAGTTGAAACACATGTCACCACACTTCCCCTGCATCACCCCCCTCCCTCCCCTCATAAACTCCCGCCCGAATCCCCGATGTTTACATAACTAAATGCCGCACGCCAGCTCTGTACTGGCGTGCTGTGCGCCCTCTTCTGGGCGCATTAGGCACTTTAGTAAATGAGGAAACACGCTGCACTAGCAGCGTGTTTCTTTGGTAAATGTCAAAAACAGGTTTACTCCTGCTTGTGCACCATGAGTCTTGGCGCACAGGCTTGGTAAATCAGCCCCATGGTATCAAAACATTACCAAAAAATTATATATATTATTATTAAATAATTTATTTTTAAATGTTCTGTTGAGGGCACTAAAAACATTTTATTAGTTTACTTGTCAATTCTATAAATGTACCTGTTGCTGTCAGTGTCTGCAGATGGTGGCGATTCCTGATGCAGCATGATGTTTTGTATTCGCAAATGCCTATCATGGAAAATCAATAAATTGAATGTTTCTGCCTCAGTTATGCAGATGTCTCCATCCGCAATACATCCTGAAAACTCTGATTTTTCATGACAGCAAAGCGACTCTACTTGTGTAGGCATAGCCACGCATTTGTTACACATGCACCATGCACTGTTTCCAACTCTTTTGTTAGGACTATGTTCCATCAATGCTGAAGATTCTCCCTGTGAAATCTCCCTTATAGGATTATAAGGGAAAGCTGGATCATCTTCAGGATCAGGGTACTGTGACCATATTTCAGCAATCAACATATTTCTCTTTAACCTCCCTGGCGGTATGATTCTTTCAGATTTTAGGTGCTGAAAGCGGTACCATTATTTGCAAGAGAATTTGGCGTGTTATACTGTAGGCCTGTAATTCTTAGGAATAACTCACTTAAATCTATCCAAACAAGAGTCTAATAGGCATCCCGGGTATGATTTTTTTTTTTTTTTTTTTTTTATAAAAAATTATAATATAATAAATAATTATAAAAAATTATAACAAATAATAATATAATTATAGTAAAAAATTATTCAATAATGTAATCAAATCAAAATCACTGAAATTTGCTCAGTTGCAGAATTTTTGCTGTCATTATTTTTTTTTTTTTGTATGACGAATTTCCCCACAAATCGCTATCGCTAAATTCTGCAAGTGATTCTGATTTATTATCGCTGTTTTTTAGCTGCTCTAAAACAATTTTTGCCATAAAGGGACACTTTTGGTTGCTATGGGCAATCTACAGTTTGCAGGGAGAAAGAACAGTTTTTATTATATAAAAGGACATGTAGTGTACAGGGCAGACCACTAGGGACAAGGGGTGTGTGTATTTTTTACATACAGTACTGTAATCTATAGGATTACAGTGTACTGTATGTATAGTGTTTGTTTACATTTTTTAATTTGGCGCCGTTCTCCGTCCCCGTGCGTCGTAACGTCGCAGGGAACGGAGATCGGCGGGGTGCGGGGACGCTGTGTGAATCGACCGAGCACCCGCTCGCTCACACAGCGCGGATGCATCTCTGGATCCACGGAGAAGGTAAGTAAACACAGTCTCTGTGGATGCTACGAGGCGAGCCCGAGTCAGACTCGGGGTTACTGATCGTAGCACAGAAATCTAACCCCGAGTCAGACTCAGGAATACCGCCAGGGAGGTTAAAAAAGAAAATAAATTTAAAACTTTATTAATTAGAGTAATAATAAATATTTTTTGCTCAGAATTTAGACATTAAATACATTTATAAAATGTATGCCAGAACAATTGTAAGTTTGAGCAAGCATACCTATTTATTTTTTCTTTATTAAAGATGTTGTAAACCTCCCCTTACATGTTGTACCTATAGGTACTGTAAGAATGTGCATTGTTTGGAATTTTTTTACTATATAGTGTTACAATAATGTCATGGGCGCATGCAATTTGAATAAACGGCCTCCAGGCCCCTCCCTCCTGTTTCATTCCCCCACAGAAAGCAGCTTGCGGTGTACATTCTTAAACAGCGCTTGAATTCAGCCCCATTCCTTGAAAACCCTTTGATTGGCTAGCTAACTTTGATTGACAGCAGGTGTAGTCAATGGTGCTGCTGCTGTGTCTCAGCCAATAAGAGAGTGAGAATCTCTGATGACTGAGACAGTCGTGGACATCGCTGAAAAAAGAGAGAGACCTCAGGTAATTGTTAGTGAGGCTTTATATCTTAATGCATAGAAAGCATTAAAGCAGAGTTCCACCCAAAAATGGAACTTCCACTTATCCCACTCCTCACCCCCTTACATGCCACATTTGGCATGTAATTTTTTTTTGGGGGGGGGGGAGTGGGGGCTTCAGGAGGAGTGGGACTTCCTGTCCCACTTCCTCCTTCCGCCGAGGGGCTGGTAAGGCGATTAAGCTTAATCGCCTTACTGAAGCCTCTCCCCTAGGCGATCGCCTAGGACACATGACAGGTCCTAGGCGATCGCCTGTCCAATCGGAGGGCGCCGCATGCGCAGTGGGTGCCCGGCCGTGAAGCCGAAACCTGTCACGGCCGGGTGCCCACAGTGACAATGAAGATGCCAGCCTGGGAGGGGGGGAGAGGAGCAGAGGCCCGGCCGGCGTGTCGCTGGAACACAGGAGCAGGTAAGCGTCTGTTTATTTAAAGCCAGCAGATACACTTTTTGTAGCTGCTGATTATTAATAAACATAAATATTGGCTGGAACTCCCCTTTAAGATAAAAAAAAATCTTAATTTACAAAGCCCTTTATATTTACAATATAATGTGCAAAATATGTGTGTTAGGCCCCTTTTACACTGAAGTGGTGATGGTAAAGCGGCGCTAAGGTATTCTTACGTGAGCTGGGCGCTTTTAACCACCGCTAGCGGCAGAAAAAGAGTTCAAAACGCCAGCAAAGCACTGCTGCCCCATTTTTTTAATGGCCAGGAGCGTTGGAGGAGCGGTATATACACTGCTCCGTAAACGCTCAAAAAATGCTGCTAGTGCACCACTCCAGTGTAAAAGCCCCTGAGCTTTCACACTTGAGAGACAACAGCGGCTGTTTCAGGTCTCTTTGCAGGCAATATTATTAGTGCTGGAGCGCATGCAAAACAACCACGTGTGAAAGGGGTCTAAAAATATTTATACTTACTCTCTCCTCCCGTGTCAGGGTACGGTTTATCGATGTTCCAGCTTCAGGGTGTGAACGTTCTTTGTTTTCCTCCATAAAAAAAAAATATTTCAATCAAAGTGGACACATAACATAGTATTGTAATCTATAAAAATACAATACTTACCATTTGAATACTATTATCCAATTCTCCTTGTCTTGAATCTTTTTTTTATATATTATCTGAAAGCAATCAAAATGTAATAAATATGCAAAATAAACATTAAAATGAAATATTGTGTAATATACAGTGCAGAAAATAAGTATTTGAACACCCTGCTATTTTGCAAGTTCTCCCACTTGGAAATCATGGAGGGGTCTGAAATTGTCATCGTAGGTGCATGTCCACTGTGAGAGACATAATCAAAAAAAAAATCCAGAAATCACAATGTATGATTTTTTTAACTATTTATTTGTGTATATTACTTTTTAAGGAAAGAATAAAAGGAAAATAATAATAATAATTGGGTAATTTAAGCAAGTAGCAAAAAGGTTTAGTGTTGTTGGGATGCTGACATGTATTGGCTTTATGCAAGACATATTGTTTGGTGCTGGTGACTCCTGTTAGCAGCGTGGTTCTCTCACTGTTGTTGCCGTGTAGCAGCGTGGCCCACTCACTGATGGCTCCGGTTAGCAGCGCGGCTCTCTCGCTGATGGCTCCGGTTAGCAGCGTGGCTCTCTCGCTGATGGCTCCGGTTAGCAGCGTGGCTCTCTCACTGATGGCTCCGGTTAGCAGCGTGGCTCTCTCGCTGTTGTTGCCGTGTAGCAGCGTGGCTCACTCACTGATGGCTCCGGTTAGCAGCGTGGCTCTCTCGCTGATGGCTCCGGTTAGCGTGGCTCTCTCGCTGTTGTTGCCGTGTAGCAGCGTGGCTCACTCACTGATGGCTCCGGTTAGCAGCGCGGCTCTCTCGCTGATGGCTCCGGTTAGCAGCGTGGCTCTCTCGCTGATGGCTCCGGTTAGCAGCGTGGCTCTCTCACTGATGGCTCCGGTTAGCAGCGTGGCTCTCTCGCTGTTGTTGCCGTGTAGCAGCGTGGCTCACTCACTGATGGCTCCGGTTAGCAGCGTGGCTCTCTCGCTGATGGCTCCGGTTAGCAGCGTGGCTCTCTCGCTGATGGTTCCGGTTAGCAGCGTGGCTCTCTCGCTGATGGCTCCGGTTAGCAGCGTGGCTCTCTCGCTGATGGCTCCGGTTAGCAGCGCGGCTCTCTCGCTGATGGCTCCGGTTAGCAGCGTGGCTCTCTCGCTGATGGCTCCGGTTAGCAGCGTGGCTCTCTCGCTGATGGCTCCGGTTAGCAGCGTGGCTCTCTCGCTGATGGCTCCGGTTAGCAGCGTGGCTCTCTCGCTGATGGCTCCGGTTAGCAGCGCGGCTCTCTCGCTGATGGCTCCGGTTAGCAGCGTGGCTCTCTCGCTGATGGCTCCGGTTAGCAGCGTATCTCTCTAGCTGGTGGCGCCGGTTATGTTAAACACAGGCATGAGTCCTTATTAAGAATCAAAAGATTTGAGTTGTGCACAATAATGCCACCCCCTCATGGACAATGTGACTGTCTGCTGAGTTCATCTCCCCATCCTTGCACTTAGTGCACTGATGGGCAATGATTGGCAACACTGATAGGCATCACTGATTGACATCACTGATGGCCACTGATAGGCGGAAATAGAGGCCACTGATAGGTGGCACTGATGGCCACTAATAATGATTGCCGCTTTCTCAAAGCACTGCTTTGTATCACTGATGGGTGCCATTGATAGACAGCACTGATGGGCCCTGACGGGCACTGATTGGCAGCACTGATGTGCACTCACAGGTGGCACCGATTGACAGCAAGGATGGGAGATATTGACAAGTGACACTGATTGGCAACATTGATGAGCACTGACAGGTGGCATTGATTGGCAGCACTAATGTGCACTGACAGGTGGCACTGATGGGCGGCACTGACAGGTGGCACCGATTGGCACTGACAGGTGGCACTGATGGGTGTAATTGACAGGTGGCACCGATTGGCAGTGCCTAATGGCACTGACATGTGGCACTGATGGGTGGCATTGGCAAGTGGCACCGATTGGCAACATTGATGAGCACTGACAGGTGGCACTGATAGGAGGCACTGATTGGCAGCACTGATTGACAGTGCCGATTAGCACTGCCAGGTGCTACCGATAGGTGGAATTGACAGTGCCAATCGGCACTGCCAATCAGTGCCACCTGTCAGTGCCTCCAATCAGTGACAATTGGCACTGTTAATTCCACCTATCAGTACCACCTGGCAGTGCTAATCGGCACTGCCAATGAGTGCCACCTGGCAGTGACGCCAATCAGTGCCACCTGGTGGTACTGATGGGTGGAATTGACAGGTGGCACTGATTGGCAGTGCCGATTGGCACTGACTGGCAACATTGATGGGCACTGATTGGCAGCACTAATGTGCACTGACAGGTGGCACTGATTGGCAGCAATGATGGGTGGCATTGGCAAGTGGCACTAATTGACAGCACTGATTGGCAACATTGAGGAGCACTGACAGGTGGCACTGATTGGCAGTATTGATGGGTGGCATTGACAAGTGGCACTGATTGGTAACATTAATGAGCAGTGACAGATGACACTCATTTGCAAAATTGATTGGCACTGACAGGTGGCAGTGTTTTGAAGCACTGACAGTGAGGGGTCACATTGAGCAGATTTTGTCTGACTCTGTCTTATAAACTGACTGTGTGCAGGGAGAAAGAGGAGCTTTCTGAAGTCGGGGTGGGCGGGACAGAGCAGCTATAGATCGCCAGCCAATTCTATGGCTTCTAAAGAAAGGGGTCGGAGCCGCATGCACTTAGTGGCCCGCCCTGACCCCATCCTATTGGCTGGTGATCGATGGCTCCTCTGTCCCGCCCACCCCGACATCGCCAATGAATTCTAAAAGCTCTTCTTTCTCTCTCTCCGTAGATCACACACCTCTCACTAGTTACAACAATGTGCAATGAAGAGCCGTGCTGGAGGGGGAGAGAGATAGGACCTTTTAGAATATTCATCAGCGATGTAGGGGTGGGCCTTAAATCGACATACCCTGTGGACATCGATACATTTTGGGAACCATTTCTACTAGGGACTACAATCTCGAGGACAAATGGATTAGACAATCGGTCTACATAAGCTCGTAAGACCCCCCGCCGCATGGTGAGTTGAGGGTCCACCTGATCCGGTAAGGGTACCCATCTATTTCTATATGTCCATAGTGTGAAGACTACGTCTTGAAAAATACATATCGCACCCAAGTTGGTTAACAAGAAAGGACATATGTGTCACACCTATTAGGTGTCTGGACTGAAGTTCTTCGGGATTGATTATCCCTATTTTTTCCACAGTGGACTTTGTGCTGTTATGTGCTCTCATATCGCATGATCTTATGACACATTCACAATAGTTTCATTTATATCATCTTGTTGGATAAGTCTGAGTACTACTAGATGATACCTTCATATAGTCACGTATAAGGAAAAGGTTTTGATTATTTTTTTTCCCTTTTGCTTTTGTGTCAGTAGGCTTCATACACATACTTTTTGATTACACTGAGAGGATCCTATTTAGAATCCCAATGTTAGCGCTACACTTTCTTCCATCAGTGCTGAAAAAGCCACCCGGACCAAATAGCTAATTCATTTATGAAATATTACTGTGACCTATACAATCTCCACTCAGATGGTGAGACCCACCAACCGTCACCGCATTCCATAGCTTCCTTCCTAGACTCAGTGTCCTTACCATCTTTGAGTGGTGAGGATCTGGATCTCCTCAATTCTCTGATAACAGACAAAGAAGTTCTGGACACTATTAATAAGTTACCTACAAACAAAGCCCCTGGAGCGGATGGATTTTCATCCGAATACTACAGGGTATTCTCACGACCCTTGGTCCCCCACCTGAGAGGTTTGTTCAATAGTATTTCCTCTTCGGCCTCTTTTCCAGAAGAAATGTTGCAAGCCATAATCGTCACTCTTCCCAAACCAGGGAAGAAGCCGGATTCTCCCCAAAACTTCAGGCCCATTTCCCTCCTTAACACGGATCTGAAAATTTATGCCAAAAATATTAGCTAATAGACTAGCGAAATTTACCCCATCTTTAGTGACAGCAGATCAAGTGGGATTTGTCAAGGGCAGACAGGCGCCCGATGGTACCAGGAGGTTATTTGACCTTTTGCACATAGCAGAAAGTAAAAAACTCCCAACGGCAATTCTGGCCTTGGATGCCGAAAAGGCCTTTGATAGGGTCCACTAGGGCTATCTTAAGGCTACCCTGCAAAAGTTTGGTCTACAGGGGAATATCCTATTGGCAATCTTAGCACTTTATACTGTCCCCTCAGATAGGATTTTTTCCTCTAATGCCCTTTCCGATAAATTTTATATAACCAATGGCACCCGCCAGGGATGTCCGTTATCCCCCATCATTTTTACTCTCCTGATGGAGCCCCTGGCGGAAGCCATTAGAGCCGATAAGGACATTTCAGGGATTAAAGTAGAAAATTATACCCACAAGATTGGCCTTTTTGCCGACGGTGTGGTTCTGACGATTACTAATCCGGCTTCTTCCATAGATAGAGTTTTTTCAGTGTTGAGGAATTATAGTAATGTATCCTACTATAAACTGAATGTGGTTAAATCTTGCTTGCTACCTTTGAACATGACCAAAACACAAATAACTGTGTTGAAAGGGAAGTACCAGTTTCAGTGGATGTCAAAAGTGGTTTCTTATTTAGGTGTCAAATTGTCCTCTCCTACTTCATCAACGTATGAGGCCAACTATCCAGCCTTGATCAACACAGTTAAAAGTGATCTTCAGGGGCGTGGCCTGGACATGGCTGAGTGAGGCTGTTTGAGTTCTGAGCTCCCGGCCCTGATCCTCTTTATGCCGGCCAAACTCGCCCTGTTATAGGCATGCAATCAGCCAAGAAGCATACCAACAAGTCAGGCACCCGTGTGACCCGTTCCGGTGCTGCGACAAACGATCTACACGACTATTTTCACCGGCAGCCAAGGAAGTCGTCCGGAGCTAAGGCCACGGCACCACGAGGAGCAGCTTGCCAAAGCTCGCCTGAAAGACCGGGAAGCGACGATTGGGCCCATATCCCGGACCGAGCGGACTCACCTTCAGACCCGCTGTCATCGGCGGAGATCCCGGACATCCCCATGGCGTCCCCGGCCTCCCCCCCCGGGAGGTTCGGCGGCGGAACAGGACATACGCGCCTTGCTGCAGGCCCTCCCCACGCGCTCGGACATCGAGGCCCTCATTTTGCGTCTGGAGGAGACGCACCGCAGGGACTTTCAGGAGGTAAGGGCCGAGGTATCCTCACTCACGGAGAGGGTGTCGACCGGAGAGGCATCATTGGTGGACCTGGAGAGTAGGGTGGCGGGCCTGGAGCGCTCGAGGGATCAACATCGGCAGGCGGCGGTGTCCCTACAGCTCCACCTGGAGGATGCTGAAGATAGGAGCCGCCGCAATAATTTGCGGATTCGCGGTGTGCCGGAGACGGTGGACTCCATGGCTCTTGACGGTCAGCTGCAAGGTCTATTCCGCTACATTCTGGGGGTACCCGAGGAAGAGGTGGAGGTGGATCGGGCGCACAGAGCACTAGGCCCCAGAGCGCCAGAACAGGACAGGCCGCGCGACGTGATTTGCCGCCTGCTACGCTATGCCCAGAAAGATCGCATCCTCCGTCTAGCGTGGGATCGCGGGGAGCTGGAGATGGAGGGTTCCCGGATCAGAGTGCTGCCTGACCTATCAAGAGCAACCCTGCGCCGCAGAGCAATGCTGAGGCCCGTTCTGGATCTGGCAAGGGAAGGTGGCTTCACATACAGGTGGGGCTATCCCCTTTCGGTCACCTTTCTGAAGGACGGACACGCGTACACCCTGCAGACGCCGGCAGACCTACCTGGTCTCTTCAGATTCCTAGGGGCAGAACGGATACCGGTGCCGGATTGGCTCCAGCTGTTGCCGAGATCGAGCGGGAGGTCGGGCCCCTTTGACATCGGAGCCCCGGCCCAACCACGACAGCAGCGGCAGGGGAGGAGGAGAGCCCCTTCTGGAGAGGAACCCCGTGTCTGACCTGTAAGTAGGCCCTGGGCCACACTCCACTGACTGTTCTAGCCTGCACCCCACCATTAGACGATAGCCGGTGCCATGACCGCCGCCGCCCCACCTGGAGCTAACGCTCGTCTTAGATGGCATGCGGGTGCTGTGCTATAGCCGTCTCCCCTCACATCCCCCCCCTCCCGCTTCCGCGGGTTTGTTGAGCTTTCTATGGGGACTTATGTTGGCTGTTATATGGTTAGGGCCAAGTTTATGCCGAATCCTGCCCGTTAGCGTCCCCGGGTGGGGGTGGGGGGAGGAGGTTGGCAACCCCTTAGCCCGTCCCACTGTGCTAGACCCCCCAGGAATGGGCTGCGGTGCACCTGAGGGAGGACTTTGCATGCTACTTGCCGGGGTCACCCTGTTTGGACCTGGGACCGTGGGATGGGATAGACACGGTCCGGCTGGTTGCATTGACTGATCCGAGGTACCGCTCTATCCCCTGCTCTCATCAGGCCATATCCTGTTTATATTTTTAGCTATGTGCCCCGGGTGAGGCTATGTTACTATCAGTCAGCTGTTTTGTGAGAGTGATCTGGGAACGTGATGCAGCAGTGCTCCCGGGACATCGGCCCTTGCCCCATGGTGGAGGGAGGGGGGTGAGGGTTGGACATCTACCATCTTTCCGCTATGCGGGGACTGCAGCAGCTCAGCTCAGCGTGGGAGACCCCTCTTCTGGGCTCTTCGGGATGAAGGCTCGTGACGTATAAGGGGGTGGTTGGAGAGGTCCCCACGGGACACTTGCTCAGTAGAACTATGAGAGACGGGGGGGGCTGTATATGACTTTGCTGGGTGGGGGGCTGTGGCGACGTCACATGTTTTCATGATGGTTCTTGCGGCTCATTGAGTCTCGGTAGACGGTATACAGTGGAGGGGGGTCATGGGGTGGGACGGGCTCCGGGATTGTTGGGGTGGAGGTCTCCGGGTCAAGATTACACTACAATTTGATGTGGAGGCCACTCACACCCTCTGTGTGTGCTGTGTGCCCCATGGGGTTGAAGGGAGATTGTTGCCATTATTGCTGCTGTTGTTGTTATTGCTCTTATTACTGTTATTATTATGGCTGCTCTTGTTATCAAGGACTTTCTCATGTGCTCGGGACGCCTCAGGCCGTTTGCTGGGCCTAGCCCACTCTGCGACTGGGGCTGCCGCGAGCGTACTTGAGAGGCTGATTGTGCCTTATTTACTTATTTATGTTACCTTGTTTGGCTGGGGAGGGAGGGGACCCGGGGGCTCGCCTTGCAGGCCCTGTCCGTTCACTTCCCACTTAGGCCTGCGCTCAATCCCCAGTCTTGGACTGGAGAGCGCTCTAGCTGTTTAAGCTAATTTAGTTTCTTCCTATCAGTCCCGCACGCTCTTGGGCAAGCACTCTATTTTTCCTCTTTTCTTCCCTCTCTGCCTGTCTGTCTTTCTCTCCCCGCTCCCCGTCCTAGCTCACACTACATTCTTCCAGGAGATTCACTATCTCTTGGCCCCACCCTACCGTCCACTACCTTTATTCCTCCCCCTCTACCCTTCCCACCCCTGAGTCACGAGCATGGATACGCTCAAAGTGGTCTCTCTGAATGTTAAGGGACTAAACATCCCGGAGAAGAGGAGAATGCTCCTCCATGATATGCGGAACCTGAGGGCGGACGTGGTACTGCTTCAGGAGACGCATTTCAAGGATAACAACCTGCCTATGCTGAAGAACAGACACTTCCCCACAGTGTACCATTCTCAATACACGGAGGCAAAGTCGAGGGGGGTATCCGTCCTCATCTCGGCCGGGGTCCCTTGGACCCTGGGGGAGGTGCAGACGGACCCGGAGGGCCGGTCGTTGCTTCTGAAGGGACGTATAGGTCAGGTACAGGTCACCATAGCGAACTACTACGCACCGAACGAACGACAGGATAGGTTCCTGACTAGACAGTTGGACCGGCTATCACACTTCAGATCAGGTCACCTTATTGTAGGGGTGGACGTTAACATTCCTCTAATACCCCCGGAGGACACATCGACGGGTAGGTCCACCGTTTCGGGTGACCTGCGCAAACGCTTTTGCGAGTCGTTGCACGCGCACCGGCTGGTGGACGCTTGGCGACTACTCCATCCGGGAGAGAAGGACTACACCTTCTTCTCCAAGCCTCATCAGTCATACTCGAGGATTGATCTATTTCTGATCCCCCACAGACATCTGGCGGCGATTGAAATGGCCTCGATAGGTTCTATCACGTGGTCGGACCATGCTCCCATAGAACTACGGTACAGACTGTCTGACACTTTGGCCGACCGGGGTCACCCCTGGAGACTCAATGAGAGTCTTCTACATGACAAGGATACTATGTCGGAGGTGGTAAGGGAACTGGGTTACTATTTTCGCACGAATACCACGGCAGACAGTGACCGGGGACTGGTGTGGGAGGCCCATAAGGCAGTGGTGAGGGGTATCCTAATTAAACATGGGGCCAGGCTGAAAAGACAGAGGACTGAACAGCTTACCTCCCTGCTTCAAAAACTACAGACCTTGGAACTACAACATAAACGGACTCAGACAACCCAGACCACGACCGAACTTAATACTACTCGTAAACATATCACAGATTTACTACATTACAAGGCCAAAGCGGCCATGCAAATTTGCAGGCGATCGGTTTACGAGTCCGGCAATAAATGCGGGAAGATGCTGGCCCGGGCACTCCGCTCACAACACTCGACTTCATACATCCCTCACATTGCAAAACGAGGGGGCGGTAGAGTATCTCTCCCGCAGGAGATCTCTGCCGAGTTTAAGGACTTCTACCAGGATCTCTACAACCTCCCTAAATTGCCCACGACTGGAGAAGCAGACCGACATACAGACTACCTGGTTAGTTCTCAAATGCCCGCACTTCCGGTTGATACGGTGAAACTACTGGACGAACCGATTACTATGCCCGAAATACAGGCGGCCTTGAAATCTTTCAAGCCAGGGAAGGCCCCGGGACCTGACGGACTCACCACCCCCTATTACAGAATCCTGCTCCCATCCTTGGGAGATCACCTGCTGGGCCTCTTCAATGACCTGAGTTCTGGGGGCACTTTTCACACCTCAACGCTACAGGCGCAGATAGCGGTGATCCACAAGGATGGGAAGGACCCGGGCCAATGCGGTAGCTACCGTCCCATATCGCTACTCAACTCAGACCTTAAGTTGTTCACGAAAGTGATCGCCACCAGACTACAGAGATTTCTTCCAGACCTGGTACACCTGGATCAAGTGGGCTTCATACCCTCCAGAGAGGCCAGAGACAATACGTCTAAAGTATTGAACTTGATCCACGTTGCCAATGTTACTAAGACGCCTTCGGTCTTCGTGGGGACAGACGCGGAGAAGGTGTTTGATCGCGTAGACTGGAGGTTCATGTTCACGACACTTAAACACATAGGACTCGGACGGAAAATGCTTAACTGGGTGACTGCAGCCTACACGACCCCGACTGCCAGGGTTAGGGCGAACGGCACGACGTCCGACCCGTTCCCGATTACTAACGGAACAAGGCAAGGCTGCCCGCTCTCGCCCCTACTTTTTGCCCTGACCCTTGAACCCTTCTTACGGCGTGTTAGACTGAACCCGGACGTTGCGGGACTGGTGGTGGGTGACCACCAATACAAAGTTTCGGCTTACGCCGACGACATGATGTTTTCCCTGACGGACCCGCTGACCTCTCTACCAGCCCTGATGAAGGAATTTAACTACTATGGTAAGATCTCCAATCTAAAAATCAATTTGACAAAGTCCGAGGCTATGGGGGTGGGCGTCCCTGTATCACACTTGGCCTCACTCAAACAAAATTTTAATTTGAAGTGGACGGACACGGCTCTCACGTACCTAGGGACGCGCGTTTCGCCACGGATCTCTGACGTGTTTAAGCTTAATTTTCCCCCCCTACTGCAGACGGTTCAAAAATTGCTGTCCCAATGGACCACGGGCTTACACTCGTGGTTCGGGAGATGTAACATACTTAAGATGTCCATCCTACCTAAATTCATATATCTCTTACAAGCCCTCCCCGTGCGAATACCGGCGGATTATTTTAAACAAGTCCAATCTGCGTTTGGGACGTTTCTCTGGGCGGGCAAACATCCCAGGATCGGCAGAGCGGTCCTCTCCCTGCCTAAAAACAACGGAGGCCTCGCCGCCCCAGACATCCGTATGTATTACTACGCGGCCCAATTAAACAGGCTGATAGACTGGTGCCGACACGACCATATCAAACTCTGGCCTCGAATGGAACAGGCGCAAAGCACAGTTCTGCTGCGAAACGCTCCCTGGAACCCGACTATGCGGTTAAGCGAGATGCTTGATCACCCCCTGATTGGAAATACTGTTGCAGTTTGCACTAGGCTGCTTGCACGGTTTCGTCTGGCGTCGGACCCCTCGCCGCTGCGCCCGATTCTGGGCAATCCGTCGTTTCCACCAGGCCTTCTGGACCCCAAGTTTCGCGCACTACGAAACTTGGGTCTGTTTCAAGCCTCGCATTTTGGGGAAGCGGGCAGGTGGAGATCTTGTGACGAATTAATGGACATGACGGGTCAATACCGGCTGGACTTCTTCAGAGCCGGTCAACTGAGACATTTCCTACAGACATTGACACCTCCGCCTGGTCCGGGCCACCCCCAGACAACCCTAGAGGAGATGTGTGTAGGCGTGGGCCCACTGCCGCATGCCCTCACTACTTCACACGATGTTGATCACACCGTCGGCGGACTACCGGTTACCGAGCTTGAGTAAATGGGAGAGGGATCTGGGACGTCACTTTTCAACCAGCCAGATAAATAAGATACTGAGATTTACACACAAATCGTCGATTTGCACTAAAGTACAGGAGACTAACTTTAAGGTGTTGACGAGGTGGTATAGGACCCCCGACCTCCTCCATCGCTTATTCCCAGAGGTTTCAGACATCTGCTGGAGATGTCAGGCGGAAAGGGGCACTCTTTTTCATATTTTTTGGTCCTGCCCGTGTCTGAGGCCGTTCTGGGAGGGAGTGCGTAGGGTGACGCAGGAATTCTCGGATCGGGAGATCCCGGATGATCCGGCGTTCTTTTTGCTGCATGTGAACGACACGCCTGATCGTGTATACAAGAAATCGGTGGTCCGGCACTTGGTGGACGCGGCGAAGGCGTGCATCCCGTTGTGCTGGAAATCCACGAGCCCACCGACGTTAGCCATGTGGGTAAAAAAGGTGGATGACGTAAACACCATGGAAGACTTAGTCCTGACGAAGCAAGATAGAAATGAACAATACTCACAAACATGGTCCTTTTGGAATGCCTTTAAATATTCTGCAGAGGGCCAAGCCCTGAGGGGCGCCCCTTAGCTGTACCAGACGATCGGTGCTCCCAGTTACCCTCTTCAGGGACACCCCATTTTGATCCCTCATTGCGATCCGCTGAAACATACGAGCCTGACGTGCTCGTGACCCCCCCCTTCCCTCCTACTGTCCCCCCCCCCCCCTTCCCCACCCTTTCTTCACTCTTCTCTTTATTTCTACTCTTACCTACATGCTCTTAGAAAACGGGAAAATGCAGGGGGCTGGCCGCATGGACTGCTGCCTTGATGCTGCACCTTACCGAGACGGGGCCCCTGCCCCGGTATCTACGAGAGGCTGCAAGGCAGGACAGTACAGTATGGTGTAGATTGCAGTCCTATTGTGTTGCCTACCCGGCTGCCTTAATCGACACTTGTTGATGGAATGTTGTATTCATGCCTATGTACGCGCCAGTTAGGCGCTAGCTCTTTATTTGTTGCTATGTACAACTACTGTTGCGGTTCATGTGGACCGGTTCTCTGTTATGTATAAATAAACAATTAAAAAAAAAAAAAAGTGATCTTCAGCATATAGCCTCATATGGCTCCTGGCTCGGCAGGGTTGCTGCTTTAAAAATGGTTGTGCTCCCTAAGATACTTAAGATTTAGGACTATCCCTATATGTCTGCCTGAATCATTCTTTAATAATATTGATAGACTGTTTAGGCAATTTGTATGGAACCGTAGAATGTCTAAGATCTCTTACACTGTAGTCCAAAGGCATAGGAAAAATGGGGGTGCAGGATTTCCAAACGTACAAAACTATTATACTGCAGCTATTTTAGATCAGGCGAAAGCTTGGTTCCAACCACAGCCCCTCAAGTTATGGGTCCACATAGAGAACAATGTAATTTCCAATAGGGACCTGCCCTCCTTACTTTTGGCGAGTCTAACTGGTTTGCCCCTGGTTTACCCTGAGCTTCCGTCTATAGACGCGACAGTCAAGGCATGGAAGAAACTTCACTTTATCTCCTAAGACACTTTCGACTCACACCTTATCTAATCTTCGAATATTCGAATTCCTGATACCCAATCTCGCTACACATCGTTGGTCAAGGGATAATATAGTTACTTATACTGATGTTATTACTAAGAATCCGATTTCGCACCAGTTTTCTAAGTTGCAAATACAGCATCTTTTAACCACACACCCGGATATTTCGTACGCTTTATACCATGAAGCATGGAAATACTTGCTGACTAGCTATGGTAAGCCGAAGGGCTTATCTTGGTTTTACAGCACCCTGAAAAACTATACAGTCTTCACTAAAACCGCCAGTATGGCTAATTGGGAAAAAGACTTGGGATCTGTCTTCTCCTCGGAGGAATGGAAGGTCGCTATTAATAATTGCTATAAATATTCTCATTGCTCCAACCACTGGGATCTGATGATGAGGACGCTACATAGGACATACCTGACTCCTGTTGGGATGTCCTTAATTTTCCAGCACCCTCGGTATCCTGCACCACCTGTAACCATTTAGTGATCCCACCTGGAGCGGTGACTCTTTTCTCCTTAATTTTCCCATCGGAATCAAGTGAGTGTTGGAGATTGTGCGGGGAGCGGGGACATATCTATCATATTCTCTGGGAATGCAAAAGTATCCGAAGTTTTTGGCGTGAACTATTTAAATTGATATCTTCGATAACTGGCTTTTTTATTAAACCTTCATCCCATTTAGCTCTTTTTTTTCTCACCATTGAGAATATCCCTCGTCAATTTAAAAGCATTATTAGCCATATCCTTATCGCTGCCAGACTTACGATCACATCCAAATGGAGGACCAATTTGGTCCCCAACACCCTAAGGCCGCGTACACACGAGGGGATATGTCCGCTGAAACCGGTCGGATGGACCGTTTCAGCAGACATCTCCGCTCGTGTGTATGGGCTAGCGGACAGATTTCTCCACCCGACAGATTTCAAAGCAAGCTTTGAAATCTGTCCGCTGCAAACCTGTCCGTCGGATATGTCCGCTGGTTAGTACACAAAACCATCGGACCAAAATCGCGCGCATGCTCAGACAAAAGGAGGGGACGGGAGCGCTCGTTCAGGTAAACCTCGTGTTTGTTTGTGAGTTGGCACATTCGTCATTTTAACTATCTATAGTGTATCGTTTATTGCCTTTCTTCGTTCTCTTGCTAGAATCAAGCCGTTCTATTGCTGATGCTATTTATATAGACTGAGTTGTCCCAATATAGCAAAGTTTGATTGTATTATATCGCGTTGTCTTTTTGTAATTATTTTGTTGCTGCATCTCCTAATTGTTTGGAGCTTTCCTCCACATGACTCTTTTTTTTTTTTAACTTTAATGTTCTTCTACTAAATTTTTACGTTCTCATCTGCTGTTTATTTTGTGCTTGCATTATTTATTTGTATTTTTGTTTGTTTTCAAAGCTGAATTTTTTATTTTGTTGGCACCTTTTTTTTTCAATGCATTTTTTTTTTGTTTTCACCTTTTTTTTCAATGCATTTTTTTTTTGTTTTCACCTTTTTTTTCAATGCTTTTTTTTTTGTTTTTTTCACCTTTTTTTTCAATGCATTTTTTTTTTTGTTTTCACCTTTTTTTTGTTTTTTTCACCTTTTTTTCAATGCATTTTTTTTTTGTTTTTTGCACCTTTTTTTTCAATGCATTTTTTTTTTATTCACCTTTTTTTTCAATGCATTTTTTTTTTGTTTTTTTCACCTTTTTTTACAATGCATTTTTTTTTTATTCACCTTTTTTTTCAATGCATTTTTTTTTTTTTTTTTCACCTTTTTTTACAATGCATTTTTTTTTTATTCACCTTTTTTTTCAATGCATTTTTTATTTATTTTTTCATTGGCAAATTATATAAATTTTTGGTCTTTTGGGGTTTCCATGGGTTACCAAGTTGTCACTCCAAACCTACCCCCCCACCCAGGAGTTTGTGTCCTTACAAAACTTGTGCTAAGATTGTATTTGTAGAAGGTTTGGGGCATAATCACCACAGTAGAAAACACAATAGACAAGGTTTTAACGTAAATACAAAAAGCCATTTATTTTGGCAAAAATATAAATGATAAGAAACATGATCTGCACCACTTGATCAGATAGCAACCTACATGCAGACTTGTGCATTCCACAACATGATGAAGGATAAAATGAACAATCTCAGGAGACACAAAACAAATCAAATCTGAATCAGCAGCACATGAGCAAACAAACCCAAGCTGTGGTACTCCAACAACCTCACATTTTAGAATAATGAACTGGAAGGCAGGTAATCACCTTCTCTTCTTACTTCCAGCCTTCTTTCCTGGCTGCCTTGCAGCGGAACGTCCACGGGCCCATCCATGGCCCCTTGCAGGTGCAGATGATGTGGCAGCAGGAGGCAGAAGATGGGGAGCAGGCTGGGCTGGGTCACTCAGGTCTGTGTCCCGGGTCAGCATGCCCCTGTGCATCCAAAAAATGACCTTATTTATCAAGTCCTTAGCCAGGTCCCTTTGATCCTCCTCCGCTCGGCTCAGTTCATGAGCCACAGAGGCACTGAAGGCTTCTGTGGGGTTGAGGGGGGCCCTCATTATTTCTGCAGCCTCCCTCATCATTTTGAGGCTCTCCTCCTCCATCTGCCTCATCCGCCTCTTTTGGCCTGGTCGCCTCATCTGGAGGGGAGGGACCTGGCTTATGGTGCTGAGCCTGGGGACATGCTGACTTCCACTCTGCCCAGCCTCCTCCTGGCTGCCACTCACCCCTTCCCCCTGGCTGACATGGTCCTGAGGAGCTGCCACCTCCTGGCTGGCCTCTTCCTGTATCAAAAAAAGGGACATGTTGTAATATTTTGCTCAATCAAGCACACACACACATTATTTGGCTCTAGACTCTTTTTTTTTTCTTCATTTAAATAGACCTGCCTGTCCTTCAGACCCCTCAGTTGGCATCCCTGAGATCCCTAGTTTTATGCACACGCCTTTTTTTGTTGGTCCAAACGTTATAGAATTTTAACAATAGTAACTCAAGAATCAAACACAAATTAGCAGCTCAAAAATATTTTGGAAACTACTATACCTCACTGAAGATCGCCAGATCTGGGTCCATGTCAGCCAGGCCCTCCTCTGGCTCTGCAGGGGCGTGGGGATCCTGGGAAGTTCCGCTGCAAGGAAGCGTGGGAGGAAGGCTGGAAGGAAGATTGGAAAGTGATGGCCGGCCCTCCAGTTCATCATCCAAAAATGCAAGCTCGCGGAAGTACCACAGCCTGGGCTCCTTTTGCCCATGTGCTGCTGATCCAGATTTTTGGCTTTTAAGCTCTTTATATACTTTCCAATAGGTGCTCCTGAGATTGCTCATTTTATCCTTCACCATGTTTGCTGTGCAGGATGGAACCCACGTCTGCATGTAGGTTGCTATCTCTTGTAGAGTGTCTGCTCTCAGTTTCTTATTTGGGTAGCCTGGGTGCCTGCTATCCCATAGATTAGGCTTTTCTCTATAGCTTTCAATTAATTTAAGAGTGTTGTCTTGAATTGCCAACTGGTCCATCTCTCGTTATTTTTATAGGTTAAGATTAATGCTCTAGAATATACAAATAATTTTTTTTTAAAACCCACATGAAAAATGGCTCAGCTTTCTCATTTTCTGAATATGTATGTGTACAATCATTGTGGAACTAGTATACAAACACATTGGGGGTTATTTACTAAAGAAAAAATAACTTTAGCACTGCAAAAGCACTTGAAAGTACACTGCCTGAAAGTGCACTTGGAAATGCAATCGCTGTAGCCCCGAAGGGGACATGCAAGAAAAAAAATATATTCAATTTTAGCCTCCACCTGATTGGTTGATAAAATAAGCAGAGCTTCCCTTCATTTCAGATCTTCCCCTCCACATCTATGGAGAATGCCCTTCCAAGTGCACTTGCAGTGCAAACTGCATTTTCCTTTAGTAAATAACCCCCAATGTGTCCTGCTGATACAATGCTGGCCAGCTCCACTCCATTGTTGTGCAATTCATTTTTGGAACATGCAGACCCTTTGGTAACATGAAAATAAATACACGCCATCTCTAATCATCCACAATTTTTAAATTTTACCAAAAATGAAGCCACTAGTTATTGTGTAGATATCATGCCCCTCACACAGCATTGAGGAGCTAATACACAACCTAATTACCTCTGTCCAAACAATACAGAACAATACATGCATGATGTGAATCCACAAGACAAAAATAAAAAGAGGTAGAGCATTGTCATATATATATGTAGTGATGTGTTCAAACATTTTTGGCCCAAACTTGCATTGGTGGCCCCAAGCTACCTAAATAGCGCAAACGCTCCTAACAACATTCCAAACCCCCACCCCCACATGGGGTTTCAAAGTTGAGACGCCTCTGCTGATCCCATGTTGTAATTTACCTTCGTGTCTGTAGCTCCTCGCGTACGCTCGATTAATCTCCGCGTAACCGACGTAATCACGTCGATATCCTTATATAGGCCGCGCAAAGCTATACCGCCGCCCTCTTCGTTCGCAATGTCTCCGCCCGCTTTTAACCCCCCCATTTCAACATCCAGGGCCTCATATTGCAAGTTACCGGCATATGTGTATGTCATCGTTTTAACACGCGCGTAAGCTCCGCGTAACCACGATGTATTCATCCGCGCATGCGTGAAACGCCGCCTTCGTCCACGCCCATGACGGAACTTTTCCTCTTTTCCACGCCCCTTATCAGTGTGAAACGAAAAGATGGCCATGTCCCACGAGCGAGCATTACCCTCTCATGAGGATCAGGAAGGGACACAACCAGGAACGTCCCGCTCAAGGAGCAAACGGTACAAGGCCACGAATATGAGTTTGGAGGAGATGGTGGAGATGGTACACATCCTGCGCAGGAAGCATTATGATGCGGATTATGGCCCATACAGCACCCCGAACCGCCGTAAGGCCAAAATTATGGACAAGGTGGCGAAGAGGCTTACTGAGATCTTTGGGGTGAGCAGGTCCAAAGAGCAGCTACGCAAGCGCTGGTCCAATTTAAAGTTGCGTGAGCCACACCAGTTTCGGAAGATAAAGAAAATCCTGGATAAAAGTAGGTATTATTTTTGTGGGGGGGGGGGGGGGTTTGCAATTGTGTGATATCATTGTTTGCTATGTATATTTATGCATGTGCCTTGTTGGAATGTTTGTACTTTGTAAGATTTTTTTTGGATATTTCCTGTAATAAGAAAAAAAAACACACACACACCAAATAAGAAGTTATGCATGATCGTTCTTTAGAAACATCGTTCAATCACCTCGTTTCATCCAAATACTATGTCCTAAGGAAAAACACACCATTACATGGCTATTTGGCATTTATAGAGAAAAGTTATTACACATTTTGGATAAAATTATGTAGATTTCCTAACTGATTTGAATGTGAAAAGACAAACAGGATTCATTCACATCCACACAGTGATAATAAGCAGCTGGATTCACATCTGGACTCAAGAGCACCTGTGTCTCCCCCATAATGAGATTCATTTTTAACAGTCTGTGACACCTATTTTTTAGGGAGGGGCATCCATGCAGGGGCAGACTGACCACTGAGGAAATCGGACACTGCCCGAGGGCCCCATGCCCCTAGGGGGCCCCATCAGAGATGCCAGGCTCATTTAAACCAGGGACAGTATGTACAAATCTGCTAATTTAGCTCAACTGTCCCTGATATGTCCAAAGCCTACATGCTTTTGATGTGAAACTACTGACTGAGATTGTAGCTGCCCCGCCTCTATACTGCCACCTGGCTTAGTGGGCATTTGTAAGCCTGGGGGCCCCTAATATTCTATTGCCCGGGGGACCCATGAGTTGTCAGTCCGCCCCTGCTTCCATGTGTGTCCCTTCGCTAAAAAGGGTAATTAGCACAGCTTGGGAGAAGTCATTAGAAAAACAAAGGTTAAGGTTTGGTGGCGGAAGACAATAATCCAAAGTTTAAAACACACTTTGACACAATAATAATGATTTATTAATGCCCTCCTCAAATATCTGTGTGCTGATAAGTATACCTTTTGTTTTCTGATATTTCTAGGGGAAAGAACAGGACAGAAATTTGAGGAGGCAAGGAGGCCCAAACTCTCTCCTAAGAAAAAATCTCAGCATGGGGAGGAGAAGGACCAGGTAGAAGAAGGAGTGGTGGAAGGGAGAGATGAGGAAGACGAAAATGTGGAAGGAGTATTTAGTGAAGAAGAAGGAGTTGGTGAAGAAGGAGGAGTTGGTGAAGAAGGAGGAGTTGGTGAAGAAGAAGGAGTTGGTGAAGAAGGAGGAGTTGGTGAAGAAGGAGGAGTTGGTGAAGAAGAAGGAGTTGGTGAAGAAGAAGGAGTTGGTGAAGAAGAAGGAGTTGTTGTAGAAGGAGTTGTTGTAGAAGAAGGAGGAGTTATTGAAGAAGGAGGAGTTATTGAAGAAGGAGGAGTTATTGAAGAAGGAGGAGTTATTGAAGAAGGATTGATTGTGGAAGAAGGCGAAGTTGTGGATGATGGAGAGGTGGAGATTAGTAGCACAACAGGTCAGTGTCACCGCAGCTTCACACAGGGATAAAGAGGTGTAGATACGCCTGCACATTACTAATGTAATTTTTTTTTTTTTTTTTATAGGGGATGAAGATGCTGCAAGCACATCCAGTAGTCCACCTTTTTCACGTGCAAGTGCACAAATTGTCATCCAACAAATTATGGAGTGTAGCACAGAGATGGATAATATGAGGCAAAGAATGGTTGTAATTGATCAAAATTACAAAAATATTATTGATATGATGGGCCGTATCAAAGACTAAATCCCCCTGCCCCCCCCCCCCCCCCCCCCCCCCCCCTCCCCCATCACCCATCCGTCTTGAAAACCAACAAAAAGGTATTTGAAAAATATGAAGATGCACACACAGTGTGTCCACATGTGCTATCTGCCATCACAGGTTATGGATTGTCTTTGCTTTGTGGGTACACCCCCTTCCTCCCTTCTCAAGCAGGTAAGAGGGGAGGGTTTGCACCCACAAACCACATACATTGATCACTCATGATGCCAGATAGCACATGTGGACATTTGTCATGTGAGGTCTGGATATAATCTGCATTTTTGGGCCCTCTCACTCACACACAAGAATGTGTGCATCTTCCAAGTTTGGTGTGTTCCGGGGTGACATTGGGAGACTGTTGTAGTAATGACCTTGTTGTACTTAGTATTTTTTGTGGTTTTGTAAAATATTTTATATTTTTTCGAAAAAGAAAGTTTTGTAGAATCCATCGTTTTTCAAAAAAAAAATAAAAAAAAAATGTTTTTACTCCAAAAATGTTACATGGTCGCAAACCCAAAAATTTTTGATTAAAAATGTTGTACGCTAACATGAGTGGCTTGTTGTTTATATATGCTCAATACCCAGTTTGTAGATGAGTGACTTGTAACTACAGCCATAAACCCGGTTTTAAGTACACACTAGCGTTTAGTTCTTACCGCTGCAAATCGCAATATCAGCCTCACTTCTGCATAAAAGCCATTATTCTTCCAACACCAGCTTGTTCAGTTATTCCAGATTTTAGAAATGCTGGAAGCTCATTGGTTTGTATGCAGAAGTGACCCTTCTATTGTGGACTTAAAAGTGGGGTATGCCTGTAATGTACAATTGTGGTTATTTACTAAAACATGACAACTACATTTGGCACTAGAAGTGCACTAGTTTCATAACCAAGAAGACAGAGAAAAATAGAAAAAGCAATAATGACAAACAACTGTATATAGAGTCCAATGGTCAAATTATTTATTATATTTTGTAATATTTCTTTCTTTTGGGGGCCGAATTAGAAAGAAATATGATCTGGCATAGCTATGGCCCCCCGACCCATGAAGTACTCAACATATTTGTCGCGTACCTCACGAGCAGATTGGGTGGCCGAGCCAGCGCGACCAGTGTCCAGCCCAGGAAGGGTATCTGAGGGTAGTCCTGCCTCAGCACCGATGTTGGGTAGGTACGTCTGGGAATGCCTGCGTTAAAAAATTATGCAATATGCAACAGGCAAAAACAACATGGTTCAATTTATATTCCGCCATATTTATCGCTGTCAGGAACAGGCGGAACCGGCTGGCGAGTATCCCAAAAGCATTCTCGACTACCCTCCGGGCCCTGGCTAGCCTAAAATTGAACACCCTCCTCTCCGGGGTAAGAGTCCTCTGGGGAAAAGGCCGCATGAGGTGAGGTCCAAGCCCGAAAGCTTTGTCCGCTAAAAAAACAAACGGAAGTCCTTCCACATTGTCTTCATCCGGTGGCAGTTCAAGACCACCAGTTTGTAGACGCCTGTAAAATTCGGTCCGCGCGAACACTCCCCCATCAGACAGCCGGCCGTTCTTCCCCACGTCCACATACAAAAATTCGCAGTGTGCCGACACCACCGACATCAACACGATACTATGAAAACTTTTGTAGTTAAAATAGTAGGACCCCGAACGGGGTGGTGGCACTATGCGGACGTGTTTCCCATCTATTGCTCCTCCGCAGTTCGGAAAATCACAACGCAGGGCAAATTGGGAAGCCACAGTCTGCCATTCCTGTGGCGTGGAGGGAAACTGTGGGGACAAAAAAAAAAATATTAGTACTTAGGCACATAAACATTGCAAACACAATACAAAAACCATACTTGTGCACCATCACACAGTATTAACAATTTTTTATTATTATTGGGGTGGAGTTGTGGCCACTAAAAAATCCCAGTTATTATCACACTCCCCACCCCTCTGATGGGGCAACATTTTAGGGGGGGTTGGGGTTGAACTACAATGCAGCAAAGAAAAATATGCCACACACACCAACAAAAAAAAAGGCTAGGTGTGTTTGTCCCTAGGATAGCATGCTGGACAGGTTAATAGTGATGCAAGGAAAAAATATGTAGGTAGGCCAACAAAAAGAACATGGAAAGCTTATCAACATGCATGCATGGGGAGAAAAGGCAACATTCAACACTCATCAGCATGGAAAAATCATGGTCATTATAGGGAACTAATGCCAAAAAAAAAAAAAATGCTACCATTTATAAAGACAGAGAATGTGAGCTTCAGGAAAGAGGAAACTTACCTTCAGATACTCCTCCTGCATGACTTGTATGACAGCAGAACACGTCTCCGGTATGATGATCCCAAGCGCCTGGGGAGAGATGCCTGTTGAGAACTTGAGGTCCTGCAGGCTCCTCCTCTGCTCGGCCGTGATCGTTTGGCGCATCACAGTGTCCTGCCTCGTGATATAGGGGGACAGAAGATCCAGCAGACGGTTGAAAACGGGGTCCGTCATACGGAGAAAGTTCCTGAAGTCATCAGGATTATTCTCCTGGATTTCCCTAAGCAGAGGCATATGAGAGAATCGGTCACACTGGAGCAACCAATTCTTGGCCCAGGAACTCCTCCTCCCCCTGTTCCTGGCCAAACGTCTGGAATAATAACATCCAGAAGCAAGCCCATATCCAGCACGAACTCTAGCAAAGTTACGCTGCTGCTCCATAATGGCTTCAAACCGGCCGGCTGGTCAGTCAAGAACACACTCAAACAGAAAGCACCCCCTAATCCAGCAAGACCTGCAAAGTACGCTCGACAAACAGATACCCGCGGACAGAACGCCACTGCAAAGCAGAAACGACCTGACAGCCAGCACTGACTGCCAAATACGCACCCACAAGCACACACTGAACCCGAGAATACGACCTGTAAAGCGCGGAGACCGAAAAGCGCGAATCGGCTCTAACCAAACCTTTGCTAACACGTTACTAGCAAAAGAGGAACAGAGGGCGGCGCCGTAAGCTTTGGTCTTCCCCTTTATAGTGACGTCGTACGTGGTTTACGTGCACGCGTTCTGGTCCGGGGAGATTTCTATCCGATCGTGTGTAAGCACAGCAGACCAACAGACAGATTTGCTGCGTCGGCTGGAAACGGTCGGGGCCGACACATTTGAACAAATCTGTCCCCTCGTGTGTACGCGGCCTAGAAGGTATTCAAAGGGTTAAGGTACAGTACTCCTATGAAAAATTCTTTGCGAGCCAAACCAACTCGGTTGCTAATTTTCGCACTCAGTGGACTTCTTGGACATCTAGGTATCCTGATTAGGCCCTAGACCCTATTTTGTACACAGTATATTGGATATATATATATAAGCAGTAGATAGGCTTCTCAATCACTTTTGATACAACTACCCAACTCAGGTTCTCCCTCTTTTCTCTTCTTTAATTCTCTTCTTCCCTTATCTCATTTCTTTTTCCCCACTTTATTCTTTGTTTTGATTTATCCAATACCCCCTACCTTTTATTTGTGTTTTGGTTGAACCTTTCACAATATTCTAGAATTGCATTGTGCACCGATTTAGAGTAATTTATAATATTGCCAATGCTTTTATTATGTTTCACGGATATCTATAGAAGTGGATATATATATATATATATATATATATATATATATATATATATATATATATATATATTTTTAAACTTGCAACATACGTGCTGTCTCCCACCGTTTCTTTTGTGTTCAGACAGGGGTTGTGACGTCCACATTTAGCAGTAGGACGTGCAGCCCCTCCTGCTAAGTGTATGATGGGAGTATAAGTCATGCCATATAACTGCTTTAATATGCAAATGTATGCTGAGTAACCACTTCTGTTTTCTCATTCATTGTATTATTGGTATTGCATTACCAATTGCGGAAATCTATGGTGAATTTTGCATCGTTGTAACTACTATTTTCTTTTTGAACCAATAAAAAACAATTGAAAAGAAATCAAAGGGTAAAAGCCACCAACCGGCAGCAAAGACCTTTTTGAGAATAAAGGTGAAGGATTTCTTAGCCACCGGCAACCTCACCAAGGTCAGTGAATTCAAAAGGGACCAGAAACAAGTAAGCATAATACTGAACCACAGCCTGAGTCCAGGATTACTAAAGCCTATTAACAGTGGATCAGCAGAATTCCTCTCTTTACCCAGAGACAGTATTCTAACTGGATGTTTGTACTGCAACCAAAACCAGTCACAGTAAAAGTTGTGAGTTGTATCCTACCTCTGTCTACCTCATTCTTCAACACTGCTACTACAACTGATTGTACCACCATTAACGGTACTGGCGTCACGACAAATACCATCAAGGGACCCAGCCGCAACAAGCACTCTAAACACCCCTGTCATCACGGGCACCGCAACCACCATCTTGGCTATCACAGAGCGTGTCCCGGAGGATTTCGTGCTGTCTTCCTCTTCACTGTGTGAGTAAACTGATGAACTGTATTATTGCTGTCTCTCATCGGCCCACTGTGCACTTCACGTGTCGCCCCTGCGGTTCTGGCACGTCGCATGCCCATCAAAAGTACCCGAGTACCTGTCACCCCCCATCAAGAGTACCTGTCACTCCCCACATCAAGAGTACCTGTCACCCCCCCCCATCAAAAGTACCTAAGTACCCGTCACCGCCCATTAAAAGTACCTGAGTACCCGTTACCGCCCATCAAGAGTACCTGAGTACCCGTTACCGCCCATCAAGAGTACCTGAGTACCCGTCACCCCCATCAGGAGTACTTGTTGCCTCCATCAGGAGTACCTGAGTACCCGTCGCCTCCATCAGGAGTACCTGAGTACCCGTCACCCCCATCAGGAGTACCTCAGTGCCTGTCGCCCCTATCAGGAGTACTTGTCGCCTCTATCAGGAGTACCGGAGTTCCCTGTCGCCTTCATCAGGTGTATCTGAGTACCCGTCACCCCCATCAAGAGTACCTGTCACCTCCATCAGGAGTTCCTGAGTACCCGTCACCCCTATCAAGGGTAATTGTCACCTCTATCAGGAGTACCTGTCACCTCCATCAGGAGTACCTGAGTACCCGGCACCCCCATCAAGAGTACCTGTCACCTCTATCAGGAGTACCTGTCACCTCTATCAGGAGTATCTGTCACCTCTATCAGGAGTATCTGTCACCTCTATCAGGAGTACCTGTCACCTCTATCAGGAGTACCTGTCACCTCTATCAGGAGTACCTGTCACCTCTATCAGGAGTACCTGTCCTGTGAGCCCAGCAGCCAATTTCTAGCTGACGTACAGCCAATTAGTCCCTATCGTGCAGCCCTGTCATACAGCCACCATGTCCAGAAAATTATACACTACAGAAGAGGCATACCAAATGTTAACCCAGACTGATGAGAGCAGCGGGGTGCTCTCACCGCCCCATTACAGTTCTGATTCCAGTTTCGATTCAGGTTCGGAATACGAGCCCCCCCGAAATCAGTACATCCAAATTGGAGGAGGAAGTAGTCCATCCAAAAAGACGACAGTCCGAACCCCAGGCAGCTACCAGCAGCGCCGGACACCCCAGTGGCCAATCAGCAAATCCTAACGACGCTAGTATGCTGGAGGAAAGGCCCAGTACAAGCTCTGGAATTCCACACCGAGGAAGTAGGGCCCAAACCCATCTACCGGATGGCTTGGCCAACCCGTTGTGACTGCCTTCTAGCACAGGGTCAGCCACAATCCGCCCTTTCACAGCACAGCCAAGTGTGCAGGCCAACATCGAAGGTTTCTCTGAAATTGATTTTTTTAATTTATTTTTCCCTGATGAGTTCCTTCAAAGCATCATAGACCAAACAAATCTTTTTTGCATGTCAGTACATACAAAACAACCCTAAATCATGCTATGCCCGCCCTTTTGAATGGAGACCCCTAACAATGGAGAATATGAGATTACAAAAAAAAATGAACTTCATTCATATTGGTCTAAAAAGCCAAATTCTCCATTTGCCAATTTTCTCAGCTACGATGTCCAGGTCCCGCTATGACCATACGGTTCCTGCATTTCAGTGACAACTAGCAGTGCCCCCCTCCAAAATCATACGGACTTTGATAGATTGTATAAAATTTGCCCCCTTATAGATTTTTTTAATAAGAAGTTTGCCGAACTTTACATCCCGGAACAGAGCATCTCTGTGGACGAATCTCTGGTCCATTTCACAGGCCGGCTGGGAATCAAACAGTATATTCCCAGTAAGAGAACAAGGTACGGCTTGAAGCTCAACAAGCTCTGCGAAAGCTCCTCTGGCTATGTGAATGCCTTTCGTGTGTACGAAGGCAAAGACTCCCAGCTCCAGCCCCCTGAGTGTCCATCGTATATGGGAATAAGCAGGAAAATTGTATGGGAGTTGGCATTCCCACTCTTCCAAAAGGGGTATCACATATACGTGGACAATTACTACAGCAGTCTGCCCCTTTTTCGCCACCTTTTCCTGAATAAAATGTTGGCCTGTGGTACTGCACGTAAAATCAGGAAAGGCTTCCCAGAGTTTAGTCACCACAAGGCTACAAAGGAGGGAATCAGCAAGCCTGAGAAACTAAGATTTGGCTGTGAAGTGACGTTTACATCATGTCAACTATCCACAATGACATCTCCGGAGACGCGGTACCGTTCAAAAGCCTTGCTGTATCAATGAATGCAATAAGTTCATAGGGGGGAGGGGGTGGATTTAAACGATCAAATGCTGCAGCCCTATCTTTCAATACAAAAGTCTATTTTCTGGTATAAAAAAAGTTGCAATATACTTCTTCCATATGGCCCTTTATAATTCATACGTCACTTAACACAAATCAATGGAAAGGCCCATTCCCTTTATCAGATTTATCAAAAATGTTGTCACTGCCCTGATCTATCAGCAAGGCTCGCGCCAAAATAATTAGCTCCGATTGTCTCAGCAGACTGCACAAGCGCCATTTTCCTGACAATATTCCACCATCAGCAACCGGAAGAAGACGCCAAAAAAAAATGTCGGGTGTGCAGCAAACATGGAATTAGGAAAGACACCAGTTGCTATTGCCCCGACTGTCCTGACCAACCTGGCCTATGTATGAAACCATGCTTCAAGCGATATCACTCTTTCGAAAATTATTAACCCAAATTTCTAATATCTGTGCTGATTTCCCTGCTGCCTCAACCAACCAACCTAGTGCCTCAACTCAACTGACCCTGGCCTGTTTATCGACTATGCCTCTGCCTGCCGTTTGCATTGTTTATCCGCCATGTTTCTGCCTTTTACATGAACTGACCCTGGACTGTATCGACTATGCCTCTGCCTACCACCTATTTCTGCCTTTTACCTGCACTGACCTCGGCTTGTTGACCATGTTTATGCCTGCCCCTTGGACTGATCTTGCACCCTGCCACACATATGTGAGGGGCTCCAGAATAGTGTTCGGAGTTCAGAAAAACTGTTTTTGGTTTTCTGTGTTCCCATAACAGGGTCTGGTTGCCCGGAGGCTTCAAAGAGATTTGGGTGGGAGAAGCCTCTACCCCGTCCCCATTCTGTCCTGACCGAGGCCCTAAACTTGATGGTCATGCCTGCTGCCTGGACCAATACTTTGGCTGCACTAACCATATCTCTGCCTGCTGCATGTACTATGGAAAGTATTCCTGCCTGCTGCATGGACGATCCTTTCGCTGCTGCTGACCACATCTGCCTGCTACCTGGACCGATGCTCTCCTCTGTGAACCACTACACTACTAAGACAGCAGGTAATCTTTTCTTTACTCAGAAGAATGTATTTTGGTTTGTAATTGGTATGTACAGTACATGCTATGGGTTAGAAATATGAAGGACCTTCAACAATGTCATAGGTTGGCAGGAATTTGTGTGTGTAATTTATGCTCCTAGAGGTGCTACTTGGATGTTGGACTTCTGTATGTGGCCAGGCTGTGTAAAAGTCTCACAAATGTGGTATTTCCATACTCAGGAGGAGTAGCAGAATATATTATGGGGTGTAATTTTCCCATGTACATGCTATGTGTTAGAAATATCTTATAAATTGACAACTTTGGGCCAGATTCTCATAGAATTCCGGCAGCGTAGCGTAAGCCAGTTACACTACGCCGCTGCATCGTACTAGAGCAAGTGCTTTAATCTCAAAGCACTTGCTCCGTAGTTTTCCCCTGTGTTGCGTAAATCGCCCAGCGTAAACCCGCGCAATTAAAATGGGGCGGCTTGTATTTAAATTAAGCGCTCCCCTGCGTCAAACGAACTGCGCATGCGCCGGCCGGGTAAAAGCCCAGTGCGCATGCTCCAGCTCACGTCGGAAAGCGTCGTTGAAACCGACGTCAAAACAACGTGAGTGTCATTTACGCAACTCCCTATTCGCGAACGAGTTAGTAAAACGACGTAAGCAACGGAAAAAGCCGACGCTGACCCGACGCCATACTTAACATGGCATCCGACGGGACCCGACGGCATCCGACGGTACTTCGTAAGGTTACTCCACATAGAAGCTGGGGTAACCTTACGCGGACGAAAACGACGTACGCGACGACGGGGCGGCGTAAAAGCGATTGGGAATCGGCGTACTACCTCATTTGCATAGGCAAATGTGAAAACAACGTAAAGGCCACCTAGTCATTACAACTACGATCCGCAAGTGTAATAGTTTTACACTTGTCGGATGTAGAAGCGTATCTATGCAAAAGTGATGCTAAGCATCACTCGCATAGATACGAGAAAAAAAAACGGCGATAGGACGGGGTATCTGAGATACTCCATCGTAACGCCGCTGAGAATCTGGCCCTTTGTGTAAAAAAAAATGCGTTTTAATTTTTTTCCACATTTTCCAAAAACTTTTGGAAAAAAATGAACCATTCAAAAGACTAATTATGCCTCATAGGTTATACGTTGGCGTGTTAGCTTTCCAAAATGGAGTCATTTCGTGGGTGTTTCCATTGTCCTGGTGCTCCAGGGCCTTCAAAAGTGTAATAGGTAGTTGAGAGATTAGATGTGTAATTTATGCTCCTAGAACGCCTGAAGGTGCTACTTCAATGTTCGGCCTCTGTATGTGGCCAGGCTGTGTAAAAGTCCCACACATGTGGTATCGTCATACTCAGGAGAAGCAGCAGAATGTATTTTGGGGTGTCATTGCAAGTATGCATGTGCTGTGTGAGAGAACGAACTTGTTATTATGACAATTTTGTGTAAAAAAAACAAAAATCTTAATTTTCCCAAGAATTGTGGGAAAAATTACAACTTCAAAAAATTCACCATGCCTCCCTCTAAATACATTGGAATGTCTACTTTCCAAAAAGGGGTAATTTCGGGGGTATTTGTACTTTCCTGGCTTATTAGGGTCTCAAGAAATGATAGGACGTCAGTACATCAGCTGTGATCAGATGTGATGTAGACTCTATGGCCGCGTACACACGACCAAATAAATCCAATCAAATCGGTCTGACAGACTGATTTGATCCGATTTGTCTCCTAGGCTATTTTGGTTTGATCGCTGTACACACGTTCAAACCAAAATCCCCGCCGCCACGTCACCGCACCAGGAAGTAAAACACTTCCGCGTATGCGTCAAATCTATTCGACGCATGTGCGGACAGATATGTCTGCTGGTGAGCGTACTAACCAGCAGACATATCGGACGGACAGGTTCCCAGCAGACAGATTTTAAAGCATGCTTTAAAATCTGTCTGCTGGAAAAATCCGTCTGCTCGCCAGTACACACGATCGAATGTGTCTGCTGAAACTGTGTCTGTCGGTCATTCACAGAGACCAAATAATATCCACAAATTTTGGTTATTTTTTATCAAAGATATGTAGCAGTACATATACATTTTGGCCCAAATTTCTGAAGAAAAATTATTTCTTTGCAAAATTTTAAGATAGAAACTAAAAAAAAAGTGTTTTTTTTTTCAAAATTTTCTCTCTTTTTTTGCTTATATTGCAAAAAAAAAAAAAAACAGCCGCGATTAAATACCACCAAAAGAAAGCTCTGTTTGTGAGAACAAAATGTTAAAAAAAATTGTTTGGATACAATGTACCATGACTGAGTAATTGTCATTCAAAGTGTGAGAGCACTGAAAGCTGAAAATTGGTCTGGGCAGGAAGGGTATATTAATGCCCTGTATTGAAGTGGTTAATAAAGTGTTGTCTCTTTTACTGGAGAAAATGAAAGGGCTGATTCACATGTGCATAAACCTGCATTTTCTGCACTGCACCAAAGCTTATTTGAGATCTTCGCCTATCTCCAAACTACAGGCCAGTTGTCACTTTGTGACATTTCAAAGTTAAAAAAAAAAAAAAAACACACACCGCTCTTACTCAAATTTCGCAAACCATACTTACACACGCAACTCCGATCTCTCCCCCTCTGTCCCCCTCCTCAGTTGATTAATTTTCTGTCCAGCAGGCTACTGCCCCCGATTTGCGGAATTATTACTACGTTATAAGTTTCTTTTGTTTACTGTTCAGATGATCTTGATGACAAGGCGGCTGCGTCCGCAACCTTGTAGTTCTTGCTACCTTTTTGATGCTTTGAACTGTCTGTACTTTTACCTTTTTGTCCAATAAATGACTTTGAAAAAAAAAAAAACACCACACACACAATTGGCTGGTGTGAATAAACTTGAAGTGTTAAAAAAGTTACATCTGTTAGAAAAAAAATCACACTGTATGCCTGTGTGTACTTAATTATGTGCTGTTGACTGATTCTGCCTACTGTCTTTTTTTTTTTTTTTTTTACTTTCGGCTTCTGAATTGAAACATTTTTTGCCACCATGGATGTTGTAAGCAGTCCCATCATGCTCCGGTAGGTACCACGTGGTACCTACTGGAGCATGATGGGACTGCGACGTCACAAGATAGGCCTATATAAGTCGCTGAGAGCCACGCATCAGTCATAACAGCGGGAGTCAACATCTGGAGAAGAGAAGAGAAGAAGACGTGACAGAAGCGGCGGCAAGTCCTGAAGAAGAAGAAGGCACCGGAGAGCGCCGAATCAAGAGCGGAGAGCGGGAGAAGACCCCGGAGAGCGGGAGAAGACCCCCGGAGAGTGCGAGAAGACCCCCGGAGAGTGCGAGAAGACCCCCGGAGAGTGCGAGAAGGCCCCCCCCTGGTAAAAGTGATAAAGAAGACAGGGGGGCCGTCCGGAGCTGTCTAATAAAATACTTTAAAAACCCTCTGTTTTCTTTTGTGTTTACACTTTGCCGCCAGGTGAATGGGTAGGGGTACGATGTACCCCATATTCATTCACCTAGGGTGGGGGGCCAGTATCTGGGGGCCCCCTTATTAAAGGGGGCTCCCAGATTCCGATAAGCCCCCCGCCCACATACCCCGACAACCAACGGCCAGGGTTGTCGGGAAGGGGCCCTGTCCACATCAACATGGGGACAGGGTGCTCTGGGGTGGGGGGGCAAGGTGCGCCCTCCTGCCCCAGAGCACCTGATCCCCCCATGTTTAGGGCATGCTGCCTGGTATGGCTCAGGAGGGAGGGCGCTCGCTCACCCCAACTCCCTTCCTGACCTGCCGGCCGGCGCGCTTTGGATACGGGTCTGGTATGGATTGTGGGGGGACCCCCACGCCGTTTTTTCAGCGTAGGGGGGTCTCCTTACAATCCATACCAGACCTAAGGGCCCGGTATGCTCCTGAAGGGGGAACCCATGCCGGATTTTTTTTTAAATCCAGCGGGGAGTTCCCCCTCATGATACATACTAAACGCCGCGTGTATCCAAGTCGGGTCCCCGTCGCTTCTATGACGGCTTTGTCTCCATCGTGGCAAGCCAGCTCGGCACTGGCTCCCGTGATGGGGCTCGTAGGTGGTCAATCTCGCCGAGAAAGGGAGCGAGATTGACACAATATCGCAGTCACCTACTGTACCTGCACAATTAGAGCAGTTACCCTTGAGTATGTCATAGTCACCCATGCACCCAGCCAAGTCTGGCCATACAAATCGATTTTAAAGAGATTCCTCCATCTATGCTACACAGTGTGGATGGACAAAAACTTCTGTTGTGGCCATTGTATATAGACAGCTGTCCCCACCACCAACCTGAACAGCCTCTGCATCCAATAGGGTGCAGGTTCTGTTCGGCTGATGATTTCCTCCAAACTTCAATTTAACCAATGAATGATATATGGGAGGCAGTCAACATGGCCAACCACTGAGTGAATTTTGTCTAGTTCACCAGAAACCGGCTAAAATGTAAACACTTCATGGCCAGTTAAATATTCACATGTACCCCATTCAAGACATGGCTTACTAGATCACCAAGCTGATCAAAAATGTCTCAGTCAGGGGGCGTGGCTACCGCGCGGCTGAATGGACGCATAGTCTCGCAGCTCCGCCAGAGGACCGGGAAAACCAGTGACTAACGGCACTCAGAGCGATCGTTCCACAGCCTGTGGATCGGTACAACACAGCAGACCACTCCGGGATGGCTAGGAAGAAGAAGGACCCGACTGCAGTTAAGAAACTCCCCCACTTCTTCCTCCCTGTCGAGCAGCCGCATGTCCAAGATGGCGCCAGCGGCTGCTCACCGGCTTCTTCCAGCGTCTCCTCACACAGCCCTGCAAGCAAAGCCATGCAACCCAGATCCCCTACGGCTTCCACTCCATCGGTGCAGAGCCCAGCTAAGTCGAAACCCAGGCTGTCAGCTAACTCATCCCTCATAGAGGTAAGCCTTAACTTAAACTCTGCGGATACCACCAAGGAGCTGGCTGACTCATTTAACTCCTTCCCGGCTACCTCTCAACCTGTCTCTGAGGCTACACTAAAAGACATGCTGTTGTCCCTCCGCACTTCACTTCAGGCAGACATGGTGCATTGTGTCAATACTTTTAAAGCTGAAGTGCAGGAACTGGGGGGGGTAGAGTGGATAAGATTGAAACCAAAATGGGTGAATTTGCTTCATCACACAACTCTCTGATAGACTCGCATAATGATCACGATGAGCAGCTTGAGACCCTCAGAGCCAAGATCGCAGATCTTGAAGACCGCTCACGTCGTAACAACTTGAAATTAAGGGGGGTCCCCGAGACTGTTCTAAATACTCATCTTAATCAGTATGCTTGTGACCTAATCCGTGCGATCCTGCCATCTGCTCCCGACTCTGAAGTGGTAATTGACCGCATACATCGCCTACCTAAGCCATCCTATCTATCAGATGACATTCCGAGAGACGTTATTATGAGAGTACATTTTTTTTCATATAAAAGATCAACTCATGGCTAACTTTCGGAAAAATGTTCAAATCCCTGAGCGGTTCTCCCGTCTTCAGCTATATGCGGATCTTTCACAATACACACTGCAGAAGAGAAAGTCACTCTTGCCCATCACTAAAGCTCTTCGTAATCATGAGATTGTGTATCGCTGGGGGTTTCCAACGAAGCTCACCGTTACATACAACAACTCCACCTCTGTGATAACCTCCTTGGATGACGGCCTAGCTCTGCTTCGTTCCTGGGATATCTTACCTGAACAGGATCCTGCTTCACAATAGTCCCCTTCCAGGATTGATACCCAAAAGGAATGGCAGACTGTCTCCCACAAACGCAAGCAGAAATCCCGTACCAAGTAACCACCTGTGCCTGTTCACATGATCTGACTGTTTTCTACCTTCCTGGTCTGACAGGACGTTATGCCCGAAAGGACCCCTCAACCACTTTGGTGCATTTCACCTGCACCCAGATTCCGGCTGGAATCGCTCCTTATTTTACATCTTGTTTGTTGTGTTTTCTCTTTTTATTTTTCCGTTCTAGTTTCCATGTTCTACTGCTGGTCTGGTGCTCAGGAGAGTTGTTTGGATGATTACTACTACAAAGGTCTGATCTGCGACCCTGCAACTTCCTCTGAGTTTACGTCTACTACCCCGCCTAGGACGTCGGGAGGTAACATTGGCATTTTCCTCTGTTGTGACCATGGTACTTAAAATCACATCCTTTAATTTAAGGGGCCTTAATCACCCTGCCAAGAGGGCATCCCTTTGGTCTGAGTCAATAAAGCTAGAGAGTGACCTAATTTGTGTGCAAGAAACACCATTTCCTCGAATCAGCTCAGCCGGCTCCCAGTCACAAACAATTTCCGCACATATTTACCGCATCCGCGTCACAGAAACAGAAAGGAGTCCTTATTGCGGTTAAAAACTCTGTGGCCTTTACCCTGCTTGACTCTTACCGAGATCCTGAGGGCAGATTTTTGATACTTGTATGTGATCCCAATAATAGATCCTTCACAATAGTCTGCGTGTATGCTCCCAACACGCAGCAGCGTCGTTTTGTGCAAAAACTGTTTCGCAAAATCTCACATTTCAGACGGGGATGTTTGGTGATATGTGGGGACTTCAATGCCACTGCTGACCCTCATTCGGACCTATCCTCAACACCCAAACGTTTACCTCTGGCGCTTCAACCACTTTTCCATAAAGAGGAAGTCTATGATGTCTGGAGATGCCAACACGCTGAAGAACATGACTTTACCTTCCATTCCATGCGCCATAACTCATACTCTAGGATTGATATGATCCTAGTGGATAAAGAGCTTTTGCAAGCCGTGTCTTCCTCCAACATACACGATATTACGTGGTCGGACCAAGCTCCGATCTCTGTATCAGTTTTGGAGGAACACACACCTAGCCCGACGTACGTCTGGAGGGTCAACTCACAGCTTTTTAATTCTGAGCAAAATGTCTCTGATATTACTAAACTACTTCAGGAATATTTTAAGTTTAATTCTCCATCGGTCCCTGACCCCTATGTTGTGTGGTGTGCTCACAAAGTTTATATGAGGGGAGTGTTTATTCAGATGTGTTCACGTATTAAGAAAGAGAGATCATTGCGGCTTGACAAACTACTGAGAGACATTCAAATCCTTGACGCCTCTAACAAAATTAATTCCTCCCAATCCTCCTGCGTAACACTTTCTAAATTGTGTTCGGATTTGCGTTTGATGCTAATAGAACGCCATGATAAATATCTTAAAGCCCTTAAATTAACATATTACTCTTCTGGCAACAAGGCTGGCAAATTCCTTGCTAATCGCTTTAAAGCGAAAAAACTGCAGACTAAAATCAGCCATTTTATAGACCCCGCCTCGAAGAGGAAAATTATTAACCCTAAGGAAATTGCAGACGCTTTTGCGTCTTACTATAGCTCCCTTTATAACCTGAAGGAAGACCCTGATACCCAACAACCTGAACTGACAAGTATTTGCTCATTTCTGGCGTCTTTGCGACTTCCTACGCTAACTCCTGAACAGTTGCAGGCGCTCAATGCGCCTATAACTCCACAGGAGGTCACAAGGGCGATCCAGTCACTACCGCTTGGGAAATCCCCGGGGCCCGACGGCTTCTCTAATGATTATTACAAGAATTTTCAAGCTGATTTAATCCCGAGTCTCTCCTCTGCAATGTCCTCTGCTCCCTTTCCTAGGGAAATGCTACAGGCATATATCGTAACAATACCGAAACCAGGTAAGGATCCCACTCAGCCATCCAACTACAGGCCTATTTCACTTTTAAACACAGATCTTAAGTTATATGCGAAGATTATTCCCTTTAGGTTGTCTCCCATTCTCCCGACCCTCATTAAACCAGATCAGACAGGGTTTGTGTCCGGCCGTAAGGCGGCGGATGCCACCAGGAGAGTATTGGGCATAATCCATCAGGCTAGGACGGGTCGAGTGCCTTCTCTGCTCCTTTCCTTGGACGCGGAGAAGGCATTCGACCGTATCCATTGGCAATACATGGCCCATCCTCTCCGTAAATTTGGCTTTGCTGGTCCTATCCTATCAGCTATATTGGCACTGTACACCTCGCCCTCTGCGCAGGTGTATACCTCCAACATCCTTTCCAGCCCTTTTGCGATCTCTAATGGGACTAGACAGGGCTGCCCCCTGTCCCCATCCATTTTTAATTTATTAATTGAACCATTAGCGGAAGCCATTAGAAGTTCCCCACACATTACCGGCTTCAAGGGCCATGCAGCTTTTCATGTTATCAACCTATTCGCGGACGATATAATTATTTTCCTGACAAACCTTAGCAGCGACCCATACTATACTTCATACATTTAGTGCCCTGTCCTATTACAAAGTCAATTATGCAAAATCCTTGGTGTTGGACTTAGGTGTCCATCCTGCCATTCGGAAAAAACTCCAGTCCTTATACTCATACACCTGGAGCGCTGATGGGATTCCTTACCTGGGCGTTCGCTTAGTGGCTGACCTTACACACGTAGCTGATATTAACTATTCCTCTCTGATTGATAAGCTTACGACTGATGCTAGGACTATGTCTAAATGTGAGCTTTCTTGGACGGGCCGTTTGGCTACTTTTAAAATGTTCATGTTGCCTTAAATTTTGTACATGTTTAGGACACTTCCCGTGCCTCTTAAGCGATCACATTTACTTAGGCTACGCAAGGTATTAAAGGACTTTGTTTGGCATGGAAAGAAACCTCAGTGCTCGCACGCTCAACTTATGAAACACAGATTCGCTGGAGGCATGGGAATGGTCGATTTACGTGATTACTGGACTGCTACTCAATTGGTCCAACTGAGAAGTTGGTTCTCGCCTGTGGCGGACAAGATGTGGGTCGATGTTGAAAAACGCTGTAGTTACACCTCCTCTCTTCACCACCTATTACTAGCCGATGTATGGAAACCGAGGTCTTTAAATCTTTTGCCTCTCCCCACTCAAGCCTCCTTGGAAGCATGGAGGATGCTCCGTTCCGTGACTCCTCCCCGGTGTCGGGCAGTTTCTGTTCCGATACCGTTGAGAACCGCGGAGTTGCTGATCCCCAACTCGTCTCTCCACTCGTGGGAGGGGCGAGGGGTCTTGACTATGCAACATTTGATGGAGGAGACAGCCCCTAAATCATTTACAAAAATACAAGGGGAATTTAATATTCCAGCCACGGACCACTATCTATATGTTCAAATCTCCCACCTTCTAACCTCCCTACCCTCTGTTGATATCACTCTTTGTAAACAAAGTTGGAGCTTTTTTAATGAGGCTTCCCCCTCCATCAAAGGCACCTCTCTATTCTATAATCTCCTTCACGATAAACTTAGCTTCCATAAATCCACCCCCTATCAGAGATGGGAGCTGGATCTTGGAGACTCCTATTCCACCCACCAATGGCAGGCAGCTTTCAAAGCTGTTTACCAAGCCTCAAAGTGTGCTATTGGGAACTGACCCATAAAATAGCTTTGAGGTGGTACCTTACCCCTTATAGGCTTTCTAAAATGTATACCTCGCACTCTCCACTTTGCTGGAGAGACTGTGGAGGGGTGGGCCAGATTCTACATGTGTTTTGGTCGTGTAAGAACCTCACTAGTTTCTGGAATAGAGTGTTTTTGTATCATCTCGGATATCACTGGGATCCTCACTAAGCCCTCTCCAGCTTTAGCAATCCTTAATTTAGGTATTGACCTATTCCCTCCAGACTGCCGGAAAATTGTTACCCACATCTTGTTGGCCGCTAGGCTATTAATAGCCAGGAAGTGGAAATCTAATCTCCTAATTTATCAGAGGTAATTGACATAGTTAAACAAAACTTTGCATTTGAAAGCCTACTGGCCTATAAGTATGGTTCTAAACGCATCTTTGACCGTCAATGGCGACTATGGGTTTTCTGGGCCAAAGATCGGTGACTGCTTCTTTAGCTCATCTCCCCATGAATACCTCACTTTGAGATCCAATTATTTGATCTTATAATTTTTACTACTTCCGCACTAGACCTGTTGTTTGTCTATTTGTTTGTTCAATTTATGTTTTCCTTTGTTCACTTTATGTTCCTTAAAATTCTATTCTCACATTTTATGTTTGTGCTAGCTGATTCACTTAATTGGCTAGTTAGCTGTCCTCATTATTATGTTCTGTAACGTGTATCCCAAGGTATGCTTAGTCTGACCTATGTTGTTATTACCATGCCATTGACAAGATTTTGTGTATCAATGCTTTACCTTGTCTTGTGATACATGTAACTGTTTCTTTTTTTTTCTAATAAAAAAAAATGAAACAAAAAAAAAAAATGTCTCAGTCAAATCCGCATGTTCACACTTTATTCTCAGCCATTACTATGGAAAGCTCTGGAGTATGAGACAACACTGTGGACAAAATCTCCACCGGAATGAATGGGGGGCACAGAGGGCCTGCCCAGCTGTGAGATCTAGTCATTGATATGGCATTTGAATCAGGGACAGGTGAATACAACATGAAGGGTGGTGGTTTAGAGGTTTCTGCAAAGGTTACTTAGTAACTTATTTATCTGAATGCTAGGGTATGCTTTAGATACTCAACTGAAAAGGGTCACTTAGATGAGTGGTAAAACATCTTTAACATTACAGAACAGGTCTAATTGAATGGACGTCACTTGTACAAATCGTTTTCTTTTAATGCGCTTTTTGTTTTTGCATGTACTGATGTAAAGCTAATAAACCAGACAACAATCTAAAATGAAAAAACCTTTAGGGCTTAAAGTTAGATTCATGCTAGCAATTCCAAACATTGGGCTAGATTCAGGTAGATCGACGTAAAGTTGTACGGGCGTAGCGTATCCCATTTACACTACGCCTCCGCAACTTTTACGGGCAAGTGCTGTATTCACAAAACACTTGCTCCGTAAGTTGCAGCGGTGTAGCGTAAATGAGCCGGCTTATCCCCGCGTAATTCAAATAGGCAAGGTAGGAGGCGTGTTTAATGCAAACTAATCGTGACCCAACGTAATCGACGCACAAAACGAACTCCAAATCACGTTGCAAATAGTCAATATAAACTACATGAACGTAACTTACGCCCAGCCCCATTCTGAATCGGCTTACACAAAGGACGTCAAATTTTTAAATTTCGACGCGGTCCCAACGTCCATACTTAACATCAGTCTCACTATAGCAGGGGTAACTTTACGCCGGGCGTAACTCTAACGTAAACAACGCAAATAGATACGCCAGCCGCAACTACAATCGTGAATCGGCGTATTTAGCTCATTTGCATATTTGACGCATAAATCGACGGAAACGCCACCTAGCGGCCAGCGCAAATATGCAACTTAGATACGACGGTGTAAGTGACTTACGCCAGACGGATCTTAGGCAAATCTATGTGTAACTGATTCTAAGAATCAGGTGCATAGATAGGACGCCTCAGACGCAGAGATACGATGGCGTATCTGGAGATACGCCATCGTATCTCCTTCCTGAATCTGGCCCTGAATGTTTAAATTTAAAACTAGATTACCAAGAAAATTCCACATGATAGAATGTAAGTTTACCTTTTTTTTTTTTTTCAATATCTTTTTATTGAAAGATTTTCAAATACAATAGAAGAAGGAAGCAAAATGGTACAGTAAATACAATAAGACCATACCGCAAATGGTCATTAGTCTGATAAAATTAGAACAATGCAGGAACGCAAAATACATATAGAAACAGACATATTGTCAACCTTGAGAATACATACGTAACGTAGGGTGGAAAAATGCATCTTGAATGGGGTAATCCAGGACGGGAGGGTCAAAGCCTCCATGCCTAGAGACCCTGTTAGCAGACAACAAGAGTGCATAGCACTCTGGACTGTTTAGGGCAGCCTCCAAAGGGTACGATAGAAGGGGGAATCAGCAAGCTGTAAAGTTGTGAGGAGGGTCATGGAGGGACCAAATGGTTATGGGAACCAATGGCACATTCCCCATACCCACCCACCCCTCAAGGGCGCACACTGTGAGTGGGATGGGGAATCCCAAGTAGCGGACATAACCCTGCGCATGTGAGGTTCCAATCATCAGGCGAACTTGTGGTCCCACAAAAAAAAAAAAAGGGGGGGGTAGGGGAGGGGGAGGGAGAATGTCCCCGGGGGGAGGGATAGGAAGACAGAATGAGAGCTTTTCCTTAGAGTGGTATGTAGACAGTATAAGGAGCCGAAATAGAGGATCTCGATCAGGCAACTGGTATATCGCGGGCGGCCCCAGCCTGGGAATTCTGGGATTCTCTGTAGTGTGTCCAGCAGGCCCATGTTAGCCTAAATTTCTCATGTGTATATTTGGCCTGATGGATGATCCTTTCCATTTCTTCTATTTTCGTGACTCGCGAGTGCCAGTCCTCCACCGAGGGGGGGGGGGTATCGGACCCCCACCTCAATGGGATACATTGGGTGGCTGCATTAATGAGCTGTAGCATGAGGGAGTGTTTGTATGTCCTCTTGGGACAGGGTGTATGGTGAAGGAGGTATTGTGCCGGGGTAAAATCAGGGGAAAAGGTGATGATCTGGACAATGAGATTGTGTATCTGTTTCCAAAATGGTTGGAGCATTGGACAGCTCCACCAAACGTGCAGGAAGGTACCCACCCCCACGTTGCATCTCCAACACGTGGGTGCGACCTCCGGGAATATCTTGTGAAGTTTTTCTGGAGTGCGATACCATCGTGAAGAGATTTTGTACCTATTCTCCTGAGCCGAGACGTTGATTGACCCCTTGTGGGTGTGTTCCCATATGCGATCCCATTCCTCGGGGGATATGTCCAGCTCCAAATCCGTGCTCCACTTGTGTAGCAGGGCAGTGTTCGGAGAGGTCCCATCCAGTTGGAGGGCGTACAACTTGGAGACTAGATGTGGCTGGGGTCCTGTATCGGAACAGATAACTTCGAGAGAAGAAAGATCCCTATGCCATTGTGCTGGGTTTGGGGTGCTATGCAGGAAGTGTCGAATTTGAAGGTATTTGAAGAAGGGGATATGCAGGTCTGGGAATTTTTCGACCATTTCAGGGTGCGTGAGAAGAGTGCCTCTGTTAAAGAATCTGCTAGCCCTAACTGTGTGTTCGCAATGGTCTGCTAGACCCGGATTAACCCTATGTCGGGGGGAAAGTCAGGGTTCTGCGTGATCGGAGTCATAGGGCCTGGATAAGGGGCCAGCTCCAGTGATCGACATGTCGTCCTGAAGGAGGCCAAGGTGGGACAAATCAAAGGGTGGTCCCTGCAAGTCTTGGGGATTGTCCGTGGATCGATCCAGGGAAGGTGAGAGATGGGGAAAGGGAGATATGCGTTCTCTATTGACACCCAGTCCTTATGAAGGTAATGTCTGTGCCAGTCCACAACACGGGTCAGTTGGCTAGCCCTGTGGTATAGGGGCAGGTCAGGTAGGCCTATGCCCCCCTTCCTTTTAGGGAGAATGAGTTTATCCCATCCAATTCGGGGATGGCGCCCTGCCCATAAAAAGTTTCTGCAATGTTTTTTGAAGGACGTGAAAAAATCGGCGGGTAGACCAATCGGGACCGCCTGGAGGACATATAGGATCCTGGGGAGTATGTTCATCTTCAAAATTGCCGCCCTGCCGAACCACGAAAAGTGTCCCCCCCCCATTTGAGTAGGTCAGCACCCACGGTTCGTAGGACAGGGAGGAAATTAAGAGAATATCGTTTTTTCAAGTCTTTAGGGAGCTTAATTCCCAGGTACGTTATAGCCTTTGCCTCCCAACTGAAGGGGAAATTTTGCTTACAAAGGGAGACTAGTGATTCGGGAAGGGATACATTCAGTGCTGTGGACTTGCTAAAATTTATTTGAAGATTGGAGAGCCGGTTAAAAAGCTCAAAGTCTTTCAGGAGGACGGGTATGGTGGTAATCGGGTTCGTTAGGAACAGTAGTATGTCGTCAGCATAGGCTGCTAACTTACAGCATTTCTGCCCAACGGTGATTCCCGTTATGTCGGGGTTGTCTCGCAGTCGACGTAATAGGGGCTCTATAGTGAGGACAAATAGTATGGGGGACAGGGGGCATCCCTGCCTGGTACCATTAGCTACGGAGAAGGCGCCCGACAACCGACCATTAACTCTGATCTTTGCCGATGGGGAGGAGTACAGGGCCATAATCATGCGAATGAGGCGACTCGGAAGACCAAGTGTACCAAGTGCTGCGGCCATGAAGTCCCACGCCACCCTGTCGAACGCCTTCTCCGCATCCAATGACAAAAGAAAGCCCTCTGTGTTAGTCGATGTCAGCCAATGGTGCACGTTGATGGCCTTGATGGTGTTGTCCCTGGCTTCACAGCCCGAAACAAATCCAACTTGATCAACGGACACCATGTCAGGGAGAAATGGGAGCAGCCTGTTCGCCAAGATTTTTGCATATAGTTTTACGTCCACGTTCAGGAGTGATATGGGACGATAATTGGAAACCAATGTGGTGTCCTTTCCAGGTTTTGTAAGGAGGGTAATATGTGCTTCTAAGATGTCAGATGGAAGGGAGGGTGCGTCTGGGAGCTCATTGAAAGCCCCCACCAATTTCGGCATAAGGGTGGCAGCAAACGCCTTGTAGTACCCGGTCGTCAAACCGTCCGGGCCCGGGCTTTTCCCCGCCTTTAGTTGCTGTAAGGCCTTGAGTGCCTCTTCCACAGTGAGGGGCGAGCCCAGGTGGGACAAGTCGTCCGGGGGGACAGTTGAGCGGCCATACTTGGTGAGAGAGTCGTCAATGAGTCCCAGACGATTCTGAGGGGACTGGGTGGTGGGAGGTTTGGGCAGGTTGTATAGTCCTGAAAAGTATTCCCTGAAGTGTCTTGCGATACATTCAGTTTTGTTGGCCTGTGTACCCGTCGGGGAAGTGATAGAGTGTATTGTATGTGCGGACTTTCTCTTTTGCAGTGCCGACGCTAACAGTTTGCCCGCCTTGTTCCCAAACGCGTAGAAGAGTTTGTGGGTAAGAGCGAATTTACGCTTCACGGTGCGTTGGAGTTCTTCCAGCAATTCTGTCCTTGCCCTGACCAGACCCTGGTGAGTCTGTGTCGCTAGCGTGCGTTTGTGTACATTTTCAAGGGATTGGACGTGGCTGGAGAGCTCCGCAATGCGGGCATTCCTAGCCTTACGCCTCGCAGATGCCAGGGCCATAAACTCACCTCGTAGAACGCATTTATGCGCCGCCCATAGAGTAACCGGGGACATTCCCTCTGTGTCGTTAGTCATGAAGTAGTTGGTGATGCTATCACCTATCGACCGAGCATTGCCCGGATCGAGCAGGATAGAGTCATCTAATCTCCAGATGGGAGATCTGGTAATGTGCTCCGGTAGTGTCAACGACATTGTGATAGGGTGGTGGTCTGAGAGTACCATGGGTTCTATGGTTGCACTAGTCAGAAACAGGAGGTCGTTTTGTGAAAGAAAGAAGTGATCGATTCTCGAATATTTGTTGTGGAGAGTGGAGAAATAAGTATAGTCTTTCACGTTCGGGTGGAGCGTACGCCAAGAGTCGTGGAGGGACAAGGTACTAAGCTGTGTTTTAATGGCACGCAGTGCACGGTAAAGTGGACCCACTAGAGGTGTCGAGGAGAGGATGCAGCGGAACGTTAAAGTCACCTCCCACAATAAGTGTCCCGCGTTGAAATGCTGTCAGCTGAAAGAGTACTGAGCGGAAGAATGTAACCTGTCGCGTATTTGGAGCGTAAATGTTTGCTATCGTGTATGTGCGGCCGTGCAGTGTGCCTTTGATGAAGTGATATCTTCCCAGTTCGTCTTTCTGTACCTCAGTGGTCTGGAACGGGCAGTGTCTGGAGAACAAGATCGATACCCCCCTGGATTTTGCCTCGTTATTGGTGGCATGAAAAACCGTGGGAAAGTGGCGGTCACCCAGTTTGGGGACATTGTCGGATCGGAAGTGGGTCTCCTGGATGAGAACCACCTGCGGTTTGTGCGATCGAAGTGTGTGTAATAGCTGCGAGCGTTTTTCAGGGGAGTTCAGACCCCTGATATTTATGGAGAACAGTTTGAGCTGTGTAGGGGGAGGTTTTGGGTGTTGGGGCGAGGGGGTGGGTGGGAGGGTGCCTTCCATAACAAAGGGGGAGAGAGAAAAAAAAAAAAGGGGGGTGGGGGGGAGAGGAGAAAACCGGTTAAGAAGGAGGACTAGGTCCTCACACTAGGTAGAAGTCCGTAGTAACCGGTGGGTGCGGTTGCACAGAGTACCCGCGTCCTATAGAGTGCACGGGCACTCCTGTATGCGCCCGCAGAACAATGAACAATGATATCTGGGGAGGTGGGTATCACATGGGCGAGCCACCCCAGAGCGAAAGATATATTGCAATATGTACATTGTGGATTCGACCCCAATAGCTATAGTGGGGGAGGGTTACATAGAACACCTGTCACAGGAGGTGAGGGTCACTGGTGGATGAATATACTACTACCCCCAAAGAGAGGGCCCCCAACCCCATGAATTTAAGGGAGACCATAACGCCGCGCATCTCCGGTTAAGCCCTCACCTCCCGGGCCCCAGTCGAAGGAAAAAGGCCCCCGGGACCATAGCAGCCCGGGGAAAAGAGGGGGCCGGGGGGGGAAGGCTCACGCGGAGCTGCACCCGTGCGGACGTTAGTAGCAGTACCTATAGGGAACAACAGGACAGGGTTGCAGTGAAGAGGAATATGACAACAACAACATAGTACCGTAGAAGGCAGTGGGGGAGTGACCCCAGTCAAGTAGGCAGTCTCATGTAAGTAAAGACAGCAGTCAGCAGCTGTCCCTCTCTGTTGGATGGGGCTTACTGCAGTCGCCGGAGGGGGGAGGGGGGATCTTGCCGCCCCAAAGACTGGACACGGATGCCCCCACAGGAGTGTAATAGGAGGCGGGGTTGCATGATGTCATCCACGATCAGGTATCTAGAGTCCGGAGAGCCAAAGGGAATTCCTGTAGCCAAGAGTCCGGAGAGACCAGGTGCAGGTCATGGGACCGTGGAGCTGGTAGGGATCTAGTGCGGCATAGTCCGACGGTGGGGAGGGGCGCCCTCCATCCCAAGACCCCACTGTCCGGCTGTGTTCAGTCCCCTGGCGCGGCGACGTGGAGGTCGCGATGCAGTCCGGGTGAATGCGCACGATCTGCGTGAGCATCCCGTCGGGCCGAGGGGTCCGTGTCGGAGTGCGGGGCGGAAACACGTAAAGACGTCAGCACTTAGGAGATTGTTAGATTTTGAATTTATTACTATTTTATGTGATAAAAGTTTCTGAGAACAATATTTAAACATGGCCATTTTGAGGTAGCTTGAGGACAGACAAGGTCAGTTGCAGGATGCTACACCTGTCATAGACTACATCTATTCTTGAAGTTCTACGTCAAGAAGGTGGGCGGAGAAGTATTGCTTAATATACACAAGGGGGTGTTACATTTGAGGCAGAAACTTGTCACCTTTCTTGGAGCTATTCCAAAAAGAAATTGTGCTGAGCATGGCTTTTATACAGTATAAGAACACATGTGATGTGAGTAGCTAGGGAGGAAGCTCTGGGGCCTTAGGGTCACCGGCCAGAGAGATGAGGGACCTCAGGGTCACCCAACCCGACGGGGGAAGGGGCTCTATCCAGCAGAGAAGATGTACCATCTAATTCCTGTTTCTGAAGTACCATCCTGCCATGTTTTACCAGCTGCCAAATATGTAAGCATTGACTGTTGGCTTGTCCTGTCTTGAAGAATAAGAATAAAACATTGTATTATGAAGAAATCCTAAGTCTGTATATTGGGAACCAAAGCGCCTGCGGGAGAAGGAGAGTTTTTGACATATCGCATGACACGTGTTAGAGGAATATGTCCCCTATGTCTCTGTCCATAAAAATATCTTGCCTTCTCTCCACCACCTTTTAACATTGTCGCGCCAGCCAGATTGATCAACTTTGTTCCTAAAGCCTTGAACAGGGGGAAATGGAAATGAAGACACAGAGGGCCAGATTCAGGAAAGGTTACGCTGGCGGATCGAGTGATCCGCCAGCCTAACTGTGGCTTTGAGCCGGCGTTTCTGTTTTCTGTAACCAGAAAACAAGAAACGCCGGGTTGAAGTTCCGATGCGAGCAGCGTAACTGAGTTTCGCCATCGCATCGTTACTTCAACTTAAAAATGGCGCCGGGGGCGTTCCCGCCGATTTACGCTCAAAAAATATGTTAATGAGCGGAAATCGGCAATTCACGATCGAAATCCGGCGCGACGCAATGACGATACGACGTTTCCGGACGGGATACGCGGCGCATAGATATACCTACATGGGGTTGGAGTATCCTATGTTAGGTATAGGCGTCGTCATCGCGTCGGGAAAAAAAAAAAAAACGTCGCTTGCGTAAAACGGTCATGAATGGGAATGTGACGTCATTGACGTTCATTCACAGATTTTGGAGCATGCGCACGGGGATGTTTTGACACTCGACGCATGCGCAGTACGTTGGCGGCGGGATCGCGCGTAGTTAGCATACTACACGCCCCGTACCCGCTACATTTGAATTCCGCCGGCTCATTTGCGATGCGCTGCCGCAACTTTAGGAGCAAGTGCTTCGTGAATGACAGCACTTGCTCCTAAAATTTCGGCAGCGCAACGCAAATCAGAAGCGTTACTCCAGAGCAAAGATGCTCTGGAATACGTGAATCTGGCCCAGAGATGTTTGTTCAAGTCTTGAAGAAAAAACGATCAAGCAACCTAGAAAAAGAGGTGTTTGTGTTCCATCAGACGATTGAAGGCTCAAAAACACGAGGGTGAGTTTTTATGCTGTTTGTTTTCTCACCTAGCTTACAAGCAGAAGAATAAAAAAACCAAGACTTACATGACAAGGCTGATGTGTCAGCTGTCTGGACAGAATGTTTCAAGATATCGTTCAAAATCCAGTGAGGACTTTCTGGTTATGGAGAAAAATCGTAAACGTTTACGTACGTGAAGATTCTGCCAAGAAGTTCCTAAAAAAGGTGAGAGTTCTCACAGAAGAAGTGTTGAAATAGGATCTAAAGCTTCACGTTATTTTTGAAGGCCACCACTGATACACAGGCAGATGTATACTTTGGGTGAGCTATAATGAAGGTCGGATTTTTGATATTGGACAAGTCCAAGAATACACTATACACTATACATTCCTTTCGCATTCACACAAAAAGGAGAAAGACATTATTTTTACGCACGCATCTTTACATTTGTTTACTTGAGGCCATTAATAGCCTAACTAAACATTTACACTTACAAGAGCCATAGGAAAAAGGCGAGCCAGAGAACTAGACAAGAACAACCAGAAAACTATTCTTCAAAGAAAAAGATAAGGACATTATTCTTCCAAGAAAAAGCAACGAACGAAGATAAAGCAACAAGAAGCAGCAACAAAGCCAAAGAAACGAACAAAAGAAACAACAGACAAAGTTTAAAGGACATTGTTCATCTCTTGTTTTATTTTAAGTGTACACAGGAAAAATCATTCTAAACAAGGGGTAAATATGTTTTTTATATGAGTAGGTAACATGGGATGGTTAAAAATCTTAAAGTTCAGAAGTATATCCCTGTACTATCGGGAATTGATATATAGATATATATGCAATACAGTTATATAGCAGTAGTAGGGTAATTAATTAATTAATGCCAGAGTGTAAAGAAGTTCTTTAATAAGGAAACTAATTTTAATACTGCTTGTATATGTTTAGGAATATTTTAGGCCTAAACAACAGAAATGTGTTATTACATGTCATTCAAAGCACAAACAAGAACAGAAGTTTAAGGAAAAACTATTGATTAAGATTATGTAAAGAACTGTATAAAATTCAGTTCATGGAAAACAACAAGGTATTTAGTATTTAACAAAAATCCTACAGTTTGGTTGCAGGATATAATAAGTTAAGGATTGAGTAATTTTTACAAGAGATTCCAAACTTGGTTTTGGTTATTAAATTAAAAGTAGTAAATTGTTCTAATTTACTAAAGTTTACCCAGGAAAGATATTAAAATATGAAAGTTTAGTTCAATCTAAAAAATAGCAAATGTAGTAGAAAAAACTATTGTTAAAAGTTTTTCAATTGAATAATAGAGTGAGGACTATTGATTGGTTGGAGTAATTTTCTCAGGGAAACGCAGGTCGGTTCATGCGCAGGGGCCAATCTGGGTTTTATGAGATTGTTCCGCTAAACAATTTTTTGTCATTACTATAATCAAGAAACGTCATAATTACGTAATGTACATTTTTAGCATACGTACAAACCAAATATGTTTAAAAAAATGGTAAAAAAAGTTAAAAAGTCCGAAAACGATAATATGAGATTGTTAACAGATTGTATAGTGAATGGTAGCATGGTAGCTAAGACTGACTCTGACAGATCATTCTCTGGGAGTGTGACATGTAAAAGAATGTACTATTAACAGAGAAGCAGGTGGTCAGTCATGCCATGACAGTTTTTTTACTTCTATGGATCAGAACACATGTTAGTGTTTAAATCTTTTTTCAGAAATCTGAAATAAAGGTTCATGGATCTGAAAAATATGTTTAAAAAAGTATTACTAACTAAAGTAATTGTTTTGAAATAAACACGTGGGTTTTGCACCATTTGTTTAGAAAAACTAAAATGTGTTGTTTTAAGGAGAACATGAGGGTGTCAAAACAAGGCTTTGATGAAGCTTTGCCTAGTGACAGCTGGATGTTAAAAAGAAAGGTAGTTCAAGTATAAATACATTAAGGCTAAAATTATGCAGTGTAATAAAGCCACAGTTATGTAAGTAAATAATGCAAAAGTTACTTTATACATTTTTTAGTGGATATTTATTGAGAAGGAATTTTGTGCTTTTATAAATGGATCCAGGGACACAGATGAAACTTTCTGAGTATCTGTCTACACTGAAAAATGATCTTAAGCAGTCAGAAGTGACATAGCACATGTGGTTCAATCAATCATTGTATCATTGGTTCAGAAAAAGTACTTAAACATGATTAAGTTTCTTTTAGAAATAAGATATTTAGGAAAGCCCAACCTAAATGTTCTTTTGCATAATTAAAGCAATTATAAGTAAAGTAAAGTATAGTAAAGAAAAATACAATAATATGGTAAAAATATTACTTTTACAAAATTTAAATTAGTCACAGGATAAAAGGGGAACGATGAAAATTTTGCCTCAGTACAGACTGGTAATGAAGATAAAATTCATTGTAAAGATAATTGATTCCAACAATAATGGATAGAGTTATTTTTAAATGAAAATATTATTTTTTGTATACCCAGGTACCTGACAGATTGACTGACAAATTGATTAATTGATTTTTTGTTTAAACTAATGAAAGAAATTTTGAACTACTCATTATTAGAGCATTTTGTCATCAAACTTCTGAATATTGTTTTATTTGTTTATAGAGCAATTCAAAAGGGAAAGAGTAACCTGATACTACTACAAAGTATTGAGAGATTTTGCAATCTATGTAGATTGATTATATTAGATTTTTCACCTGCTAGAGGAGGATACAAGTATGTTTTTTCCTTTTAGTTAATTTTTTTGATAAAATTAATTGAGGTAATTCTAGGAAAAATGAATATATTTTTAATGAAAGCTAAGTTGTGAACTTTGTCATATTCCATTGAGTTGTTTTCAAATCATGGAATCAGATAATGATTTTTTTCATTTTTATAGGACAGGTGATGAAGGACATGTATGCAATTTTAGTATTTGATAAAGTTTTTGTTTCTTATCATCTTTAGTACCCAGATATTATAGAACGCTACAATAGTTTTTTTAAGTCTAAATAGGGTAAGATGATTCAAGAAAAGGTAAATATTAGGTGACTTATTTACCTGTTATATTTTTTAGTTTAAAAACTTTTTTAGACTAAGGGTTTGTTAATTTTTTGTGTTAATGACAGGATGAAGAATGTCTGTTCTTCTATGTTTTGAGATTGGCATACATAGTTATTTCCAATCTGTTTCATAGGACAAAGTACAGGTATAGGAATTTCAGAAGTTTGTTCACAAAACATGGCTAGGCCTTTGCCAATTTTGAATAAGATTTTTACTTCTTATGAGTATGTTTCATAATTTATTCCAGTAGTTAAAGTTATGGTTATGAATTATAGATCTGAAGGTACCAGGGATACCTGCCAACTGAAATATCATTTGGAATTTCAAATTGGCAAGGTTATTTATTTTTTGGATTCTTCCATGACCATGAAACAAGCACAACTAAAATTCTATTTTGTTATTATTTCTAGTTTTTCAAAATTATTTTTTGATTATTATCAAGGATCATCATTTTTGGATGAACTTCAATATTTATTTATATGGACTTAAATCAAAAGTGACATATTGATCGGTCGATCATTATGGAAGGGGGAGTTGGAATGTAATTCCAATATAGGAATTTTTTTGAAATATGGAAAAATAGTTCTATTTTGGTTTCTAAATCTTGTATAAGAATACATATTGATACACATAGAATTATTATTTTACATAGAATAATTATTTTTTATTAATTTTTATAAAACACATAACTGGGAAGTTGGATGGATCGTTTGTTATTACAAGTATGTATAACAAAGTATACATTTGAAGTATTAATATATTTAGAGTACATACAGTTGTGTATGGAAGTTTTAAAGTGTCTAAACAAAATTATTGTTGAAAAAAAAATATGGAACGTTGAAAAAATAAATAAAAGAAAGAAAGAGTTGCTTGCTGGTCATGGATAGATAAATAAATTAAATGGATAGATAAATAAATTAAATAGATAGATAAATAAATAGGAAAATAAATAGAAAGAAAGATGGAATATATAAAAATATGACAATCAAATAATGGGAAAGTTATGTTTTTGTGTATCCACAGACAAGTAGATCACGTATTATGTTTATAATTGTTCAGTGTCAAGGATAATGTATAAAAAACGTATACTGTAGAAATTATTTGGTTATTTAAATTTCAAAAGAAATGCAAGAAATTGTATTTATTAATTAATAATTTAATATTATACAGTAATATAATTTGATACATCAAAGATATTTATTTCTTCTTTATGACAAAATAGTTATATGATATGGTTAAAGTTATAAGAAGTTAAATTTATGAAGGAAGAAAATTTGAATATTACATAATTTAGATGGAGAATAAATTAAAATTAATTAATATTATAATAATTTATAGTTTCCTAATGGAATGAAATGGTTAAATATTTCACAGGAATATCTCAGAATTTTTGGAAAAAGTTTATGTACAATATCTGAAATGTTAAATTGTATTGTTTGTATTGGAAACAAGAGAATCGGAAACATTTATTATTTAAGATGAATGCACTTATTTTGTTTGTTAATTACAGTGCATTAAGGGGGAATTGTTAGATTTTGAATTTATTACTATTTTATGTGATAAAAGTTTCTGAGAACAATATTTAAACATGGCCATTTTGAGGTAGCTTGAGGACAGACAAGGTCAGTTGTAGGATGCTACACCTGTCATAGACTACATCTATTCTTGAAGTTCTACGTCAAGAAGGTGGGCGGAGAAGTATTGCTTAATATACACAAGGGGGTGTTACATTTGAGGCAGAAACTTGTCACCTTTCTTGGAGCTATTCCAAAAAGAAATTGTGCTGAGCATGGCTTTTATAAAGTATAAGAACACATGTGATGTGAGTAGCTAGGGAGGAAGCTCTGGGGCCTTAGGGTCACCGGCCAGAGAGATGAGGGACCTCAGGGTCACCCAACCCGACGGGGGAAGGGGCTCTATCCAGCAGAGAAGATGTACCATCTAATTCCTGTTTCTGAAGTACCATCCTGCCATGTTTTACCAGCTGCCAAATATGTAAGCATTGACTGTTGGCTTGTCCTGTCTTGAAGAATAAGAATAAAACATTGTATTATGAAGAAATCCTAAGTCTGTATATTGGGAACCAAAGCGCCTGCGGGAGAAGGAGAGTTTTTGACATATCGCATGACACGTGTTAGAGCAGGGGTCCCCGAACTTTTCAAACAAAGGGCCACTTTATTGCCCTTCAGACCTTAGGAGGGCCGGATTGGGGCCAGCAAGGGAAAAAAAAGGCACGGGCCCGGCATCGGTGAGAACATATATGGCCTTAGGGTTGGTGGTCAAGAGGAAGAGGAGTATTCCCCCTATTAGTAGGAGGAATAGTATCCCATCATTGGTATCCGTGAATAATATAATGCCCCATTGTTGGTGTCAATGGGAGGAATAGTGCCTCATGTCAGTGGGAGGAATTGTGCTCCAAGGGCCGGATAAAGGCTAGCAAAGGGCCACATCTGGCCCTCGGGCCGCAGTTTGGAGACCCCTGTGTTAGAGGAATATGTCCCCTATGTCTCTGTCCATAAAAATATCTTGCCTTCTCTCCACCACCTTTTAACAGAGATCCATACTGGATGCGGCAACCGGCCGGTTGGCGTGGCATCCGGGGAGCGTTGTTATGTCTGTGACTAGGGATCCAATGCGCTTCGCCCTCCCAACGTGACGTCGGGAGACACCATAGGAACCAAATAGTGCAGCTCCCCCTGCTGACACGGAGGCTAAAATCAGGCGCAATGCAGTATGGGTGTAGTAGTTCTAGAGCGGGCGCCGAGGTGACCGTTATCAAACTTCCTGAGGGTGATCCCTCTCACGCCAGTAGCTAGTGAAATGGAGAATTTAGGGCTTTAGCCTTGCAAAAGGGAGGGGGACCGGGCTAAAATGAACAGGGGCCTGAGAAAGCAACTGCGCAAAACAGGAGAGTCAACATGGGGAAAACAGTTCAAACTGGGCACGCTTAGTGTGCGGTGGTGCTGACCCGGTGCAGCGGGATTAGCGGTGCCTGCGGGATTTTCTGGCTCCTGGGGAGGCGAGAGGGTCTCGGTTCCTCCCGGAGCTCGCGGCTGCGGATACCATGCGGGAGCCGGATGGAGACCTCCTTCTGCGGCTATTAGTAGGCTGTATCTCCATCCCGTCCTCCTGGGGCTTGGTCCACCGTCCGACAGAACGGCGGTACACGGCATACCATTCTGGAACCGCGACGAGTGGCAAGTCCAGGGTTTCACAGAAGTGCGGGAGGTCCTCTGGCACTTTCAACGCTGCTGTGCGGCCCTGGTGTGAGGCGGTTAAGCAAAAGGGAAACTTCCATTTATATTTGATATCTCTAGACCGCAAAACCTCTAGCAGGGGCTTGAGGTCTCTCCTGTGCTTCAAAGTAATCCCGGACAGGTCCTGGAATAGTGTCAGTGATTAGAAATAGACCAGTACTGTGTGATTGCAAAAGAGGAATTCAAACAGATATAGGTAAAAGGGGTGATTTATTTAAGAAGAGGGGGTAACACCCCACCACCTTCAACAAGCTCAGTGCAACAAACAAAGATCCACAGTGACAAAAATAACACTAAAGACAATATGTACAGCAAGGGAAATACCGGAATCATAAACAGGCCAGGCCGAGGTCATACACGGGGGATCAGGAAGTAGCTGCGGACAGGGAATGAACAGGAAGGGAAAGTCCAGGAGAGGGATCAGGTCAGGATGGATCAGGATGGATCAGGATGGATCAGAAGTCCAGGAGGGAGACAACAGGTACAGGGTCCAGATAACAGGCTCAGGGTCGGGTTGATAGACGGATACCAGGGCAAGTTCTGTTTGAACCTGCCGGGTATAAATAGGGCGTGTTGATTGTGTTCAGGTCACACCTGAACGTAGCAAGGGCCAGGTGCTCCACACTGCCAGGGTCCATCCGCTGGTGGAGGTCAGTACTGCGTCCCAAAGGTGATATACCAGCAGGGGGAAGTTCCCCTGACAGCTCCGAACTGCCAGGAGACCCCTGCTGGTGGGACGCAGCACTGCAAGAAAGAATATAAATAGCACCAGCGGATGGAACCTTTCCTGACAAATAGTTGCACGGGGGAGTCGCCATGACGAAGTCGTTGGCCCCTCGCCTGCCTCAGGATCTCTTCCTTCAGACCGTAGTCCACGAGGCAGCATATGATGTCCCTGGGTGGGTCCCTGCCCCGACCTCTGGGGCACAGTGCTCGGTGGATCCTCTCCATGGCGATGGCTGTGGATGGGGGCCTCTTGAGGACCGTGTTGAGCAGACCAGTCACCTCACGCAAAACTTGGTCCCCTTCAATGGTTTCAGGCAGCCCCCTCACACGTAAGTTATGCCTCCTTCCACGATTCTCCAGGTCCTCCAAGTGTCGATTCACCTCTCTTAGCTGGAGAGTGTGATCGTCAATTTTCAGCGTGGATCGCTGGAGGACCCGGTCATGGTCTCCCAGTGTCCGTTCGGTTACCGTGAGCCTGTCATCAAGGGAGCGGATATCCAAGCGGAGTTCGGCGATGGCGGCCGAAAGCGTATCCTTAATGTCCGTGGCCACCGCTTTTAAATCCTGGATAGTCAGTTGAGGGGCCAGCGGGGTGTGCAGCGGTCCGGGTCCCTGCTGCGGCGGTGGAAGGGATCCGATGTGAGTCGCAGACAGGACGATCCCTGTTGCCTGGTTGGAGTCCGGAGGAGTATGTCCCTGAGGCGCGCCATGTCGGGGAGTCGCCATGTTGCCCCGGCCTGTTCGAAACATCTCTGGGATGTGTTGGTTAAGCTCACCGGGTTGTTCCCTTTGGGGAGCGCGAGGACTGTCTAGAAGCCGTGCCCATGTTTATAGGGCAGAATGGGGTCAGAAAGCACGGTATAAAGCTGAATTTCGCCCTGAGGTGGCAGGAGCTCAGAGCTCAGGCATCCATCTCTCAGCTCGGTCCAGCCACGCCAAGTTTACTTTTGTAAATTTACTTGATATTGCCCCAATAAGTATCATAGAACAAAATGTATTCAATACCTTTCTCCTGTGTATATATATGTACAAAAAAATTGAGAAATGATGGCCAGAAGTAAAGCTTCTCACATAGTAGACCTACGTGTACTTACCTCAATGGCAGTGAGTTGAACCACATGACAGATTCCTTAAGGAACCATGTAAAGTTTTGGAGCTCTCTGAGATGGCAGAATTGGCAGGTTGGATCCATCCTATGCAGGGCCGATCCACCCTATAGGCTTACTATGCAAGTCGCTTAGGCTGCATTCACACCTTCGCGTTTTTACGCCCTACGCCCGGCGCTACAATACGCCGGAGAGGTCGAATTTACATTAGTCTCTATGGAGACCGTTCACATCTCCGTACGTTGAGAGAACGCCAAACGCTTAAATTCAAACAAGTCCCGGACCCGTTTTTGACGCGCGTATTGGGCGGCTTCGGCGATCCGCATAACCGACAATACTATGTAAAAAAAAACATGGGACAAAACGCCTATTTTATGTTGCCGAAAATCGCCGCAAAACGCATACTCGAAGGTGTGAATGCAGCCTTAAGACCCCACAAAGCAGCAGGGGGCCCCCCAAATTACTAGAGGCCCCGCCTGGTGAGAAGTCATTTTTGACCCCTCACCCCGCTTCTCAACTCGCTGGCTGCATGGGAGAAGAGGTAAAAAGTCAGCACCCTCGCCTTCTCACTTTAATGTGAGATGTCAGTTCCGATAGCAGAACACCCCCTCCCCCCGCTTCTCATCTTTAATATTTAATGCTCCCCTGGAGCATACGGCTGGAGCAGTAAAGATGGTTGGACTCCCCTGGGGTGCTGAAGAAATAGGAGTAATAATATCTGGCTCTAAAAATGCCGATAGGTAAATAGAGGGATAAGAGACAATTAAGTATAATATTATGGGCAGTGTTACAAGGAATAATGGTGATTATTGGTCTGAACCTGCATATATTGACCTAGCAGTAAAGCACAAAAGGTTACCCTATGATGTATTAGAAAAAAAGCCTGAGGGCCAGATTCTCAGAGGCGCTACTACAGAGTATCTCAGATACCCCGTCGTATCACCGTTTTTTTTGCCGGGTATCTATGCGAGTGATTCCTAGAATCACTTAGGCATAGATACGCCTGAACATCCGACAAGTGTAATACCATTACACTTGCGGATCGTAGTTGTAATGACAACTCCGGCCACTAGCTGGCCTTTACGTTGTTTTCTCATTTGCCTATGCAAATGAGGCTACTACGCAGATTCCCGAACGCTTTTACGCTGCCCCGTCGTCGCGTATGTCGTTTTCGTCCGCGTAAGGTTACCCCTGCTAATATGAGGGGTAACCTTACGCGGTGCCGTCGGATGACATGTTAAGTATGGCGTCGGGTCAGCGTCGGCTTTTTCCGTCGGTTACGCCGTTTTACTAAGTCGTTCGCGAATAGGGAATTGCGTAAGTGACGATCACGTCGTTTTGACATCGGTTTCAACGACGCTTTCCGACGTGAGCTGAAGCATGCGCACTGGGCTTTTTTCCTGGCCGGCGCATGCGCACTTCGTTTGACGCGGGGGAGTGCTTAATTTAAATACAGCACGCCCCCTCCTTCAGTATTTGAATTACGCGGCCTTACGACGCCGCATTTACGCTATGCCGCCGAAAATTACGGAGCAAGTGCTTTGAGAATACGCTTGCTCCAGTAAAAAAATGCAGCGGCCATTTATGACCTAATAGTAGAACATAATCTGGATCTACTTGCCATGACGGAGACGTGGTTTTCGGCTGCTTCTCCCCCACGGCTGGATGAATTAGTTCCAGGGGGATTTAAAATAGTGATGTGTGATCGCCAGTTTAAAAGGGGAGGAGGTATAGCCCTTATTTTTAGAGCGGTATTTGATTTTGAGGTCAATAATTGCACGGAAATCTATGCTTCATTAGAAAGCTTGGCTTTAAGATGGAAGAAAAGTCTGGAAGAGACTGTTGGCCTCACTATCATGTATCATCCTCCTAGTATGAATGTGACTGTCTTAAAGGATATCACAGAATTGTTATCGGCCTCAGTGTTGCAGTTTCCCAGGTCTTTAGTTCTGGGAGACTTTAATTTGTGGGCTAATGATATTAGTAATGCAGAATTTCAGCAACCTCTGCATTATGCTAATAGCCTGGGTTATACAGAGGAAGTAAGTAAACCCACCCATAGGGCTGGGCATACTTTAGATTGGATATTGCATACTGGCTGTGCAACCAGGACTGAACCACCACTAGAGGTGGCTTGAAGTGACAATTTTTTATAGGTTTTAAAATAATGGGTAATGTACAAAACAAAAACTAATATACCTAATAAAGTTGTTATACCATGTCTTACACGCAATTATGCGAAAGTGTCTGCAGATGCTTTCTCCAGATAATTTCTAGAGAATGCAGATATTAAGGTATTTAAAAAAATGCATAGTGTTGAGGATAAAATAGAAGCATTTAATAACGAAAACCTTAGATCTTCTGGCAGAGCGTTAGAAAAAATATGGAGGTGGGGCGTGGCCGGACGCGAGTAGGGAAGGATGTATCTCTGAGGAGCTCCGCTGGCCCTGAACAATCCTCACCCATCCACCCATTTTGCCCTACAACCCCCTCAATCCTCATCAGGCTCTCTTGGGCAGCCCTTAAATCGATCCCTACCAGGAGATTCCGTCTGGGCCAGCTGCGAAATCGGTGCTCCAGCCGGAGCAGGCTCCATTCCCGGAGATCCCCCCGCCATCTTGGGGCCTACACGGCGCAACATCCCCAGCCTCGGATACCACAATCTCCAGCTGAGGCTGCATCCCCTTACTGGAGACTCTTCGGGTACGATACTGCCCAAACACTGTCCCCGCGCGCTCCTGCAATCCCCGGATCTCAGCCCGTGAGGGACTGTTCTCGAGGAGGGCCCGCCGCCATCTTGGGGCCTACGCGGCGCGTAACCCCCGGCCTCGAGTACCACAACCCCCCAACAGAGGCTACTTACCCCCACCGGATCCCTCACCCGCGCCATCTCCCAACACCTGCTGCAGACCCCGAACCCAGGCCTGTGATGGATTGTTGGAGAGGAAGACCCGCCGCCATCTTGGGGCCTACGGGACACTACAGCCCTGAACTCAGGTATGACATCCCCCAGCGGAGGCAGCATCCCCCCGCCAGAGACCCTCCGTGTGCAATCCCTCACCCTTATCTCCCCACGCCTACTGCAGTCCCTGCATTCGGGCCTGAGGCGGGCCCTTCCCGAGGGAGACCCCCCTCCATCTTGAGGCCTGGTCGGCCAGCTTATCTCAGGGGCTGCTATCAGCACAAGGACAGAGACCCCTCACCAGCCATCCTTCTGGGGTGATCCCTCTCCCGCACATACTCCTAGGGCATACTGTGTGCCCGCCGTCCTAGCCCGTGACTGTGCAAAGTAGCAGAGGCCCCGTTGCCATCATTTGGCCTAGACCGCTGGCTGTTCCTGTGCCTCTTTAGGTGTATCACCCCATCGCCTGGAGCCATTTCGGTCTGACCCCGCTTCATCGGAGAGAGGTGCTGGGGTGGCGTTGGGACTGTGTGTGACTCCCCTATACAAGGGGTTCCCCAAAGATATTTCAATTTGCAGCAGCAGTCTCCCTACTCATCAGCCTTAATTCCAGCTCCTCAATACCTCCCTGTACCTATCCCCTTGATCCACGTTCAACATTCACCCCCCCATGACTTTCATTAACCTATCCTGGATAATGATTTAATCAGATGATTTAATCAGTAGCTTTATTCTGGGGACACATGCTCGGTGCGACGCGTTGTCTGGTCTAATGCCATGATCCATCTTTGACCAGACTTTACAGGCCGGAACTCAGGGGTCAACTCTCCTCCTGCCCTCGTACAGAATACTTCAGAACCCCTGTCAAACATCTCGGTGCATGCCAGGAAAGAAAAAGAAAGATGGGCGTAATAACCGCTCTCCCCACTCTCTTACTAACCATCTCTTGAATCTGGAGGGCTCCACTAATACTACAAAGATGTTTCACAACGGAGCAACTCCACATGCAGCCGCCAAAGGTTCCACACAGGCTCACGCCACTTCAACAAGAAATAATGATCAAGCTCTGCCCCTTACTAAAGCATATTTGGATGACAGCTAGAAGGCAATTTATGAAAAACTGGTTGGCAAGCTTGAAACAGAATTGCACAAAACTACTAGTGCCTTATCCCAGGAGATCGCCAGCATAGGAGGCCGCACTGACATTCTCGAGACCAAGCATGACGAACTATCTTTAGCCCATAATGACTTCCGTAAAGATTACGAGACTTTAGCTGACAGTTTCTCCTTTATGCAAGCCCACATAGAAGACTTAGACAACAGAAACAGAAGAAATAACATTAGGGTACGTGGTGTCCCTGAATCTGTCACCGATCTAAATCAAGCTATCACCGAGTTGTTCCATAACCTTGTTCCTGATAAGCCCCTATCTGCCTTTGCTTGCGACAGGATCCATAGAGCTCTGCGACCCAAACCTGCGCCAGATAAACCACCACGGGACATTATAATGTGTATGAAGGATTTTATCACCAAAGAAGACATAATGAGAGCCTCCAGGAACACACCAAAAATATAGAGCTTGATGGTACTAAGTTGCAAATTTACCCAGATATCTCCCCTGCCACTCTCGATAGGAGACGCAGAATGAAAGAGGTCACCAATATCCTCCAAGCAGCTAATATTAAATACCGCTGGGGCTTCCCTTTCAAGCTTTCCATGATACATAGCGGTTCAACCTATACAGTGTACAACATCATAGAAGGCAAAGATCTTCTCGTTAAATTAGGTTTACTTGAACAATCCACACCTCTCCACTGCCCTTCTACCCCCAGATCGTCACCTATATGGTCCACCCCTTCATCCAGACGTCCTCAACGTGATCCTTTGAGAGGGATGCATCCTTTCCATTATCACCTTGCAGCTTAAATCTACTAGATCTTCAGTAGGGGTTCCTACAGTATTCAGTTTTGACTTTTCTTTTTTCCCAAGCTTCTTGATCCTAAATTTCTTCAACAGCTCGTTTGTCTAGTTTCGGTTAGCTACTGAGGGAAATGGACAATCAAGATGGAGGGGAGAGACAGCTTTATTTAAGTTTTTTTATATATTTTTTTTCTTCTTTCCCTCCCACATCTAGTGAAGTGCCTACCCTTTCACAGAACATGTTCACCTCTATAGCTCATTCTTGAGGGTGCTGAATCCAACAATTGAGACTTCCCGGAGGTCATTCCTCCATCAAACATATCTGTGTTAGTTCTGGGAAAAACATCCTCTTTTTTTTTTTCTCTCTTCCTCTTCGTCCCCCCCTCATGGGGTCTTTTACATTAATCCGTTCTGATTTTTCTCACAAAATGTTTATTATATGAATGTGCCCGTTTATATTCTTATACTGCTTTTGTTCTACCTGGTTGTTTGAAAATGTTTACCTTATACTAAGTATACTAAGTTATATTTTGCAGTGCACCTACATAATCTTACAAGATGCCTGACGTGTCTGCCGTTGCTAGTTTGTTCCCCGATCCACCCCTGTGAACCACCGTTTTCCCTGTTTGGATGGCCGGTCGCGTTCCAGAGATGGATTCAGGACTTTATTGTCCTCGGTACGTAAATCTGTGGCTATGGGTCCTCCTGTCCCTAAGCCCCCTTTTTTCTCCTATTTTTCTCAAGCGGATTATAGCCTTTTTGGTTATTGTTAACATGTTAATCAGAAGATTTTCTTTCTCTCATATGGTTTGTTTCCTCATAACAGAAGCAATGACAGATTACCCTGACACTTTGAACTCTTCCAAGCATAGGCATGACAGAGTTATTCTCCATATTCCTCTCTATTTCCTTGCCAGGCCCCTTATTCATCCTCTGTTGTTTATACACTTAATTTACTACTTAATAACTCCTGTTGCACCTAGCTCACCATCAAAATATAACAATGGGTCTTAAGATATTTTCACACAACGTACAGGGCTTCAACTTGCCCCACAAACGCAAAAAAGCTTTTAAACACTACAAAAGATTAGGTGCCGATATCATTTTTGCTACAAGAGACTCACTTCTCTTCAACTAACCACCCAAAATATTTTGACAAAACCTTTAGTCAAGTTCACTACACAACATTTTCCAACAAATCTAGAGGGGTTGCCATATTCATCCGTAACTCGATTGTTTTTGAACTGTCAGATATTTATAAAGACGTAGACAGCCGCTTCATTATCCTGAAAGGTCATATAAATAGACGCTCCCTTACCTTGGCTTCTGTGTATGCCCCAAATAATGCACATTCTACCTTTTTCAACAAGTTTTTTAACACCCTTGACCAATTTAATTCACCACATATGATTATTGGAGGTGACTTTAATCTTGCACTTGACAGGAGCAGGATAGTTCCATCCTCCAAAGCATTTTCCAAATCAATTAACCGCTCTCTAGGTAAATTTCAGCTAATAGACTCATGGAGAGCACATAATGTTGGTACAAAAGCATACACCCACTACTCCCACCCCCACGACTGTTATGCCAGACTTGATTATGTATTTTGCACGCCTATTTTGTTGGCAAACTCTTCCTCTGCCTCAATACACCCATGTCCATGGTCTGATCATGACATGGTGGGTTTCGAAACTTCACACATAGGTCTAACCTCAACTACATTTAGTTGGAGACTTAATGATTCTCTTCTTTCTGATCCTTCCACTTTTCAAAAAATATACTCACACCTAGAAGACTACTTTGCAGATAATAGAGCTAATGATTCTTCCCCCACTTCGATCTGGGCTGCCCATAAGGCAGTTTTGAGAGGCCACTTTATCAATATCGCGGCAGCTAAAAAAAAAAGCTAAATTAGCTGACATCAAATGTCTAACGAAGGAATTACATGATCTGTATAATAATCTAAACCATTCACTTTCCCCTGAATTAACTGCTCGTATTCGGTCAAAACGCCAAGCGCTCGACACTTTATTATCAGAAGACACTGAGAAAACGCTGAGATTCTCTAAAGCTAAGTTTCTCTTACACGGAAACTCGGCCTCAACAATGTTTGCTAGAAAACTGAACTCTGACTCTAAACCCCCTCACATTTATAAACTACGTAACCATAATGGAAATCTAGTATCCCACCCTCAGGATGTCTTAGACATCTTTACTTCCTTCTATAAAGATCTCCTCAACGGGTCCCCAAACACACCCCCACCCTTCATCCTTAGATTGGCTTAACAACCTTAACCTCCCCACCCTTTCAGAACAGCAAACATCTTCCCTAAGTGAACCATGCACAGAATTAGAAATGTTGAATATTATCAAAGACCTTAAAACCTCTACAGCCCCAGGCCCTGACAGTTTCTCTTCAATCTATTACAAAAAATTTGCCCCCCTACTAGTTCCTAGTCTCACCAAATGATCCAATTATGTCTTATCGGGAGGCCAATTTCCGGATGAGATGCTATTGGTGAATCTCTCCCTGATTCCAAAACCCCATAAAGATCATTCCCTGCCTCAGAACTTCCGCCCCATCTCTGTCCTCAACAATGACATTAAACTGTTTGGGAGACTTTTGGCAAACAGACTGGCCTCAGTGATTACTTCACTTGTCAGCACTGACCAATCCGGTTTTATTCCTGGTAGACAACTGACCGACAATATCAGATTGGTCACCAATATAATACAGGATGCCAATCTTAACTCTCGCCCTATCTGCCTCCTAAGCCTTGACATTCGTAAGGCTTTCGACAGTGTTAATTGGGCATACCTTAATCACCTCCTCCCCAAATTCGGCATATCAGACAGATTTATCCATGGTTTCAATGCACTGTATCACTCTCCTCCAACCAGAATTAAAATCCTGGGCAGTAACTCTGAATTTTTCCCCCTCAGCAGAGGTACTAGGCAGGGTTTCCCCCTCTCACCCCTATTATTTGCACTAGCTATTGAACCCCTGGCTTTAGCCATTAAACAAAATACCAATATTAAAGGATACCAGAAAGGCCCAGACCAATTCAAAATTAGCTTGTATGCAGATGATGCCCTGCTATTCCTAACCGACCCCTTACTCTCACTCCCCATTCTTCTCTCCGAACTTAACTCATTTTACAAACTTTCGGGTCTATTCATAAACACCAATAAAAGCTCTGCTTTACCTATAAATATCCCACCTAACTTACTATATTCACTACAAAATAGCTTTCGCTTCAAGTGGTCCACTACTTCATTCAAATACCTAGGCGTTCATATCACTTCCTCCCACAAACTCTTGTACAATGCTAATTATCTACATCTCTTTTCGCAAATTAGATCACTGCTTAAATCCTGGTTTTCGTACCATATATCATTTTTGGGAAGGATCTGTGCCTTCAAAATGACTAACCTGCCTAAGCTCCTTTTCTACTTTAGAGCACTCCCTATCAATGTTCCAAAGACTCGCATTGAAGCCCTCCAAAGGGAAATAAATAAATTTATCTGGAATAACAAAAAACCTAGATGCAGCTATGTCCTTATGTATGAATCTCAAACTAAAGGTGGCCTGGGACTTCCCCATCTCTGGGCCTATTTTCTAGCTGCCAGACTTACCCACATTGCGCAATGCCACTCCTCAGACACCAACATTCCCTGGCTTAAATTCGAATCCTCTTCGATCTCCCCATTAGTTCCTAAATGCATCCTTTGGTCCCGCCTGAAACCCCACCAGAATATTGTCAAGAAAAATATGATTATAACCCACACCTTACAATTATGGAACAAAATTAATAATACATACATCTCATCTGCAACCCCCCCCCCCCCCCACTGGCCTCATACTTAGGAGATCCCAGGTTCCCATATATCGATACCAATGTGCCGTTTATCATTACTGGATACGAAACAAATGGATTACCCTTAAATCCTTGATGATAGACAACAAATTTCACTCCTTTCCTATGATTCAAGTCAAATTTAAACTACCAGATTCTGAAGTTACTCATTACAATTGGATACGTGACTTCTATACTGCACACTACTGTATTCAAATCTCTCCCCCTAGCACTCCTTTTGAACACATTTGCATCACCTCCCCCAGAGATAGAGGACTTATCTCTCAATTATATAAATTTTTAAATAACTCCCAACAACCTTTGAAAACTTCCCCCATGCTCCACTGGGAAAGAGATTTAGACTGTACCTTTTCCATGGAATCTTGGTACAAGATGTTGGATAACTTGCGTAAAAACAACATAGCCACTGCCTTTAGAGAATCCCTGTTGAAATTGTTCACTAGGTGGTATATGACCCCCTCTAAAATCCACACATTCTATCCCTCTGTCTCTCCCTCCTGCTTTAGGGGATGTCCTGAAGAGGGCAACTGCCTCCACATATTTTGGAGCTGAACATTTCTACAACCTATATGGCAGGCTGTTATAGATAGACTTGAATCCTCTTCGAAATGCAAGATCATTCTCTCTCCACGAAACTGTATCTTATTTGCAGATGCTCCAAATATCCCTTGGCCTGGTAACAAACTTCTTCACTCATTAATTGGTGCTATCCAATGGATGATAGCCTTAAACTGGAGATCACACAACCTGCTATGGTCCCAAGTCCTATCCAGAATGGAGTCTATCAGACTTACTGAAAGGATCCATCATACGCTTTCAGATACTATGCAAACCTTTGACAAAAAATGGGTATACTGGTCTCTCCCACAATAACAACCTCCATTAGGAGGATTAGATTACCACTAGTCCCCCCCATACCTATTAATCTTTCTATCTGTAGTCTTCACGCTACTATACTCCTTATAATATATACTTACAATCAAAGGATCTTCTGTATGTAATTCCTGTACATTGCTATGCCACGTTGTATAATATATTCTGTTTGTAATGCACTTCTGTTATGATTTAATCTTCTAATAAAGCTTTCGTAAACAAAAAAAAGAAATAATATGGAGGAAAGACCCTAATTCCATTACTAGAGAGGCATATAGAGCGGCTTTAAAAAAATATAAAGCTGAAATAAAAAAAGCCCAAAAATATATCTAACAGAACATTAGGATGGCGGAAAATAAGGCGGCAGAATTATTTAAAGTTGCCAATACTCTTGCAAACCCAAACTGTTTAGACTTCAAGGAAGAATTCTCTCCGGAATTAAGTGAGAATTTAGCAGAATATTTTAAGCAAAAAATTGACATAAGAAACAAGGTTCCATTTCCGGACTTGGGGGGCTGGTCTCCCAATGAATTAAAAAACTTTGACCAAAATACTTTGAGACTCTTCTGCATCCACATGCACTACCAGGGCAAGGGCAGAATGGGGTGTCCAGAGGCCACCCCTTGGGGGGGAACTGTCATGATCTATGTCATGGCTTTGGTCACCTGCTGGTGGCACTGTTTCTCCCAGCAACAGGGGTGCAGTTCTGGTGTCCAACAGCGGGTGTCTCCCATGGGATGGACTCCTCTCTAATTGGGATGAACTGCTACAGGTATATAAGCCCGCCCTGCACTACAATCCAGTGCTTCAGTATTTTGCCTGTCAGCCCTGTTCCTGTTTGCTCAGATACCTGTTGCCAGTTCAGTTCCTGATTTGCTCCCATTGACCCTGGCTTGAACCTTGGACCTTGCTGCTTTCTCTTATCCTTGACCCCGGCTTGAAACTTGGACCTAGTTATCTCTCATCCCTGCATACCTGCTATATACGCTTTGTCTTCTATATATATTTCTTCACTAGTTTTGGTGGCTTGACGATTGCTGTGTTTGTAGTTTGCTGTTTGTCTTGTGGGTTTTTCTGTTTTGCACGTGTGCCTTAATCTTAATAAATACTTATTGTTTTACTTACCTCTGTGCCTATCTTCCTTAGTGCAGCCCACTGACCTGTTAGCTAATATTGGATGCCTGTGTAGACATCCCCTGACAACTATACTACTAACCCTAACCCTAATCCCACTCCTCCATGCACAATACTTCTAACCCTAACCCTAATCCCACTGCTCCATGCACGATACTCCTAAACCTCATACACCGCCATTCCAAAATATCCTACACCATACAAACACTAATAGGCCGATAACCACGTATTAATTGCATCATTGTAAATTTGACTTACTGTATTTAATAGAAATTAATCAAAACAATGTTTCAATAATCATTTTATTGTTGCATGTAAAAGTATTGATTTCTATCATGGCTGTAATGAACAAATCATCATTTCAAATTATGAAGAGAACATTCTCCAGTAAAGTAAAGTATATTATTATGGAGTTTAGATCATGTTTTCTTGCCAACTGAGTGCACCAGCTAAAACTCATGAAGTAGTCTGCAAAAGCGTCTCCAATAGTGAATCCCACTATAGGTCCACGTACATGCAGAAACTCAGCAGGTTCAATATTATGTGACAGTGTATCCTCAAAATTTACTCCATCCCTCTCTCTTACCAAATTATGTAAAATACACGCGGCCTTGATTACCTTACATGCATTTTTAATGTTAAGGTTAATTGATTTAGAAAGATTTGTCACTTGTTGGCCAGTATACCAAAAGCACATTCTACAAGTCTACGTGCTCTACACAGCCTGTAATTGAAGATCCTCTTTTGTGTATCTAAATTTCTCTGTGAATATGGTTTCATGAGATGTTCATGAATAGCAAAAGCATCGTTTGCTACAAATACATATGGAATTTCGGGTCCCTCTGTTCCGGGCAGTGGTCGGTTAACAGATAAATCCAATTCATTAAAAGCAAGCCGTTTTCCAAATTTACTACGTTGAAAGACAGCAGAGTCTGCATTGCTCCCAAGCAATCCTATATCAACAAAAATGAAAATTGTAATCTGCATCGACCACAGCCATTAAAACAACTGAAAAATACTTCTTATAATTATAATACTGGCTACTGCTATGACATGCTTTTATTAGCCTAATATGTTTTCCATCAATAGCCCCTAAACAGCTTGGAAAGTTTGTCTTGTTCAAAAATGCCTTGGCAACATCTTCCCATTTTCTTTATTTGGAGAAGGCATAAATGATCTTCTCAGATTCCAGATTGCATCACATGTTTCCTTCACAATCTTACTTATGGTTGATATCCCTAGGCAAAATTCGTATTGTAGTGAGGAGTAGGTATTTCCCATTGCAAGAGATCTGAAACAAATATAATTCTATATTTCAGTAAAAATCATAAAAAAAAGATGGAAGACGTTGAGAGAGACAACTTCAAACGGGAATTGTTGAAACAACAACAAAACAAAAGTGTATCTGGAGCAAAAAAGGATTAATTGCCACTATTTTGAATTGGAGTTCTTAAAACCGGTCATGCAAGAGAGACAGTAAGTAATAAAGTTTATTTTTCTTTAAAAATTTGGTTTTCTTTACATTGTGTTAATAACATCATTCTTTTTTTTTTTTAAGAACTGAAAACAATTTTACAAGTAAAAGTGAAGATGAATTGCTTTCGGAAAATCGGGAGTCAAATACTCCACATGACAGTCAACAAGTGGAAGAGGATGTGGATGACCGAGACACTCCAGTGCCCCCAAGAAGGATCACCACAAGAACCAAGAATAATAAAAGAAAGGACAGATAAGAATTCATTGATGTTGTCAGAAACCTTAAAGAAACTAATAAATCTGAAAATAATGACATCACATCATTCACTAAAAGCTTGATCCCGCAAATTGCTGAGGTGAGGAAAGATTTGCAATGTGACCTGAGGATCGACATACTAAAAATAATAAAAGAATATCAGTTGAAAAGTAATTATGCTCATACTACACATGGCCAACCCTTTCAAAACATGACTCAACCATTTCGGCCAAATAATCAATGGGAGGATTCTGGCTTTCGACCAATCAGCACAAATATAAATCCCCAATTCAACCACCGATTTCCTGCCCCTTATGAGATGCCCCCAAATTACTATCTAGAACATAGTCATCCTCCCCCTCCCCCTCTTACTATTCCTCAGCCAAGCAACAGTAGGGAGGATATCAACTCTCACCCCTATTTTCATGATCTTGGTTAGATTTCAATGTTTGGTTGATTATTATTACATTTGTTACTTAATTTTTTTGATTTCAATATGGATAAATATTGCACGATGTTTTTGTGTTATTAGTTAATGTGAAATTTTCGTGAGGTTAACAGTTTATTAATGGTTTATATATAAAGGAAAAAAAATTGTAATGTTTATTAACCACTTAATGACCGCCGCATGTACATTTACGTCGGCAGAATGGCACCGACAGGCACATCAACGTATATATACATTGGTGCCTTGGGGGGGATCGGGGGTCCGATCAGACCCCCCCCCCCCGTACATGTGGCGGTCCGCGCGGCTGCAGGAGCGATCCGACAAGAGGGGGCGGCTATTCGTTTTTGTCCGCCCCCTCCGGATCGCTCTCAGCCAATGTGCGCGCTCCCCCTGCAGTGCACTTCCTCCTCCTGTGTAAACACAGGAAGGAGGAAGCGACGTGATTTCTCCCTCAGTGTTTTTTTCAACCACCACTGAGGAGAGATCACAACACAAGTAAGTCTGCACAACACTACACTACACCTACACAAAAAACACATTTAACCCCCGCGATCGCCCCCCCCCCCTGTCACAGTGTCACTGAATGCAGTAATCATACATGTATGATTACTGTATTTAGTGTCAGTGTGACAGGCAGTGTAAAAGTCAGTTAGTGTTAGGTTCAGGGTAGCCCTGTACCCCCCTAATAAAGTTTTAACCCCTTGATCACTGCCCTAGTTAACCCTTTCCCTCCCTATTGCCAGCGTCACTAAGCGATCATTTTTCTGATCGCTGTATTAGCGTCGCTGTTCCTGCTAGGTAGCTAATTTTTTTTTTATTGCGATTTTTTTTTTACTAAAGACATGTGGCTAAATAAATTTTGGCCTAAATGTTTGACTAAAATTTAGTTTATTTGATTTTTCTTATAACAAAAAGTAAAAAATATTGATTTTTTTTCAAAAATGTCGCTCTATTTTTGTATATAGCGCAAAAAATAAAAATCGCAGAGGCGATCAAATACCACCAAAAGAAAGCTCTATTTGTGGGAAGAAAAGGACGCAAATATTGTTTGGGAGCCACGTCGCACGACTGCGCAATTGTCTGTTAAAGCGACGCAGTGCCGAATCGCAAAAACCCCTTTGGTCATTTGGCAGCATATTGGTCCGGGTCTTAAGTGGTTAATAAAGATTTATATGCGAAACAATTAAAAAATAATATATTACATTTTTAAATACCATACAAACAAACTTGTATATTTGGTATTCAAAATTAAATATTAAACATTAATTTTTCCAAAGAAATCTTTGTTATATTTTTATGGTGCATGAATGATATAATTAATATAAGAAAGAAATCCCATACCTCAGGGTTATAAGTAGCCGTTCACATGGTGTTATTGCTTCTCTACAGTTTGTATCAACTCTCAACAACGCAGGTGTTAGCAGGTCTAGAAGAAAGTCAAATCTACGGAAAATAATTACTATTTTTGTTAAAAAACACACGGAATTGGTTTCTTAGAGTAGAAAAAGTGTGATTATGGGTAAGAGTATAGAGGAGTGGGATTAGGGTTAGATGTATCATGCATGGAAGAGTAAGATTAGGGTTAGGGTTAGAAGTATAGTGCATGGAGGAGTGGGATTAGGGTTAGAAGTATCGTGCATTGAGGAGTGGGATAGATGTATCATGCATGGAAGAGTAAGATTAGGGTTTGGGTTAGAAGTTCCATGCATTGCGGAGTGGTATTAGGGTTAGAAGTATAGTGCATTGCGGAGTGGGATTAGGGTTAGAAGTATAGTGCATTGCGGAGTGGGATTAGGGTTAGAAGTATCAATTTCGACACTGCCTTTTTTTAGCTAAAATAATGGGGAGGGCTGTTTTGTGGCAACTTAAGCCGCACTTGGAATCCAATAATATTTCTGATGAATATCAGTTGGGATTCCGTCCTGGTAGAGGCACAGAGACTGCTCTCATCAAGGTTAAGGACGATTGCCTATGGGCCATGGACAACGATGAGGCGTCAGCGTTAATACTGCTGGATCTGTCGGCTGCATTCGATACTATAGATCATGCCAGACTTCTGGAAAGGCTGGTGTCTGTGACCGGGCTTGAGGACATGGCATTGACATGGATGGCCTCATTCTTGCAGAATAGAGCAGAGAGGGTAAGACTAGGAACGTATTATTCATCTAATAGTTCCTTGTCCTGCGGGGTCCCTCAGGGTTCGGCGTTATCGCCGATATTATTTAATATTTACATAAGGCCGTTGCTGTATATTATTTGGCGCCATAACTTTAGCTTTCACGTCTATGCAGACGATACGCAGATCTATTTTAAGTTGCCTAAAAATAAGGAAGTCCAGGTGGATTTGGCAGCCTGTCCGGAGAAAATACAGTGCTGGATGGGAGCCAATTACTTAAAAAACTTTATGGCTCAAAAACGGAATGTATCATCATTAGTAATCAGAGTAAAACCAGTTTGACGGATTTTCCTTCTTGGCTGGTTTCGTTTATGCCATACCCGACTCCAGCCACAAAGGTTCGGGACTTGGGAATCATTTTGGATTCCAAATTGTCATTGAAGGCGCAGGTAAACCAGGTGGTAAACCAGTGCTATTACCATCTGAAACTCCTGCGTTCTACATTGGATTTCATTGACGAGGTGGACAAAGTCCACATGATTAATGCTTTCATTGGTAGTCGGTTGAACTACTGTAATGCTCAAAAACCCTTCTGCATAAGCTTCAGTTGATACAAAATGCGGCAGCTAGGTTATTAACGAGGGTGGGCCGTCGGGCCCATATTACACTATCTCTGAAAGCCTTGCATTGGCTACTGGTTGCTGAACAGGTCTTGTTCAAAGTGGGTTGCATCGTCCACAAAGCCATCCATAAGATAGGACCAGGGTATTTGCAAAAAAAAAATTACCTGTTACATTTCCAGCAGATCGTTAAGATCTGCTGATCAGGTTAATTTGACTGTCCCTATATTTAGAAGAACTAAATGTGGAGGGAGGACACTGGATGCACAAGGTTCAATATTCTGGAATTCTCTACCTCTATACTTAAGACGGGAGAAGGATTTGTTAAAGTTCAGGAAGTTTTTAAAAACTTTTTTATTTTCTCAATTATATGGCCCTAATTAGGGTTAGATATTAGCAGTTTTAGTTTTTAATGTTATTATGTGGTTTTATACTGTTATTATACTGTAATGTGGGATTTGTTTGTACATGTATTTGTGGTTCTATGAGCGCATCGAGGCCTTCGGGTAATGACTGCGCTCCCAAAAAGCATTTTTATAAATAAATAAATAACTGTCATTTTGGTTAGGGCCCCAGGGAGGTCAGGATCGGCATTGATCCTATGGAAGTAATGCATAACCAGTTATAAAAGGCTATATATAAATAGCAGTTATAGTGTACATAGTATATAAGTGAATGGCCATGTTGACATTTTTTGCTTCCTGACTTTTCTGCATGGTGGAAGTGTTGTAGAACAAAGCTATGGAACCTCACTTATAGAACAGCAATTGTTCCAGGGCAACATGAGCCACCATAGGTGTGCGTAGCCTATTGCATTAAGGTGTGCACCCCAAAGCTCAAACACACAGCCTCAGCTGCATGGGACAGTGAATAATTAGGAAGTGCTCTGTGCTAAGTGACTTCATATTCATTCACAAACTGAAGCATAGTGAACACACAGTTTACCATGCTTCAGTTCTAAATTAACAGAGTGTGTTCACTTAGAAAAAGTAAGGGGCTAGTAATAATAATAATAATAATGATGCAAGTCTTATATAGCGCTGTCTTACCCTAACTTGCCAGGCAAGCTATGAAGCCAGGCGAGCTTCTTGCCAGGCAAGCTTCTGAAGCCACAGCCGAAGCTGTAGCTCATCGGGTCTCGAGGCGCTTATATAGTAACATAGTCACTATTACCCAAATCAATGGTACTCAATTGACCAATTTAATAGCTCCTTCCCCTGCTCTACATCCTGAAACATCTCCCGCAGCAGCTGGGGGGGGGGGGGAATAGAGGGAAGCCAGCTGCACTGCGGGTGGAGGACCAAAACAAAAGGGGGGCGGGGCAGTAGGGGGAATTAAAACTGCATACCCTCTGCGCACGCCAATTGTGATTCACTGTCATTCACTTTTATGTCAAATAAAAGTATTTTCCAGTGTCATTATAGTTTGGTATAACCCTTTCAGTCCATTCTGAGTTAATACTATTTAAAACAACAATATAATGCTAATAAATAAAAGTATACCCAATAATGCAGGAGAAATATTCTATTGGGTAGCACTCAAAATTTACATACAACTGCAGTCACCAGAGATTGGTCATGTCTACTCCGTGTTGACCATTTGGCGATTAAATTTACATGTGTCAAAATATTACAGAACTTCACCCCAAACACCATTCCACATGCAGGCCCGGATTTCCCACAAGGCCACCAAGGCCAGGCCTCGGGGCGGCAGGGTGCCAAGGGGCGGCAGTGGCATGGAGTCCCCCGACGGCCGTAACATACAGTTGAGGGCGGTAAGTTGCTGTGTGGGAGAATTGAGTGGGGGAATCCGCTCGCTCGTTAAGTGATTACGGCGATGTCGTCAAAATCACTTGTCAAATGTGTGCTGCTGTCCGTTCTCCCCTACCCTCACATACCTTTCTCGGCTTGCTCTGCCTTCGGGACATCTCCGTCCTCCCCCCAGCCGCCGAGTCTGTCTCCTGTCCCTGCCGCCGGTGTACACAGTGAGAGGGGTAAGCTGTGCTCTTCCCATCTCAGCTGTGACAGGAGTTCTAGCACAGTGCTAGGACTTCTGTTTTGGAGGTGACAGGGTCAATAAAGAGAACCTGTCACCTCCAATTGCTATCGCACAGGGAATTGTTTTCTCCTGTGTGATAGCAATAAAGTTAAGTGAAAAAAATTGATAAAAAATAATAATAATTAAATTAAAAAAGTAACTAAAAAGTAAAGAATAAGAAAAATAATATTCAAAATAATAAGAAAAGTACACAAAAATAAAAACAAGTAAACGACAAGCTAAAAATTAATTTAAAAAAAAGTGCTAAAAAAGTTAAAAAAAAGTAACAAAAAATATTTGAACTAACTGTGCCACCTCTGTCCCCTCCGGTTGCCATTCTCCGTTGATTGGGGGGGGGGGGGGGTTTGGTTGGCGGGGAGGGGGTGCATTGTGGAACCTGGCCTTGGGGCGGCAAGGGAGAGCAAATCCGGCCCTGTCCACATGCACCCTAAAGATGAGCAAAATCAAACCATACCATACAAAAACAAAATATAGACCAATATTCTAGGAAGCCCTAACCTTTATTTTCTATAATCTTCAGACCTTGTCTTTTGGAATGAGTTCTGCAGCAACCAGGATGTCCCCACAGTGTTTGCCAGTCTTCATGACTGGATAGGACAAGAGTTTTGGTGTAATGTCGATAGAGGTCAGCTTTACAAGTGGTGGGCACAAACTTCTTCCAATAAATTCATCTTTTCCCTGAAACAAAAACAGCACACAATATATAAAACAATAAAATAAAAAAGATGAGGGGGGTGTGACTTGGCGCACGACGGAGATGGCAGCATAGAAGGAGAGCTCTGTCAGTAAGTATATCAGCCTTTTCTCTGTGCTTACTACACGCCACAGAATATACAGAAGGACCCACGGCACACCTCACACTAGGTCCCGCTGTGCTTCGACAGCCTATTCCAAGAGAGATAGTGTGGACATCTTTAAGAACACAACAGCATGCCTGGAGGCAAGATGGCTCCGACAAACGTGGAGGAGGATTATAGTGAGGACTCCCAGTCTGCCAAGGAGGAAAACGGTAGGGGACCCTCCCGCACTAAATTCCACCTTACATATGCCGACATGACAGGCATTGCAGCGGACATTAAGTCCACATTTTCGGCCGCCATTACGAACCTTAAATCCAATCTCTTGGTACTAACAGAGAAGATGGCGATGGCGGAAGCTGCAGGGAAACATAGGGAGAAGGCGATTCTCAGGATTGAGAAGGTGTCCGCCTCACACTCTTTGCATTTTATTGAAATTAACAGACATTTGGAGGATTTAGACAACAGAGGAAGGAGATGTAACATTAGGGTCAGGGGGATCCTGGAGTCTGTCGAGAAGACCAAATTACACTAGCTCTGCCGAGGGTCTTTAATAGTCTGTTTGAAAGGCCCGAAGACACTGCCATTGACTTTGTCAGAGCCCACTAAGCGCTCAGAGCTAAAGGCCCAGACTCTCAACCACCTTGTGACATCATCTGCTGCTTGCAAAGCTTCACATTGAAAAAAGACATTATGAAAAAGGCACGCAGAAACCATCATAATCGTTTTTAACGGTGAGACAACCATGCTTTTCCAAGACCTCTCCCAAATTACCCTAAGGAATCACAGAGCATTGCGCCCACTTCTGGATAAGTTGAGAGAAAGGGATCTAAAATATTCTTGGAGGTTCCCATTTGCACTCTTGGTGAACCACATGGGCAAGCAGCACTTCCTACGCTCCCCTGAAGACCTCCCTGACTTCTGCAATGCCTTGCAACTTGGAGAGATTCCTCCGGAATCTCCTTTTAGACAGACCACAACTAACCTTTAGACGAGCAGATTCACTTGGGACCATGCTGGTCCAGAGTGAATATAGGGGGAATACCAAAAAGGACCCATGTAAAATCTATGGAACTTTTCCATGTGGGCAATGCTCACAGTGTGAGGTCATAGGAAAAAGGACCACATTTCCTTTGCCTAATGGAGAAAGTTTTGCATTACAACATCATGCAAATTGTAAGACACGGGGGGTAGTATACTTGATGCAGTGTCAGTGTAATTCTTTCTATGTAGGTAAGACTATACAGCCCCTCCAGAAAAGAGTTGAAAAACACATGCATTTAATGCGGATTGGTAATTTATACCTGCCCCTTGGAAGACATGTTGCGAAGGAACATGGCTATCACATGCCTAATGTGAACTTCACAGTCCTGGACAGACTACATATCCCTCTTCGTGGAGGGGATTGGAACAGGTTCTACTCAAGCGCGAAATGCGCTGGATTAGGCGCCTTAGAGCTACAACCCCTCCAGGACTTAATGAAATGGAGAGTTTTAGACCCTTTCTTAAGGGCTTCAGTTCTGACAAAACTGATTAGCGCTACCTGCGTTTCATTAATATATTGGCTTTTCTATCCTTCTAATGGTCACTTACATCTTTGACAGACAATGGGATTCATGTCATTCCTTCCCTTCCCCCCCCCTTTTTAAAGCCCCCCCCCTGCTTTCCTTTTTCCTTTGTTCCCCCCCCCCCCTCCCTTTTTCCCTCGGTCCCCGGATGCAAAGGGTTTTGCCTTTTTTTCCGAGAATTAAAAATTGGGATTTGTTTATTATAATATTGTATTCTCATTTGTCATGTCAAATGTATTTTTCTATATACTTTAAGACACTTCGGTGCAATATGTGATTTGGTTGTATGTAATGTTAGGTGGGTACATGTTGTCTGACATTAGGGCCTTTCCCTTATGACACATTATGCCCAGCTCCGTGTATGGTAGATTTCTGATGGTCCCCTTTTGCTGTCCTGGGTTCTCACTGCCGGGGGAGAATAGCACCTTTGTGCTTGAACTGGCTCCCCTGGTGTTTAACATCTGGGGACCCGGTTTTCTTCTCCGGCAGTCGTGACGTTCATTCCTTTTTCTGATTGATGGGGGTTATTCTCCCACCATTCCCATTCCTTATTTTTTACTGATCATCATTTTCATGCCCTGGGTGTTGAGTGCTATAAACCAACCTCTCTCCCTTTTTTTTCTTGCTTTTTTCTCCTTTGGAAAACTGCTGAAGATTGGCTGAGACTGGCTTCTATCACCAATTTGTGCCCCCCTCCTCCCTCCTCCCCCCTCACCCATTATGATGTGGATACTTTTTTCTTTTATGGTCGGGATTCCCGCTGGAATGCCGTCCCAGACAATTTTGTCGCCGTGCCTTGATTTGCGTACGACGGGCGCTTGATGCAGGTTCACCTTCCATGCTGACACCAGACCCATCAGGCGCACCAGTTATGATGCGTGTATGGGCGTGGTATGTAGGACGCAGGAAGTTGAAGGTGACGCGCGGGTATCACATGATACATGGCGCGGTGACGCCATTCAGATGCGCCCTGTTTGGCGCTGGGAACGTGGGACTCGCAGCCTATGCAGAGACGCAATGGCGTCCTGCACTTGTTTTTCGTTATTCGTATCTCTCTGTATATGGTATTTTGCCGCCGTTTTTTGCTCCCAAGGGGGAGGAGGCTTAGTGAAGGGGCCTATCACCTACACCCAGGTAAGTATTTAAGGATGTCAGGGGGGCCTTGATTCAGCACACACCTTTCCCATCTCCTAACAAGAGTGGGAAGACATATGGCGTTTGTCTCGTCCAATTTTGGCTTTATACCTTTGGAAATTGCTCTTTGGTCAAGCCCTCAGTGAATGGGGTGTCTCTCCCTTGAATTGGTGAGTTACCCAGGGTTTTTTTCTTCTTTTTTCTTTTTTTCTTATATGTTTTTTTTTTGTTTCATGCTTTTTACTATTGAAACAACAACCACTCATTCATTGTTTACTTGACCATTTTAGCTGGGACTATCGTTTGGTTTACTGCTGATCAAAAAGTTGAATCTATTCATCCCTTTATTTTCCACCCCCCATGGTTAGGGGGCCCCTAACGGGCATCTGGGGTACCATCTGATTCTGCCGCTGCGGCTGTTTTGGGACACTCGTGTCTTCCCTAAGGAAATTTAAGCTTTTATTTATGGAGACGGGTGAGTCTATGATTGAAGTTTTTTCTTCCTTCTTCTCCTTTTTGGGTTCATTAACCCTTCACTCTCTCTTTGCCTTTGCCTATTGATGCCCTGCTTCTGTCTGATATGTGTACCCACTCATATGATTGTGTAACCTTTTTGTATTTTTCTTTCTTGTGTTTTTGTGTTTTTCTATGTTATAGAGTAAATAACTGTATACATTTTCCCTGAAGAAGAGAAATTCGAAACGCGTTGGTAAAATCATCTCTGCCCTTAGCCTTACCATGGGGCATGGGGTGATATACAGTTTTTCTCTACCATCATGGTTTGATAGTGTATTTTGATACTGTTCTATTTTGTGATATTTAATTTGTTTATCCATTTTGTAATAAATACTATTTTTATGACCTAGTTGTCACCCATAATTATTGTTGCCTAGAAAGTCCCACCTATTAGAGGTATTCGTTTTACATGTGGATCAGTGCTCACCCATGGGCTGCTCCATCTCGTGTGCCATGTTCGAGGCTTTCAGCTCCTTCTTGGAGTGGGTGGTGAGAGATGTATTCGGTCATTCATTACCTGGATGACTTTCTCTGCGTGGGGCCGTCTTCCTTTAGTGTGTGTGTGATTCTCCTCTCTATGTTGCAGCACATCGCGGGACGTTTTGGTGTGCCATTGGCGGCTGACAAGACGGAAGGCCCCACGACGGAGATTCGTTTTTTGGGGATAGTGATCAGTTCTGGGGCGATGGAGTGTTGTCTGCCCAGGGACAAGTTGGAGGCTTTGCAAAAATAGGTTAGGGAGTTCCAAGGTTTGCGGAAGGTGCAGTTGAGGGCATTGCAGTCCTAGGTAATTTGAACTTCGCCTGTAGGATTATCCCCATGGGTAGGGTTTTTTGCCAGCGGCTGTCGGCGGGGGTGAAGGCCCCGACTCATTTCATTCGCTTGAAGAAAGAGCATCGGGAAGGACTTGAAGGTATGGTATGAGTTTCTGGTGTCCTATAACGGCAGATCGGTGTGGATGTAAGGGCCGGTGAGTAACTTTGATGTGGAACTGGTGACGGATGCGACAGGGTCCATGGGTTATGGGGCATTTTCCCAAGGGCAGTGGAGCGCGGAACCTTGGCCGCGGTCTTGGGTTGAGGCAGGGTATCTGCAGAACCTGTTACTGCTCAAGCTTTTTTCAGTGGTCTTGGCCATTGAGCTTTGGGGTGAGGCGTGCCGCAACCTAAAACTTAGGCTGAATTATGACAACATGGGCGTGGTTTAGGTGGTGAACTGCATGTCCGCGTCCTCACAACCGGTCATCCGGCTGCTGCGGCATTTGGTGTTGAGGTGCTTGCAGTTGAACATTTTCATCTATGTCGTACATCTTCCGGGCATCGATAACACGCTGGCTGACTCCTTGTCTTGATTTCAGTGGGACAAGTTCAGAGAGCTGGCCCCGGATGCGGAGGCGGACAGGGTTCTTTGCCCGGGCTGGATTTGGGAGCTGGCATTGGAATCGCCGCCGGATGGATCCGGCAGTCGGTAAGCGAGGACACGTTGTCGGCCTACGCCAAGGTATGGAAGAATGGTTGGACCTGGGGACCGATGCGGGGGCCGCGAGCCATGGGCCTGAAGCTCGGTTGAGGGTGGTATACTTTGTAGCTAGGAACATGGAACGTGGAGTGTCGGCGTCTGCTTTTGAAAAATCTTGTGAACATCTGTGATGCTTTGGATGGGGTGTGTACGAGGAGGTACGAATGTCTGCTGTTTACAGCGTCTTATTCGTTAGCGTTCTATGGGGCTTTTCAGATCAGTGAGCTCATTAGCCCTTCCCGGCAGCTTGCCGGGGGGCTGTTGGGGGAGGATGTACGGGTAGTGGAGGACAGGGTGTGTGTTCATCTGCATCGGTCTAAAACTGACCAGAGGGGTAGACGTGGTACTGTTTTCATTGCCAGGGGCTAGGGTGTGCCCGGTGACGGCGGTCAGAGTTTGTGAGGGTGAGGTCGGCTGGGGGTGGTCCATTGTTGAGGCATGCTGATGGGTCCTTTTTGTCCCGGTACCAATTTGTGGCTGTGTTTCGGAAGTACTTGCAGAGAGTGGGTTTGGAGAGTTCCGCTTATGCTTCTCACTCCTTTCGCCTTTCTCGCTACTGAGGCTGGCAGGTGTGGGATGGATGAGTCGGCGGTAAGGAGGATTGGAAGGTAGGAATCAAGGAGATTACATTCTCATGTGCGGCCGCATTTAGTTGTCAATTAAAAAAAAAATGGGGGGGAGATTGTTGTGGGTTGGTTTGCTGTGTTTTCACCACTGTGCTCTTGGGTCCTATTTGTTTCATTTCAGATGGAGGGTCTACATACCTTGTCTGGATACATGGTCACTCGTACATCTGTTGGGGGGCCAGGAGAGCAGATGTGAGACCTGATGGCAGACAATTGGGTATCTCATGGAGGGAGGCTGCATTACGGTGGTTGGGGGTACCAGGCATGATGGGGGGTAGAGTTGTGCTGGATGTGGAGCGTTACGCTAGGCTGGATAGGCCCCCTGATGTGTTAGTTATACATGCCGGGGGCAATGATTCGGGTGTCTGTAAGATCAGGGCTCTGATCGCGGATGTCAAATCGGACCTTGAGAGGCTACGTGCGGCCTTTTCATCTACTGTTCTGGTGTGGTCGGATATTGTTGCCCGAACACAGTGGCGCAAGGCCCAGCTGTAGCTAGAATCAACAGGTCTAGGATCCGTGTTAATAGGGTGGTGAGCAGGTTTATGGCATGACAGGGAGGGTTGGTCATTCGGCATTTGGAATCCAACTTGGGAATTTACTTGAGGAGGAATGGGGCACATCTCTCGGATGTTGGGATCGATCTGTGGTCTTTGGGTCTCCAGGAGGGGATCCAGCGGGCCCTGAGGGTGTGGAGGGGCCCTTAAGGTGGAGGTGTCATCCTTGCGGGCTGTGGCAGTATTTTTCTGTTGGTCTTTTTTACGGTGGCAGTAGGAAATGTGATAAAATGGGAGTGGGGGGCTCATCAGTAGTATGTGCCCCTCCGGTGTATTCCAGCTGAAGATTGGTTGGAATAACGTAATGGTTGCACTGCGGGCGGGGGTTGTCTCTGAGCGGACTACGCGGCTGGAGGCCTAATGTGTTAGTTGGGCCCGCAGTGTATTGGTTATAGACGTGTTGAAGTCAGGGGGCTGCCAGAAAAGACCAACAGTCTGTGTTAATGTTTTTAGATATATTTCTTTACTTTTATCACACCTGGGACTGTTTTATGGACATTTCTAATATTATTGTCACACATTTTGTTTTTGGTTACACCCCTATCTGATTAGTTACGCATGGTTATTCACTTATCTCGTTTCTGGTAACCCATTAGGTTATGGTGTATTTATATGTATTTGCATTTTAATTTTATATTCATTTTTTATTGTTTGGTATCAGCACTGAATTTTCACATTAATTAATTTTGCGCCGTATCTCATTTTTTTTCCATTTTTCTAATTACTTGTATCTACATTTGTTGGTACTGGCAGCATCTCACATTTCCTTTATCTAGCGCAGTGTTTTTTTCCTTAAAAAATATTTTAGTCTCTTTCCTTGATACAGTTACATTGCAGCAAGACACAACACCATGGATATTTTTGAATATAGATGCCAGCACAAACTCAATACTGAGGTTTTCAATGGTAATGCTGATCAACTAGATGAAAAAGGGATTTTTAATAAACAGCTTACCTGTAAAATCCTTTTCTTGAAGTACATCACGGGACACAGAGCGCATAGCCATTACACTTGGGTTATATGGGTACCTTCAGGTGTGGACACTGGTGTAATCAATTTCACAGGAAGTTTCCTCCCTATATAACCCCCTCCCACTGAGAGTGCTTCAGTTTTGTAGCAAGCAATTCTCCCGAGGTTACACAATGTTCCCCAAAAGAGGGGTGGGAGCTCTGTGTCCCGTGATGTACTTCAAGAAAAGGATTTTACAGGTAAGCTGTTTATTAAAAATCCCTTTTTCTTTATCGTACATCACGGGACACAGAGCGCATAGCCATTACACTTGGGATGTCCTAAAGCAATGCTCTATGAAGGGAGGGAGACCGTAAGGCCAAGAATAGCCAAATAAAAACATTGTCAGGAGAAAAAATAGCTCCACCAACAGAAAAACAAGGGGGCGTGAACCGGGCCAGAGGATTCTATACTGCTGCCCGTAGGACCGCCTGCCCAAATACTGCGTCCGTAGCTTTTGCGACGTCCAACTTATAAAATATAGTAAACGTATGTACGGAAGACCAGGTTGCCGCTTTGCAAACCTGTGCCATAGAGATCTGATGGTGTGCCGCCCAGGAGGCACTCATGGCCCTCGTAGAATGGGCTTTAACTGATAAGGGAGGTGGAATGCGCTTCAGACCATAGGCCTGAAAAATCAGCTGCTTAATCCACCTAGCCAAGGAAGACTTGGCAGCCGGCTGACCCTGGTAGGACTAGGTCCTGATTCAAGTGAAAACTGGATATGACCTTAGGAAGGAAAGAAGGTTGAGGCCGCAGAACCACTCTGACCTTATGCCGAATCAGGTACGGTTCCCTGCAAGACAAGGCTGCCCGCTCGGAGACCCTTCTGGCCGAAGCCATAGCCCCCAAGAAAACTGACTTTCGGGTTAGCAGCACAAGAGGGATTTCTGTCAGAGGTTCAAACGGTTGTTTTTGTAAAGCTGACAAGACGAGTTTTTAAATTCCAGGGGCAGCGGGGAGCTCTAATAGGGGGATTTACATGCAAGACCCCCTGCAAGAAGGTTTTCACAAGCGAATGCGCGGCCAAAGGCCTTTGAAACCATATCGATAAGGCAGACACCTGCCCCTTTAGAGTACTAAGAGCTACTCCCTTATCAACGCCAACCTGGAGGAATCGCAAGATCCTGTCGATAAAACTTACGAGGATGCCCTCTTTGAGACTCGCATCACTCCCCATAGGTCCTCCAGACTCTGTAATAGATATTTCTAGAGACTGGTTGCCTAGCCAGAATCAACGTAGATATGATCTGGGCTGAGAGGCCTCTGCCCTTAAGAATTAGGGATTCAGCCGCCAAGCCATTGAATCTAGCTGCTGTGAAGGATGTCGGTAGGGGCACCGGGGCCACTCCCCCTGCGCCCAGACCTGTTATCTCAGGGCATATCGTGCCCTGAGATAACAGGTCTGGGCGCAGGGGGAGTGGCCCCGGTGCCCCTACCGACATCCTCACGATGGGCGCGTACCCAGCCCTCCTGGGCCAGGCTGGGGCCACCAGGATCACAGGCCTGCGCTCCACCCTGATCCTTCGTAGAAGGCGGGGAATCATCTGCAGTGGAGGGAACGCATACAGGAGAGAACTGGTGCCAGGGGCAAACCAACGCATTGGTCCCGTAGGCCGAGGGATCCCTGGCTCAGGATACGAATTTGTCCAATTCCTTGTTGACTCTCGTTGCCATGATGTCTACATCGGGAACTCCGAATCCTTGGCAAATGTCTTGGAATACCTGGGGGTGAAGAGACCAATCCCCCGGGAGCAACTGTTGAAGATTCAAAAATCTGCTTGAGAATTGTCTATCCCTGGGATGAACACTGCCGAGATGCAGGATACATGGGCTTCGGCCCATGAGAAATCAGGTTTACTTCCCTTTGAGCCACTAGGCTCCTCGTGCCCCCCTGGTGGTTTATGTATGCCACCGCCGTGGCATTGTCGGACTGTACCCTTACTGGCAGACCCCGAAGGGGGAGAGTCCAGACGACCAGGGCCAACCGAGCAGCTCTGATCTGTAGGATATTACTGGGAAGCAGTCTTTATGCCTCCTATCACTGTCCTTGCTGGGTCAGTCTTCCTAACATTTTCCATGTGATGGGGCAAAAGGATTTCCCCTTTGAAAAATATTGATGGACCAGCCACCAGAACAGGGTGCACCGGACCCCTGAGAGAACTAACCGGCGGTCTAGTGCCTGCATGGACTTGTTTCAAGCAGAGAGAATGGCTGCCTGGAGAACTCTGGTATGGATCTGGGCATAGGGCACTGCTTCGAAGGCGGCCACCCTCTTCCCCAGCAGTCGTATGCCTAGGCGAATAGTCGGCCTCTTCTTGCCTAAGACTATTTGAACTGTTTGAGTCAATGACCTGACTTTTGCTTGAGGAAAAAATATCCTCTGGCCGACTGTATCTAGCCGAAGGCCTAGAATTCTAACTGTTTTGTGGGTTGCAACCTTGATTTTTCTTGGTTCAAAACCCACCCAAACTCCTCTAGATGCCGAACTGTGCCGACTACTGCATGATTGAGGTTGGAAGCTGATCTGTCGATAAGCAGGAGATCGTCCAGGTATACCAGGACCAAAATGCCTTCTGTCCTTAGGACGGCCAGCACCGGGGCTAACACCTTTGTGGATACCCGCGGAGCTGTTGCCAACCCGAAAGGGAGGGCTACGAACTGGAAATGACGTTGATCTATCATAAAATGAATTAACTTGTGATGTGCCGGGTAGATTGGCATGTGCAGATAAGCATCCTTTATGTCTATAGATGCTAGAAAGTCGTCATGATGTAGGCTGGCTGCCACCGAACGTATGGATTCCATACGAAAGGTCTATATCTTAGAAAGCGATTTAGGCGTTTGAGGTCTAAGATAGGCCTGACGCCACCATTGGGTATTTATGAAAAAGATTGGAATAGAATCCCAGACCCCATTCCTGGGTTGGTACTTCTACAATTACTCCTTGGAGCCAGAGGCGATTCAATGCCTTTACGAGAGAGGCCCTCTTTAATGGGCCGCTTGGAAGACTTTGACCCCCGAAAATGAGGAGGGGGGACTTCTCGAAACTCTAGTTTGTAGCCCGTGGCTACCACGAACCGAACCCAAGAGTCGGGAATTCTGGCTTTCCACACTTCGGAGAAAAACCGAAGTCTTCCGCCCACCCAAGAGAGTGGGGGCGCCCCTTCATGAATCTGACTTGATGACAGGTTTAGCCGGCTTGCGAGACCATGGCCTCTTGTTTGCCGCGGCTTGTCCCTGTGGGCGGCTATTAAATGTTGAACGCCCGGGAGGCCGTCGATACTGACGGGAAGCTGAAGGGGCCGAGCCAGTAAAAGGCCCGTCGCTTAAACGAGGGCCCGCGCGGTCTTTTCTTGACCGGCAAGAAAAAACTTTTACCACTTGATATGGTTTGGATATATTTATCTAGGTCTTCACCGAATAGTCTTCCACCCTGAAAGGGAAATCCTGCTAAAAGTTTTTTGCAGGGTGCCTCTGCTGATCAGTTCTTTAGCCACAAAAGACGACGCATATGAACCAACAGCAGAGATAGACGGGACGCCCGTTGAACGGAGTCCTTAATAGCATCTATTGCAAAGCAGAGAGCCCTTGGGAGGTCTGCTAATTCACGAGTCTGCTGAGCCGGCATGTCCTTTTAACAACTGTTTCTTTAAAGCCTGACAAACGCCAATGGCTGCCACTGCTGGCTGAACCACGGCACCTACTGTGGTAAACGAAGCCTTCAGTAGGGTCTCCAATTTTTTGTTGGCCGGATCTCTGAACATCTGGACATTTCCAACCGGACAGGTCAGGGATTTACTCACGCAGGAAATGGCCGCGTCCACAGTAGGGAGTGCCCATTTCTTTGCAAATTTTTCTTCCATAGGATAGAAAATAGTGAACCTTTTAGGAGGGAAAAAGATCCTATCAGGTCGAGCCCAATCCTGAAAAAAACACGCTCTCCAGAAGGGGGTGAATTGGAAAAGACACCCAAGTTAATGGTGCCTTTAAAGAACCTAATGAGGATACTGCAGGGGCTAATAGTTCTGACACTGGAAGTTTTTTTTTTTTTTTTTTTTTAAAGCAGTGCGAACAATATCTGTCAGAGACTGGATCCACAGGCTCTCCGCTTGAGAAGCCGACAAAATTTATCTAGAGTGGAACCCTCCATGTCTGACCCGTCGGGACTCTGGTCCGCTTGATCCCCTTGTGGGTCCTGTTCCTCCGGCGAGGAGACCCCGCATCTGAAAACACCAATCTAGGTGACGGGGATCTAGCCCGTTTGCCACCTGGCAAAGAGCGGGCAATCAAAGCCGTTAACCTTTCCTCTAGCCCACCCAGGGTGGTCGCTAGCATTTCTTCCGTTACGTAAACGGGCATAGGTGGATTGGGGGCCGCCTCTGCCCCCAGCACCCTCAATGGCTCCTGTAAGATGCTACTCGGTGGCCTATCTAGCGAGGGTGGGACCATCCTGACCCAAATCCTCTGACCCCGATGGAGACTTGTTCTTTGGCACCCTTTGCAGCCTTAGCTGGTCCTGATCCCTTGGGAGCCATTGCACAACCTTGAGACACCCCTGTAGCCAACACCCGACTGTTGTAGCTAGGAGTGAACAAATAAGAACAGGCTATGGAAAAAAAAATATATATATTTTTTTTTAATTTTTCCACGCTCTAGAATGTGGCAATACCGAGAAAAACCTGTGAGTATTGCAACACCAATGCCCGTTAGCTGGAGCCCAAGGTAGACTCGGATGCTGCCGGATCTAAGGCTGAGTCCCTTTAAGAAAAAAACCCTTTTTTTTTTTCTTGGTCAAAGTGGACTTTAAGTCCAGACCTGAAGATCCACCAACCGCCACTAGGTGTCACTGCATGCCAAAAAAATGGCTCAGCTGCGTGCTCTGTGTCCTTTCTCCACCGCTCTCAGAAGGGAAAGACCAGCCGGCCCGCCCCCCCTATGCACGAGGACGCCATAAAAGACGGCGTGCACGCGCGCGCACCCTCCCCACGCTGAAATCAACATGGAGGAAGCAGGGAGCAGAGGAGAAGCATGGACCAACGCCAGCAGCCCAAACTGACACCAGGTAAGCACTAATTCTCAATGTAGTGCACACATAGAGGAAGCTGTCCCCATAGGCTTCCTAAGAAACAGGAGTTTCACCAGCATTCCCTCTTTATAGTACGTGGGGGCTGCAGTATCCATGCTAACAGGCAAATCTGGGGGGAGTAGCAAAATATATATCTTAAACAAGCATACATATATCTACATGTTATCTGGGTAAACATTAGTACATCCCATCCTGCCTCAAAAGACATAGTGGAGATAGTGGCTGATGCACAAGCACACCATTAGCCAACCCAGAACCCCCAGGGGGATACCTACTGTCGAACCAAGTCCCGCAGGTTCCCTCTTACCTGCTCCACGCCGCAGGGTATTGCAAACTGCAAGAGGCCCAGCCTTCCCCCATCTCCGTGGGTATTGTCTTGGACCTTCAGGGACCGGGGTCCTGTGTTTAAGGAACCCAGTGGCGTTTAGTTCTTGGAAGAGACTAAGGCACTGGAGCCCAGAATCCAGCCCTCCAAGGAGACTGCCTTGGAGGAGACTGCCCCCTTGAGGACTGGATCTCGTACTGGATCAGTCAGTCAGTCAGTTAGTCAGGCAGCGGATTAGCAGCAGGAGCCCCCATCGGCACTCGCTCCTAGAAGTAGGAGCGTGCTGCTTTAGCTCCAGGCAGGCGTAGGCAGCAGGCAGGCAGGGTCTCCCCCAGTCCATCCAGCCTCAGCTCCTACCGTATCTCCTACCTGCATCTGGATCTGGATCCGGATCTCCTTCAGCCTCCTCCGGGCCTCCTCTAGCCTCTCTCCATCAAACCTACTTTGGACTCCATCTGGCAGGTAAAACCTGCCCCCCCCCCCTGGAATCAAGGGCGGCCGTCCTTTTCAGGACAAGCTGCAGCTTGTTTTAAGCCAGGAATCAGCCCACCCTCACCACTGACCACAACCGAGGCACCCCCCCTCGCCACCCCTCCCCCGCAGCAAAATTTCTGTATTTTTCGGCGGTCCGCGCCAGCCTATGCTAGGTCCGCGGCATCCACGGCTCAGGAAAGTCCGCGGCTTCAACCGCGGCCTACCGGCGCACCGCAACATCGCTCGGGATCACCCCCAGATTCACCCTGCATACCCCCCCTCACCCCTGGAAGACCCCAGCCATCCCCGATTCACCCAACCTGCCCTCTCTGGCTGTCTCCAGCCAGTGTTAGCTCCCCAGCCTGGGCCCTCTGTCGGCGGCCATCTTGGTACACCTCCCCTTCCCCAGCTTTAGGAATACCTTTCACCCCAGCCCCTCACAATCGTATCAGCATTTGATCCAGGGTTTGTACCGATCGCCTCTTAGGGATCAGGAAGGAATTTTTTCTCCCTGCCCAGCACATTGGCTTAGCTGGGCCAGGGTGTTTTTTGCCTTCCTCTGGACCAAATAAAAAATAGCTGGGAGAGAGGATTCAAGGATTCTTCTCCCCACCACCAGCTGATCATCGCCACCAAAAGGAACGACTTTTTCCCCGGTGAATGGCGACCATGGCTAATCTGCGGTACTCCGCAGAAACCATTTGGAATTTGAGGCGTTTCGCCGCAATACTGCCAGCCATCACCAAAAAGACCCTAAGAATTGAGCACCTTTTGAGGATCGATCGATTGGCCATTACTTACGGCAGATAACATTATCTCTAAATATATAAAGACCTACCCAGAGATAACTTTTAAGCGAACACCCTCTCTTAGGGATCGCCTAGTCAAAAGCCACCATGACAGGATGGACATCCATCCACTCACATCCACCGGCACCTTTGCATGTGGACGATGTGATGTTTGTCCATTCATTGCCAATAGCCCTGTTACCTCTCTGCCAAACGGCAAACTGCATAATCTAAAACATCGCATAACATGCCAATCCATAGGAGTCGTCTACCTGGCCACTTGCCAATGTGGAAGCTTCTATATTGGCAAAACTAAAAGGCCATTTTTCAAGCGTATCAAGGATCATGTGTCCCCCCTATATAAACGATTAATGACCACCGCTCTCAATAGACATGTAGGTTGCCTACACGATTTTGACATCAATTGTATTAAATTTGCAGCCCTCGAACATGTCCCTTCACATGTTCGCGGGGGAGGTATCGACCAGACCCTATTGCAACTTGAGACCAGATGGATCCATGTCCTAAATGCCGTAAAATTTCCTGGTTTGAACGAATATATAAGTTTTAAACCTTTTTTATAATTATAATCTCATAATTTTATCTTCTTTCATATATCCCTACAATATAGGGCCATGATATGATATTGGCCTTACCATGGATCCATCTTCTCTCTGACTTCGGCTCAAGTATCTGGCCTTACCCCCTCCCCTAAATGTCAATCTATCTTCCTCTCTACAATCAGACCCTATATTCCAACCTATATGGATACCAATGTGGGCCCCAATTCTCCTCTTAGGGGCCTACCGCGCCCTGAGCCCTCAGCCAACTGTCGCATTCCCAAAGTTCTCATTGCTCCCTTTGGAGTGATCCTTATTTTGGGAATTCTCTTTCTCCCTCTTTTTTCTACAAATACTTCAAAAATCTATTAATTGTTCATCTCTAATATTCACTCATATGATATTCATATTAAATTGGAAATGTTTCAATAATAACCAAGATCCACTAAACATAGTTAAAATAGGTAGATTCTATGAACGAAATTGGTACAGAATCTTCTTATATATTTTACTTTGTATATTATTCGCCTGTACTTGTTTACATGCCTTTCCTGTGTGGCCCGGGTCCGTGGCGGGACGTTTTTTGCCAATCGGGGATACAGCCCATTATTGGGAGTGGGCTCTCTCCCCCATATGGTCCCTCTACCCAACCTTAGTTTGGTTTTCCCCCCCTTGTCTCCTCCCCCCCTTCCTTCCCTTCCCTCTCCTTTCTTCCCTCCCCCTATCCTTCTCCCCCATCCCTTCCCCCTTTCCCAGTGAGCTCAATACCCCTTGTTATATCCTGCTACATCTGGTTGTTCCTTTTGTCTATACTATCCTCTATATAATTTTATATAACTGAGTATTTATATTAATCAGTTATACCTTAATAAGTGACTTTGCTTTTGTAATATTCAAAAAATTCTTTCCTTCTTCTTTTTTTCCCTTTTTTTCCTCTTTTACTCTAAGAAAAATCATTTCCTTTTTTATTTCCCTTGGTCACTATTCATTCTCCAGCAATGCTTTGCACGCTGTGTATCATTTCGACGGGCGGATGGGCGGCGATCTCCCTGATCGCGCCCCTCCTCCCCCTGTCTGAAATGACATCTCTGTGTGTCTACCGCAGCAGTGATGCGCGCGCTGTCTTCGTTCCTTCTTTCTTTTTTCTTTCTCTCCGTGCCTCGTGACTGAGCGCAAGATGATGGCGTCATGACGTTTGTCGATGCCGTGATGCACCTTGGGATTTGTAGGCGGCAAACGCAATAGCCGCGGCGTCCTTGTGACGCAATCGTTCACTAATTGGGCTGGCTATTTATAGCCTTGTCAGTTTCCACTATAACCCAACCTGCTAGGACTACTATCCCTCTGTGTGGCAACATCAAGGTAACCTCTACATCTATAGAACTATATACTTCCAGTTTGCCTGCTTATCTAGAGACACTTCTTTGCTCTTATGCTACCTCTTTCCCTATTCAGTGTATCCTTACCCTAAATTCCACCACTTGGAACCTCCCTCCGTCAGACACCACCTGGCACGCTATGTCCAACCTTTTGGAAGGCTGCTTTCCAGACAAAGACTGTTGCTGTAAGTCCCTCAAAATCTGTTTAATCCTTTTACAGATATGCTATCGCTCTTATGTTGCTTTTACATCTCCCTTTTTATTTTTATCTTTATTGTCTATAGTGTTCCTTTGATTTTTTCCTTCAATCGATTGGACTCTTTCTATGCTGCGTGCCTATGGCACCCCGCATTTAGTCTTTGGAAGTCTTGTTTCAAATAAGGGTCACTGCTACACTGACTGCATAACGCCCTTATCACCTGTTTAGCTGATCTGCAATGTGATTCATCTACTCTTCAATCTAGCTTAATAGCACTGATTTCTGAAGGTAGGTACTTTTACATAACTTTTTTTATTTTTGTTCGGTGACATGTTTATGATATGTATACTTTGCTACACATATACCATACCTATTCCCTCGTAATCAAGATGTCTTTTTTCTATTGTCAACTATTAGATTCACCTATATCTATTCAAGTTACTTCCCATATGTGAGGGCACCCTCCTGCCCTTTAGGAAACCATTTTTCCTTCTAAAGGTCCATCCGCATGTAAGCAGGTTCACCATCCGGGTAGGTTAATTTCTTGTACCTTCTCTTTTACAAGGGGTTATTCTTTCCCTCTCTGTTGTTTTATTCGCACTTGTGTTGTTCACATCTGCGAATAATCAGTCAGGCCAGCCACTAATTTATCCTTCCCCTGTATTCCTGTTACACCTGTTGGGTTCGGTGGGGTACTTGGCCTGTTTTCGTCCCGCCGCGGACCCCAGTCACACCTTCCACAATGATGTTAATGTGAACCATTTTTTGCTGTGCTTTGTTTTTGTATCCATTGAAATATATGTTCTAATTTAAAAATCTCTCTGCACTAGAGTTCTCATAACTGGAACGATCCGGCTATAAAATCCCCTGAAGAAGCCATACCTGGCGAAACTAGTAGGGTTGTCTGGATCACTTACCATATATTCCAACGAGTACTCCCAACTGTGGTTTTATTATATTTGTTTTCTTATGGTTTTCCTTTTTTCTTGTTTGTGTGTACTAACTTATTAAGTAATTCAAATATTTAAAATAAAAAATCTTTTGTACTGAATACTGATGCAGTCTTCTTTGGTTTCTACTTATAACTTCTTTTCCCAGGCACCGCTATAATCCCCCCTCCCCTCCACACCTCTTTAATGCCTTTTTTAGGGATGAGGTGCCATATATCAAAAAAGGACTCTTGACCACTAACTCCACCCTCTCTTCCAAAAATTTTAGCCGTTTACCCCAACCTAAGCGCATTTCATGTGCTCTGATCAACACAAGATCGGCAGTAAAACACCGACTT